>VZSC01012804.1:623642-669184 GCA_013398225.1 Steatornis caripensis | reverse complement strand
TTTTTTTTTAATCCAGAAATACTACACACACACACACCAGTATCCTATTTAGGGCGAATATTCACGTTTTATAACGTTTTTCCCCCGCGCCTGCTGACCTCGCAGCGGGCGGCCCCTGGCAGCGGCCCGGGAGGATGTGTGCCTGGCGCTCTCCCTGAGCAACCGGGTGAACGCCTTCCCCTCCCCAAATCTCCGTATTTTCCCTCATTAAACCCAGAGCTACCCGAGGGGAAAAAAATGTGGCTCCTCCTTGAGTTGCCCCAGCCGTCAGGTGAAGCCAAAGGAAGCTCTAGGATGTGTCCGCATCCCAGCAGCAGGCAGTAAGCATTTTTCCTCTGTNCCTCTTATCTCAGCTGTGTACAAACTGATACGGCACTTAGCAGGAAAGTGACTGGAAATTAAAATAACTTCGTTCACCAGAGGTTATCAGCTGGATATCTGTCATCATCAGTTTGTACAGAAAGAGTCATCCGCGGCAAAGGGCTGGACTAGAGCAGAGCCCGGCTCTCGGCAGCCGGCAGACATGAGCCCTCCCGACAGAAACCGAGCCCAAAGCTGCTGATGCGCGGTGCTGTCGCTCCTGGGGTAGGCACGGCTTTTCTTTCCGTCTTTTCAGGCGAGGTGATGGGGAGGTGAAGAGTTTGCGGTGCTGAGGGTAGGGTAAGACTCTGGCTGTAGCCGTCGTGGGTGAACCGATTGCGACCTCGAAGGTTTGTTGTGCTCGTGAATTTCTGCGGTATAGCGCGGCACGGGTTTGATCGGAAAACAACCACTTTCCCGAGAAACCGTTTCTCTATTAACTTGTACAATGAAAGGCAAGACTTCTTTCTTCTCAGTTCTCTCTAAATAAGGTTGTTCTTCTGATCACCCTGCCAGGTTGAAGTCTTGCCTTTTTTTTAAAATCTTTTTACTTTTAGATGCATTTTAATGTTAAATAGAAAACAAGCTTTTGCAAGCGAGGGCAGCAATTCGTTGTCCTTGAACGCCCGCCGTCTCTTCCGACCCGAATTTGCAACACGTTCCTCTGGGTTTTACCTGCAAAACCGCGACAAGAGCAGGGGAAGCCACGGGTGCCGATGCCCAGGCGGCTTCTCCCCTGCTTGGGTGCTGCCACTGCAAATTTCTGCGCTGAAAAGCGCCGAGCTGTCGGCTTTAAACCCCGCATTTCGTTAAAGCCCTTTGGATGCCCCTTCTCGAGTTAAACCCGAGGGGTTTTCAAACACGTGTAAGGGTGGGTATAATGCGAGAAACGCCGTGGGGTTTGTTCTTTTTTTTTTTTTTCGAGCGACAGGCTTCCCTCGCTGGGAGGAGGGTGTCTGTGCCCGGGTGCCCCCAGGGCGGGCGGCAGAGCCCCTGCCCGGGCAGGGGGCGCCTGCCCGAGAGGTGAGGGTGGGTTGGGAGGAAGAACGGCCNCGCTCTTCCGATCTATCCATTTCGCTAGCGACAGGCTTCCCTCGCTGGGAGGAGGGTGTCTGTGCCCGGGTGCCCCCAGGGCGGGCGGCAGAGCCCCTGCCCGGGCAGGGGGCGCCTGCCCGAGAGGTGAGGGTGGGTTGGGAGGAAGAACGGCCGCGCTGGCCCGGCAGGCGCCTCCTTCCCTGGCTCCAAAGTGACCTGTGTTTTACGCTTCAGGCGCCTCGGGTTTGTTCTTCGCTGATTAGCCTGTTTACGTTATAGCCGGGCTACAAGTTTCATTTTATTTCCTCCGATAGACCCGATAAGAAAACTCGTCTTGAACCGGGACCGGCGTGGGAAACCATCCCCGATCACCCCTTTCCTCTCCACTCCTTTTCGTTGCAGGTTTGCGCCCAAACCGCTCAAACCGTTTAGCCTTCCGTCCCTAACTCTTCATGACGTCACTCGCTTTCAAATCCCACTCTGCTGACGTAACTTTCACCCCGGGGCTCCGAAAGCCTCTCCGGTATCTCCTGCCCCGGGGCTGGGGCGGGCACCCTGGGGGAAGAGTGTGCGGGGAGGGAGCAGGGAGGTTTTTGCAGAGAAAAGCCGGGCGGGGGGGATGCTCGGCGCGCAACGGCGCCGCCGGGGAGGGAGGTGAGGTAACCATCGCTCCTGGTCGCTGTGGCCAGAGAGTGAAGCAGGCAGGTTTGGGGGAAAAAAAATTGTTGCGTTCCCAATTAAGGCAAATTCCCTCATGGGCACTTCGACCTCCCAAAAAGGGTCTGGGGAAAGCCGTGTGCAGGCGCGATGCTGTTGCTCCTTGCCCCAGTCCTGAGTCTCTGCAAATCTGATCACTTACCAGGGGTGCGTTAGGGACAGGGGGGAAGACTCCCGTCCGGCCCAGGCAACCACGGGAGCTGCGGGCACCGCGGGCACCGCCTGCCGGGCCGGGCCCGGCCCTGGTGCCGCCGTGGCGGCGAAGCAGGCTAGGGTGCAAGGCAGTACGAGGGGTCACTTTGGGGACTATCGCAGGATGGAGTGTATTCTTTTCGGAGCCGTGTTTATGTAACTTAATGTACTTTAGAAACTACTGGGGAGTTTAGGCCAGGCTGATAAGCGTAGCGGTTATTACAGGCGACGTGCCGGCAGCTCTCCCCCTCTCTTCTCCTGCTCGCTTATCCGCTCTACTTAAAATATACTTTTATCAAGGCCACCCCACGATACGCAGTGTTTCCATTCCCCAACGGCTGTGACATTGAAGTGGACTTATCGATCGGGGCATCGGCAGCGCTGGGGCGCGCCCAGCCCAGCGGGGAGCAGCCGGCCGGCCGGCTCCGCGCTTCCCCGCCGCTCCCCGCCGCGCAGGGCTCAAGCCCCGGCCGCAGGCAATCCGAACCAACCGGGGAAAGGGGGATTTCAGCAGCAACAGAGGGAGAGGGGCCTTTGCCGCCGCCCATCACCTCCCTCTCGGGCCAGGCGGGACAGCCTCGGGAGCCGGGGCAGCGCTTCGTGACCCCCGGAGCAGCACGGCTCTGTATGCACTGGAGCAATGGGGTGGGGAGGGGGGTGGGGGTGCCCTTTGCGAGCCATCCGATGTGTCTCATGGCAAGCGGAGAGCCCCCAATTCACAAGCGTAAGGAGAGATTCTTTTTATTTTCCCCCAAACTCCTAGGGAAGGGCTGCCGGGTGCTCAGAGGCCGGGCTGGAGCTCCAGCCTTTCTTGCTGGTTGCAGACGGCAGGCTCCGGTTCCCAGCCCACACCCCCCGGCTGCCCCCGCCACGGGCATTACACCCTGCCCCGGCTCCGGGGAGCCTGCTCCGCTCCCGCCTGGAGGCTCGGCTCTCCCCCGGGGTTGAAGCCGTGCCTGGCGGCGGGGAGGTTTTTTCCCCGCTGCAGTAAGCGGCCCCTCCGTCACTAGTGACCTGCTGCCACCGTGCTTGCTTCGGGGTGATTTCCACGGCGGCTTTCAAGCGCTGACGCTCAAACAAGTGGCAGGCAGCCGAGTGTCCGCACGGACCTTTATGCAATAGATGCCTAAGAGTGTGGGGTTTTGTGTTGCGGTTTTTAAAAAAATAATGATCTGCAGCTTCTTTTTATTTACCCTCCTCCCAGTCTCCGAGGATCGCCTGGTTAATGATTTCAGCTTAAAAAAAAAAAAAAGGCATTTAAACCAACAAAACGCGCGTAGAGGCTCCTGCTGCCGCGTAACCTGACTCCCGGAGCCGGCGCCCCTCGGTACCTCACGCCGAGCCCCGGCGGGGCGGGCAGGGCGAGGGCGATGCCTCCCAGCTCTCGGGGGGACCGGGGAGCAGACGGCACCCACGCGGCACCGTAAGAAACGCCGCTAGGATTTAGCCGCTTCTGTCCCACAGGGGCACGCACACTTTGTCTCTTTCCAGCACATGCACAGAGGCTTTGAAAATGAGGAGCTAGGGTTTGGGTTTATTGCTGCTCCGCGTTTTTAAGGGCCGGTGACGAAAATGGCCTAATTCTGGTGCTTTTATCTAAGGGTAACTTAATGCCATCGCTACGAAGCGGCGGGGCTGGGTTTCGTGTGTGCCTTGCAGTATCGAATACAATATATTATTTTTAATTGCAGGATCAGGCCAGAAGGAAAGCTCCCCCTTCCCGGGAGCCCCTCCGCCTCGCCGCGGGGACGGCGCTGCGGGGCGAGCGGGAGCCGACGCGGCCCTGGGCTGCGGGGCGAGCCCGGCGCCCTCCCCGCCGCCGCCGCTCCCGGGCCGGGGCCCTGGGGGACACCCTGGGATCCGTGCCCCCTCCTGCCTGGGTGTCAAGGAAGGCTTTCACGGGTCCCTTCTGCCGGATCGGACACAGAAAGCCCGGGGGAAATTTTCTCAGGCTTCTTGCTGCGAAAGCTCGTTGCGGGAGAGAGCTGGAAACGGAGGGACGTTATCCCCATCCGTTATCACCGATGCTAGGCAATATCAAACCCGATCTGCAGTTAGCTATCCTGCTTCCGCCCCCATCCCCACAGCAGAGGTTGCAGAGACTTCGTTCATTTTCCCTTAAACAAAAACCCCGCACAAGCAAAATCTCCCACCACCAGGTGTTCTCTGGGCCGGTTGTCGGCACTGCCGCACACCGCTAAGAAAATAACGTTTTCTGCATCGAAACCTGCCGGAGAAACACACACACACACACACACACACCGTCCTCCCCCACGCCTATCGTTGCCTTCTTATTTCTCTGCCCAGGAAAGAAAATAAACCATCAGAGCCGCACGAAACCTTCCAGCGATGTGTTTTCTGCAGGGCAAAACGAGCCCGTCCTCCTGGAGGCATTTTGCGGGAGCAGCCTCTCCGTGTCTCTTGGCATCGTGGCAACTCCTCGCCTTCGCTTTTGAAACCATTTTCCCCGCCATTTACCTGCCTTACAGAAACGTCTGAGACCAAGTGCCTAATAATAATAATAAAAAACCCTCACAACAACGAAATTCGCAATCTTAGCTAAGCAAAACGCTTCCCTTGATACAAACCAACAATTTTTTCAGTTGCTGCTTTCGTGAGAAACGTCAAAATTCGGGGACTTTGTTCCTGCTTGGAACAAAAGTTGATTTTAAAGCGTTAAAATAGTATCTTCCAGAGCGAGTCTGACCAGTTCTCTAAATGCAAGTCCTCCTGGATTGGAAAAACAAATCAAAACAACCACATCAGAGAATTAGAGACTTCAGAGTTAACAGCTCGGAGTAATTAGATAGCCTATTAATAGCCTTGCTCTTCGCTGCTATAAAAAGTAGGTGGCTGGCTCCTGCCTCGGAAGGTATGCGCAAGCATACCACGGGAGGTAGGATAGACACCGAGGAGAATGGGGGGAGGCTTCCGACGAGACGCGTGGGGCCCCACCGGCAAGCAAAATGTGAGATCCCCCCCTTTTGCTCTGCCTCCCCCCTGCCCCGCAGACGCCGGCTTTCCCCTTCGTTTGATTTATCGAGGGCTCGGAGGGAGCCGCGGAGGCGGGTCCCATCCCCACCGCCCCACAGATAAGAGATGCTGCTAATTCACCTCCGAGGAGGCGACGCCTTCCCCCCCTTTTTGCTTTTCTTACCCTTTTTGTTGGCTGTCGGCCCCCACCCCCACCTCCTCCCCCCGCCTCTGTGTTAATGGCTTCGCGGACACAGCCCTCAGTATTTGCTGTTAAAAGTATAAATATACGCGTTCGCCGTGTGAATACCGCGATTTCCATTTCGTTCATGTAATCACTGGCAGTGTTTATCCATTTCGCTTAAGCCTCCAGGACCAAAGAGGCTGTGCAAATAATTCGCGCTTTTCGATTACTCTAGGAAAAGGTCGGTTTTGTACAGCCGTTATTGCTGCTCACGTTGAATTTATAACTCATTATTAAAGGACATCAGTATTTTCAAATAATAAAAAGAGCAATTAGAAAGTAGATTGTCCCCAAAGATGCTTATAACTATGTGGTTATAGTGTATTGTTCCACTAATGGTATTGATTTATTTTAAAAGCTTACAGATGACTGAATTTCACCGAGCCAAAATACTCTATTTTAATTCCGATTAGATGGATATGAGCAAGAAGTAGTGCAGTCTGATATATGTACGGATTTTTTTTTCACGCTGTACTGATTTCTTACTTTTTTTACATACATGCATACATACATACGTACATGCATTTTACATACATGGTTTCTTAATTTGTCTTCCTTGGTGGGCATAATACCTGCTTTAGTACTTAAAGATATAACACAGCAGTGGCAAAGTAGGGAGTAATCCCAATGTCACTTCACTGGTTTGGGGTTTTTTTTTTTTGAATTCATAATATGGATAGTTAGCAGCCTTTTTCTGAAGTAACCAATCCTCGGAGTAAACCAATGTGATGGCAGGCTGTACAGTGACTACTATTTCCAAGGGGAAAAAAAAGTTTATTTTCAATAAACTCAGCACATAATATGAAGCAACTGTATTACAGGAGAACTTCAGAGATTTGCTGCTAGCATCCGTAAGTAACCAGGATGGTATCTGGTTCATGCATTTAGCATTTACTGATGACATTCAAACATCAGTTTAGCCACACACAACTGTAATAGTCACCTGTGAAATAATGCAAAAAAGTTTTTACTATAGATTTACAATTATTATTTGCTTTGCTTCAGCCTTGCCGCAGTGCGTTTTCATTATGACATTGCTGCAGGTTGTTTTTTCTGGTAGTGAGTCATACATCGATTCAAGTGTATGCGAACCAGTGCTTACAAAGAAGCTCCCCTTCTGTGTCTCTGCTCATTTTTCCAGATCCTAAAATGGTCTAAGGCTACTCATTCAGCTGGAATTCATCTTCGTTCACAATGACCAAAACATGAAGAGCCAGTTCCACGGACCTCTGTGGAAATACCTGTTGAAGCAATAAATCTTGCTAATGGGTCAGTTCTGAGGTTAGCAACACAAATTGTCACTCAGCCCTTCAAGTCATGCTTTCAGCTTGAGCAAGATGGCTTTAAGCAGATGCTGTCCCAAAATCCAGATGAATATTTGGACACCTAATGCGGAGATTTCTGCTGTCACACCTTGGAAGCTGTTGGTCGGGAGCGAATCAATCAGCACTAGCTCAGCAGCTACCATAGCTCCTATAATGAACTTAACAACAGCAAAGGTAAGGTAGATGCTCTCCATGTTTTCTTAGGCTTTGTTAGGTTTAATAGCATCTCCTTATAATGCAAATGCCATGCCCGTGCATGAACACTAAAGATGGCAGATCCCAGCTTCATGGCCAGCCCAGGCCTGTAAGTTCACACTGCCATTGCTTCTGGGGGTCTGTGACCTGAGCAGAAAGGATGACAAGAGCAGTTACGCCAGTAGCATCTCATGGCATCATAGCTAAATCCAACAGAGATGAACTATCAGAGCTCTGGGAATGCTGGGAGATGAAAACTCAGAAGTGCTCCGCTGGCCCGAGGGCTTTTCTCTAGCTTTTTTAGTCTTTCCCCCATACGCTCCTAATGTGACACCCTACTCAGTACCACTCCCCACAGACTGCCAACCGGTCAGTAGTGACCACAGCTTTAGGTAACATTACATAAATCAAAGCATTTCAGCTTCTACACTAAGCCAAACTCCTTCCCTCAAAAAAAATTCATATCAGTAATAACATTTCCTTTTATCCAAAATTAAGCATTTCACGCTGTTTTTGAATTATTTAACTCTTTAAAGAAAAAGGTCAGCTTGGACACAAATTAACGACAAGGTTCATCTTGAGGGGGCAGACAAAATAGTTTGCATTTTCCTTTCTCTCTGTTTGGTAATGGGGTCACACCCGAGGTGGTAGGAAAAATCTGTCATGCCTGGACCAGAAGGCAAGATCTTAGCACCTCGTCCCTGCTCAGCCACTAGAAACTGCAGCAAAACCTCTTGCTTTCTGCCTGGTCACCAGAGAGCAGAGAAAGCAACAGCCCCTGAACTGTCTTAAACTGCTGTTCGTGCTTTCAGTTGAAAGTTTTAAACATTTTTTACTGGAAAAGTTAGGAGCTAACATGACTATGCTCCAAGATATTTCACTCGTGGAACTGGAGTGTAATTCACCCTAAAACCAGAATTTAAGCTGTACTGTAGTTCTAGTTCTCACTACCTATAGGAATAGTTACTATTCATGTCACGAATGGTGTCTGTGACCTATGCTAAGTTTCCAAATCCGTTTGGTTTTGCTTTTGATAGCTTCAACAGAATTGTTGAATGACATTTCCTCTAGCAAAAGTTTTCCAAACAAATTAACTTCATTTCTGCTTGCAAGAAATGGGAAAAAACATATTTTGCTTGCGCCTGCTTGGAACTACGTGTTCCTCTGAGATCCAGAAGGTGACGTATCTTCCAGAAGTGTTTTCTCTAATAAGCATAGAGAGGAGAAACTAATGCTTGTTGGCCGTAGCTACTAGAAGGTTAAAAATATTCTGTACAGGAATATGCTAACTGTAGTACAGCATTTGTACTTGTGGAGCATAGAAGTAACTAGGGTGAATCTACAGAGAGAATCAGAAAGCAAACAATTAAGTCTCAGGTGGAAAAGGAGGCCCCCTGAATTTAATGGTGTTACGTACTTGGACCGAATGAGTGGGACCGGCCCTAGAAGTGCTTGGCTGAATGATAAATGAGAGGATTTTGGCTGAATTCTTCATGTCGGTTGAGTATTTTGGATAGAGCCAGCGTTACTGCAGTGAAAGCAGAGTATGTTGGCCATTTTGTTATGATTGAGAATAGAATTGGAGAGATGCTAAGTGGATGGGAAGGTGAGGCTGATGGGGACAATCTCATTCAGGGGTCCGTGACTGTTTTTAAGTGAACATTAAAAACACAGGTTTGGAGTCAGCAAGTTGGTGCAGCAGGCCGGAGTACTGGTAGCAAGGCAGATGCCATTGCCCAGGTGCAACGCAAAGGGAGAAGGACCTACCCACATCCTCGCTGCCCGGAAGACAGGGTACGCACCATGGCCCCTGCACCTCGGGACGGCAGCAGGGCCCAGGAGGAAACAGTGCCCCCAGATGTGCTCTTCCTCGGCACAAGGAAGAAGCACCGCCCTGGGTCCATACCCCCAAAGCAGGCATGGAGCTATGGCCAGCCACCCCACGGGGTTTCAGAGGGTGGGGCTGGCTCGCAGGCTGCCTTGAGCCCACTCAACTGTTTGCATAAAAGCAGAATCCAGCACACCTAGAATTACACTTTGCTGCAAGAAATGGCAACACATATTGCTTTATGGTACTCAGCATTACGATGCTTCCCAGTATCTGTCAGCCTGAATGTCATAAATACACCGTTCAATGGATTAAACAATTTTATAAATCCTCTGTTTGGAAAGCAGAAACCTGCTGCGTAAAGCTCAAGAAGTAAATAAAGTCTAACGATGAAGTTACTCTAGTGGGAGTTTTGCTGGAGAAAGGACTGCACAAGTTGACCTATTTAATTAAAATGTAATAAAACGCAATTTCCTTTACATCATTACTCTCTAGTGTCAACCTTAGAATCACAAATTTGTTAAAGCTGAGCAAAGTGGTTCACCTGTGGTTACCTCTTGGTAAAAAAAAAAAGATAAAATGCCAAAATAAGGTTTTAAGGAATTGTGTTAATAACTAAAAATAAATTTAATGGTCCAAATGAAGAGTCCTGACAGTATTGAAAAGGGTAATGACTTAATTATTTTTGTTGATGTCAGTTATTCATTTGTGGGTCATCAAGCTCTAAATCAGGGTAATTTATTGACTGCAATATAAACTGGATATGTGCCATAATATTCAAGAAAAACAATACCCTGCAAGAACAATACAGAGAAGAGGTAATTTGTACAGAGTTCATGAGACAATTATATCATCTAATTACGAAACTGACTCACTATGCCCTTGGCTCTATTTATTAGAAGAGAATTGAAGGACATACTAAACATGCTCAGAGTCTAGTAATTTAAATTTAAATCCCGTCTGTAGGCCCAAGCATCCAGGAACTGGTGTGATCCACTACATCAGGAGTCCCGAAGGAGGGTGCCTTGATTTGGGACTCAGGATACTACTTCATTTTTCTGTGCTCTGGAAATTAAACTACTCCCCCATTTTGCTGAAAAGTGCTTTGAAACTCAAGCCATGTCACAGAAATCATTTCATAGTGTTAATAACACACAAAAAAAAATGTAATTAATTACTTATTTCAAGACTGGACAGGAGTTTGAAAACTGTGTGGTTTTTACGTGCTTCACTGGTGCAGCGCCTCTCGCGTAATCTAGCAGAAGCACGTGGATGCATTTCGTGTTCAAACAGAAGCAAATCATTGAGGTGTCTGAACCGTAAGACATAACCAAGGATCTGCACGTATAACTCGCTCTCTTACAGCGAAGTTCATCAAAGCACAGAAATGACCAAGACCAAAACAAAAGCAAATTGCTGAATTATTCTCTGAATTGCCAAATTGTAGCTGCACTGCAACCTCTTGAACCCTTTTCAGATGTTTTTCCTTGAACTGTTAGTGCTATTTAAGGAACGTACAAATATTTTCTTTGTTGATCGTGTAAGGAACTTCATTAAATAAAACTGGTTTTCTGCATCTCTTCTGATGTTTGTTTTTATTCTCAGTTTACTGTGCATTTTGTATTTGAGTAGATTTTAATGGGTGACATCTAGCCATGCTATAGCAAATTGTGGAGGAGCTTAATATTCAGAATGATTATAAGGAGTATTTGTTTATAAAACAGGAAAAAACCCTCAGTGTCGCTTTATTTGTTTTTACTAATAGTAATGCTGGCTTGCGCACAATACTTTTTAAAATTAAGGCTATGAGGATCTAGGAGATGGAACAGCAAACAGAGAGCCTGGGAGACCTGAGTCTGAGGTTGACTCAAGTAGGGAAGGCATAACTCTGCATGTTGGAAGGTGTAAATCTATAGCACATTGGCCTTGGTGCGATCTTGACTTAAGAAATCCTCTCCCTCTGCCAGGAGGAACTCTTCTGCCTGGAGGATTCAGCCCGGTGCCAGTGTAGCAATCCACTGTCTTCTCCCAGTTGTGTTAACGAAATTCCTTGTGGGACCACGCCGGAAGAAAGAGCATTGAAACAATTACAATTAAAAATAGCTTTCCATCTCCTCCTCCTGCAAACGGTTTATTTTTGACTTCCATCACTTCAGTGGTCTGGTTTAAGCATTGCTCTACGCAGAGTTGTTTTGGCGCAACTGAGGGGGTGACATACTGCAGGCCAGAGGTGGGAAAAAGCATCTGAGGCAGGAGCTGGTTGCAGCAACTTAGCTGCCAAAAGCAGCTTATTATAGGACTATGGTGTGATAGTTCATCGTATGAACTTAAACTTTGCATTTCCTGACTGTTTTCATAGCCATGTAGCATCTCTGCTGCAAGTCCTTAGTACAAAGCGCTGGATCAGAGTTGCTTTGCTACCCCAGACCAGTTAATTTACCTTAGAGATTTGCAGTCACATGACTTATATCATGAAGAAACACAGTGTAGGCAAAGCCTCAGCGAAATCACGAGACCTATGTCCTTAAAGACATTTATTTAGATGGCTAGGTTTCTGTCAGTGGAAGGCTTAAATGGACAGGGTTAGAAGCAAGCATATAGTCAGGGACAACGCCTTGGCCACAGAGCAGCAGCCACCTCCATGCCTCAGATGTGTTCATTTGCACATCTCTGGTCACAGCCTTACGTATTTTGCTTACATGTTGAGGATCAAGTTGCGTATGTGATTCAGGACTGAGCAAGAACAACTGCTGGGTCATTTTGGCCAGGATTTGGGGTTCTTCTATCTTTTCTTAAAGCACAGGCCATGAGTCACTTGCTGAAATCTCCTTTCTTATCTCTCCAACTTCCTGCCATTTCAGTGACCTCAGGCAATGACGACCTTTTGATTTCTTCTGTCCTCTGCCTGTGATTTTTGTCTCTTTAGGCCTCAAACGCTATAGCCTAATTTGAATTTTTGGATACAGCTATGTAAGCACTTGAGTGAACTTGCATAGCCTTTAGCAGACAGGACGCCTGATAATATCTGATCTTCTCCTCATTAGGATAAAATTGTGTTCCTAACACATTATTAACCAATGCATTCTAGAGCAGACAACACAGTACATCATATAACCCATCCTATACTTCCTTAGATTAAAACTAATAATCTGGTTTGTTCACATGTGACAGCATCAAAGCATGGCATCATCCAGAACCCGGTGAAATCAATGGAAGAAATACCAATTCAGTCGGGTTTGGACCTCTCGTTAGTGCCTCAGGTAACTCACCTTACACACCATAATCTGAGTTGTAAGCCTCCATCATGTTCATCAGACGTCACTTTTCCTTCCAATCTTGACCTAGACTAGAGATCCTGAAGATTTTGTTACTCATGACCTGTACTTTTGGCAGATTTAAGACTTTAGTGTCAAACTTTTTGGTAAGATGACCTATGTGCCTACACAAGCATACCGCTTCTCTTCTGCTCCACATGAACTGTTCCAGTCTTCCCTGAGGTTAGTAAGCCTTCTTGTAATGCAAATAAATTTTAAATAAAATAACATCACAATGGCTCTAAAGGAGCACTTCCATGGCATTCTACTCTATCTTACTGGCACAAACAAAATATGTAATGAAAAGTCACCCTTGAAAATCGTCTGGCTCACAAAAGTGTGATTTTGTGATGAAATGGTGTGGCTCGAGCTTGGCTGGAAAAAGTTGGACCATGGGGACTTGCAAGTCTTCAAAAGCAACACGGAGCCTTAGCCCTTCATTCTCTGCAGAATTAGCCCTGGAACCACTTCTTCAAACTTCCTTATACGTACAGCTACTTCGTTATTATCTGTCATTTCTAAACTCCTTCCTGTCACACAGGGAGGATAGGCTCTCACTGATTTCATCGACTTTACCTGCACTGGAGGATCTTTCTGTTTACCTGTGGACTTCATTCATCCCTTTTCTGTCCTCGTTTCCCAGAAATGAGGCATCAAACAACTCATACAGAACGTAGAGAATCTACACACTCACTCTGGGGACCACAATATGTGGTATGTAAGCAATTTATTTTTAAATGGTGTATTTTCCTAGTAACACTTACGTATCCATCAAGCTGGCAGCTATTTCAGAGAAAACTCATGCTACTCTTAAAAAGCTCTTACCAAAGTCAGCCAAAATTCCAAGATAAAAACCTGAAGGGCAGGCAGGTACCTAATCCGTTTTGGAGCTGTCAGGTTGTGACCTGAGGCATGCTTTTAGAGGAAAGGCAAAAACGAGATTCTTTCTCAAATGAGGAACAATATGATGGTTTAAACACGGAAGGCTAAAAAATGACGACGAGCATATAGCTGCTGCCTGCACAGAAAACATTCCCAAGAAGAGGACTGATCTGATGTAGTCGTAGTGGATGGTTGCAAACTGCCAGACAGGCAGTACTGACTCAGATCTCCCACTCCTCCGCTCCGTTTCCTGGCTGTAGCTTATGTAAGGGTAGAAAGAAGGAAAACCCATGGAATAATGAAGATGAATGCAATAAATATACCTGAGCCTGTCTACTTGTTTTAGTGGTTAATGCCACTAGAGAAACCCTGCAGGGCTTTAAGCAATTCCTAGTGATGAAGATTTATGAAGCCCTTCTAAAAACTTCATTAAGGGGTCAGAGAGATTTAAGTGGCCTCACAAGCTCTGTGCTGAGCCAAAAGATTCACTTTGCAGAAACTCAGTCAAAAGCAGCAAGGGGAGAGCTGGCTTGCAAGGATGGCTTCATGTGCTGTGGCCTGCGGGGAACGGCGCTGGGTACCCTGTGGATCTGGGCAGTACAGCGTGCTGACAAAAGTCCCGAGCAGGGTTGTAGTGCATAAGACAGTTAAAGGAAGCTTCTTAGCAAAAATAATCGCTATGAATAGGGTTAAGACCTATTAACTGAGGTACTATGCTATGCAAGCCAAGTCTGCATACACTGCTCTCACATCTCTCTTCTTCCAGCTTCCTTCAGTTTGTCCAAAATATGGTAAAGCATTTTTGTAGTTCGAAAGAGTTGTGTTTTCCTCCTTCTAATGACAAGCGCTGCCTGAATCCCTTCAAATCACAGCCCAGAATCTTACCTTCCATACTGATGCCTCCAAGCAATTGTTTAGGACTGTGATTATTTAGATATAAATAGCAGTGCTCATTAATCTAGTAATCACTTACTCCCAGCTATGAAAATGCAAATTGGGTTGGCTTGTTTGTGTTTTCGAGAGAGAGAGAAGGTGGTGGCAGTAGGTGGGAAGTGGAATGTTCCCAGTCTGCTGTTGTTACCATCCTTCTGTCTCACCCGTCAGCTAGAGAATGTTTCATCTGCACCCTGCAGAGCTTTGCTGGACTCTGTTCCACCACCACTGAGGTGGGTGTGCACCATGCGTGTCTTGTAAAGGTGGTTCATGGACTGAAGGATTGAGTCAACCCCATAAAACTACAGCTCCCAGACATTTTTTTAATAGGTGTGCAGCAGAATAAGCTCTGGTTGCTGGCAAAGCCAGGAAACCTTGACAGAGAGATGAAGGCTACTTTGGTAGTGTCACAGCTGAAACTACCATTCCCTTTGGCTCGCTGAAGCTGCCTGGCCATCAGGATGCCCAGCCATGATGGAGCAGATGTCATGAGCCGTTATAAAATTCAGTATAAACCAAAGCAGAAGATCTCCTCCAGAAGCTGTGTTTCAGCTTGGCTGCCCACCTGAAGCAAACACCCTTTGCTAGATGGGTTAAAACCCAATACGCGGTGGTTCGGGTGGAGGTGAGGGGCTCCCCTGGAGCTAGAAGGAAGGAAGGACAGTAAAAAGACAAAGGTGGTAGAGGATGGAGAAAGGGAGAGACCTGAGAAACCTGCAGTAAGAAGAGAAATGCTGGACTGAGCCCTCAAAGACCTCCCTCACCTCACATTCCATCCCTGACAGCTGACAGCAGTAGGCACTTACAGAAACCACCCAAAAAATCCTGTGTCTCTCCTGTTTTTTTTTTCTCCAATGCCCAGCACCTTAAATACCTTCAATTCTAAATGTCTTCAGCACGAATCGGAGTGGGTTCCTGAGTTTCAGCAATGCGTTACTGGAAGGAAAATCTCATAATGGAGTCAGTTTAACAATACATTTTCATGCTTTTAAGCGAGCTTGTTCATACTAGCCCCCATTCAGGAACAAACTTTTTACATTTGCAGAGTTTAAAGCACCTGCTTTACGCTAATTGAGAAGGATGGAGGGAACCACGTGCTTGTGAGCGGGGTTTCTTCATCAGGTTTCATGGCAGAATGGCTCGAGCCTGGGGCAGCCTCCAACAAGGGTTAAATTTATGAACGATGCAAGAGGCGATGCTCAGTCACCTCTTTGGGTGACAGCACTATCTGGCACTGCTTTAGCATCCATTAGAAACACAGCATTGGCTACAGAGTCTCTGAACCAAGCCATAGCAATACTTCCTAAACAGTTATTCAATAAACGATTCAATATTAATGAATAGCATAAGGAAGTTTACTACCATTTCCTCCATCCTGCAGAGCTTTTTTAAAGGGGAAAAGGGCGATACCTTGCTATCTTCATTTGAATACAAACATTTCTGATGCATTCCAAAGACCGAAGGTGTCGTCCCATCTGTGGGAGCAAGGAGAGATTCGGTAGTGAGCCAGTTACCTCCGGCAGGAAGGAGAAGCCTCCCTCATAACAGCGAGTCATGAGATTTCAGCATTGACAAGGAGAAGGCTACAGAAGAGCCAATTGTGTAATATCTCAAAGAAGAGTAATTAAGTGGCTTCATTGAGTCAAGTTTTGCATCAGCTACACACTACAAATAGCAAGTACATTCAGACCATTTCAGTGGCACATGCTACAGATAGGAAGAGCCAAGATAAAAAAGTTTTGCTACGGCATTTTGGAGAACAGGGGACCAGGAATTTTTCCAGAATGGGAAGCTCGTTTTTCTCGCTGAAGACTTTGTTTTGATTTCAATCACTGCTGACTACGCACAGTTGACACATTTTTTAGATACCTTTTTTATTACTCCCTGGCTTGTAGGGCACAGGGAGACTTCTGCAGTACACAAAGACTCTTCTGAGGCATATGCCATAAGAGTGGAAGGAATCTGCTCCAGATCTTCCATAAATATGGGGGTAGCTCACTGTATCTAACTGCCTCTACATCAGGAGCATTGCTCTTTCTTACCCTATGGAGACTGGGGATACTGGGTGACAAAAAGAAGCGGTGGGTAGCTTGGGCACTGAGAATCTGAGTTCCTGGGTGCTGGTGTCAGCTCTGAGTGCTGATAGTTCTCTCCACAGCCCTGAGGCATGGCACGTTGTGTCTCTGATGCTTCTGGCCAGCTGCCACTGCATCTAAGATGTTGCAATGGCTCAGCTAGAAGAGCAAAGCTGTCCTGGGGGCTGCTATACATAAGTCCATGCCACTCCAGTAGGCAAACCTGACCTGTATGGTTTCGGGTAACAGCAAATGCAGGGTGTAAAAGCACTTGGAGGGCTTAATAACAGTTTTAGAAAATAAATTCACAGTAAAGTGTCCCCTAATCCTTCATCTGGAGCCGTATTCATAGGCCGCCAAATTAGAAAGTCTGAGGTGACAGGAATCTATGAATCAGGGTCCCATTTGCCATTGTTGGTTTTCTTTTTTCCATTTCCCACATGCAAAACAATACAAGTGGTCATAAAATTATTTAGGGACTTGTGCTGATCCCCAATTAGCACTTTTAAAAGTTCTGCTTGCTTCAGGTTTGTGAGTGAAACAAAAGATAAACCTAAGCAGAACACAGCCCTGCTTTTCCTTGAGCCAGCGGGAACAATGCCAGCATTTGATTTTTTAAATCTGATTTCCTCAGCTGATTTAGTCATACAAAATTAGCAGCCTCAAGAAGGAAAGTGTAAGTGTGAGTGTGTTACTTCTGTTATACCCAAAAGTGGGTTATGTTTTCCGTTGGTTCCCACAAGCAAAACCTGCACACCTGTGAAGCACCATAAATTTTTTTAAATCTTTGTGTGGTGAGGCTTTGGCAACAAGTCAGTAGCAATGTTTGTTGCAAACCTTCTTCTTTTGGGCTTTGAGTGCTGTCACGGCTCTTACCTAGGGGCTGTCAGCCCAGCTGTCACATCCCCTTTCTGCAGAGAGGAAGGAGAACTTTACTCTCTCCTTTCCCCTCCATGCGGTAAGAAGTCACGGGGAACCGCAGGGCTGTGTCATCCTGAGCTGCTGTGACCAGATTTTCCAGGGAGTTTTCCTACTGAAAAGCAAAAGTGCCACAACCTCTCGTCTGCCTGTGCACGTACCCCGGGCTGCGTGTAGGAGTTGGGGCGGGCAGAATGGCTCCCGTCCAGCACAATGCTGTGTGTGCCCACCCTGTACCATCCTGGCTCCGGTGGAGCGCGGAGCACGAGCAGGAGTGAGAACATCTGGCATTGGCAGCCACCGCAAAGCTGTTGCGTGGGCTCAGATACCACCTGCTGCATCGTCTAGAACGAAACTGAGTGTTTGGGGGCTGCCCAGTCTGATGAAAGAAAAAGTAAGTGAGTCTTCAGGTAAAGGGCTTCAGATATATAAATTAAGCTGCTACAAATAGAAAAGGAATAGTTTTTTCTCTGTTTGCAGACAGAAGTGATGGGCTGCCTGTTTAGCAAAGGTACAGGCGATGTTAAAGCTCCCCCAGAGAAGAGTGGAGAATCCCCATCACCTGTGCTTTTAAGAGCAGGTTAAACTTCTTAGGGGAAGGCAAGACACAAGAAAAAAAAGGAGTGGGTAGCCCTCCGAGATCCCTCACAACAGAATACCTCTCTGACCCTGCAAATGAGCGATGATCCATGTATGCCAGTGGACATTGTGGCCGCAGGGGAGAAAAGTTATATTCCTCAAATAAATGATTCATTGAACATCAGCGTCCAGCTCCAGGAACAATTTACTATCAATGTTTTGCCTCAAACTTAGTCATGAAACCAAGAGGAGTTAAGAAAGGAACAGCTGTGGCTCAGCAATGAAACCCCTTCAGCAATTAAACCCATCAATAAATACCAGCGAGTGCTGGAATGAGCCTTTATTTCTAGAAATTATTTTAGCTGTGGAAAATATAAACTGTGTCTTCCCTGCAGACACAGCCAAAACTAATCAAAATACTCCTCATAACGCAAAGGAAATACCTCTGGGCTGCGATAAGGAATATGAATGTAGGTCTTTTACGTCTCCACTAGCTAATAACAATAAGATGGACTAGTGGCACCATTTTCAGCAGGGAGATTAATAGTCGGGGAGAAACTGAGAAGGAGAAAGTACACTTTCAGTTTTCTTTCCGATGGCTAATTAAAAAGCCCATATCTGAGAGGAAACGTTGTGGAAATGAGAGCTATTTGGATGTGCCTTCCCCCATATACTATCATTCTGCTTTGTGAGGAATGCTTCATCAACGCTAATCTCGTCCTTGTGCTTTGACAGAAGTTACGGTTTCCTTCCTTTGCAGCCGCTAAGGCTCAGTTCTATTACGGGGTTTGTTTAATGGGAGCTTTATTATTTTACTAAATTACCTCACCTTCTGGGAATAAACTCAACCTTGAACTACGAAGCTAAATGGCTTTTTAATGATGCAAGTCTGTTTGGAAATTGTGCTTTGATGACTCTAAGTTTTCTTCATTCTGCGTGTTTAATATGTGCAATATACACAAAAAGTGACTCATTTCTGCAGACCTTCCTGATACACTGTTTTAAAATCGATTAGCTGCAATTATTAGGGTTAGGACAAATGGGAACAAACATTCTTAATGGTATTCAGGCATCAGTGAGGAGACCCTTGCATCACCAGGGAACCCATCTTCAGTAAATTGGGAAATTATACAACATTAATGTTTAATATTCAATACTGAAATGTTTAAATTCTGAACATATATAAATATAATTATTATTTTTTTAATATGAATTAAATATAACTCCTAAGTGCGTTCCAGGATGGATTCTTCTTGTGCTGCCGTGACACTCGATGAGAAACTGTGAGAAACAACGAGAAACTACCATTAACCCAAATGAGACGATGCTTGGACCTAGAGTTTGTAGGCAGGCCAAATGAATGCGATTTTCTAGGACAACCTGTGGGATGGTGCATCTCTCTGATCCCAGGGAAACTAGGCTTTTGCTCGCAGGGCAGTTGTCTGAGCGCAGAGAGTGAAGCGTGGTATGAGGCTATTTTGTTAAGATCTGATGTACGCTGTCTTGGCTCCTGTTTGATTCCCTCCCAAATGCCTGTAAGTCGCTGCAAACCCACACAAAAGACTTCTTGACTGTAGAAAAATGTGTGTCTATGTTTAGGGTGTGTGCAGTTTGGGTACTTCTGAGACTGTACTGCCCAGAGGTCACCTTTGGGCTAAGCTGGGGGCAGTGTATTTTGTTTGTGTCAGACTTGAGTGGGAAGAAATACATGAAAATCAAACAGAAACATGCTGTTTGCTAATGGAGTAGCTACACTGTGATGACCTATGTATTAAGTAATATTGTTAAAACTTGTGAAATTCTTTCCATGTCTCCATTCAGAAGAGTCCTAGGTCTTCCTGCTGTAGGAGCAGACGGCTGGGTGCTGCCTCCGCTTCCTCATCAAACTGCCAGACCCACACTGCCAGGCGCAGCCCGTCCTGTGCTTTCCAGAGACACCGACATCCTTCAGACCTGCTGTATGTGCGCACACACGTGACCCTTGCCTCTCACCTGGGAAAAATGGTGCAGCCATCTGGGATGATTAGGGAACCAGCATTAGAAAGGTTGATCTCTTTGAGAAGCAGCAACTTCTTCCCAGCCACCATGTCTGCTAGGGAATGGGGCCCTGAAAGAAATAGCAACTGTGGGCAGGTTGCAACACTGGAATAGCTCATTTCGGGTGCCAAGAGGTTCCCAGGAGAAAAAGCTACCAGGACCAGGGGACAGGCTGGATAAATTGTCCTGAGGGCTCCAGGCAGCCCTTGCCCACCCAGGTTCTTGGTCCTCAGAAATGACAAAGCTGCTGTCTGAGCTTTGCGCTCAGATTAAGAGCAGAGCCTCTTTCCTTGGATACACTCATCAGATGACCCACTCTTCTACCATAGAGCAACAAAATCACTCCAGATCAAACTCTTTATCCTTTTTTGGTGCCATCCTAGTAAGATCACTTCTCATTCTCTTACTGTAGCTTTTTATACAGACCTCTGCTCTTGCCCCAAGGAATGGTAGTTAGTTGACCTAAAGAGACCAAAACCAACCAAGTATCCTCACCTGCAATCTTTTTATTCCCTCAAGCACCCTGATTCCTGCAAGCATTCTGGGCTCCCGCATTATTACGAGTCTCTGAATACTCTTGCCCTACAAAGCAGGGTGGCCAACTTTCCCCCAGGCAAACCTTCATAGCTATGTGTCAAAATCTTTTCCAGGCGAGAGCTATGGGACAGCACAACGCCCTTGGCATCAGAAAGCTGAGGGAGGAGTTCTGGCAGAAGTTCATTATTTGGGGATAGCAGCAATTCCCCTCTACTTCCCTATGAGGTGGGGATCGTCTGGATGCGAACTGGGTTAAGAGGTCATTTAGCCTCGTTAGTCCCAGTGTACTCTGCCAGTTTGCTTCCCCCACCACCTGGGATTGCCCAGGAGTCCTGTGCCAGCGCTGCCCCAGTGTATCTGTGAGCTGAGCACGGGAAGAGCAACCGCCTTGCACAAGGGCTCCTCGTGCCTTAAAAACTGCAGCTTGACCACCTCTGCTTTATTCCATCTTTATTGCCTGTAGCGTGAAGACCAAATGCCCTGCCAGAAGCCACAGAAATTGAAAAGTCTGTATTTACTGCAGATCCTTTACATGCAAAAGAATATATTTTCATATTTTCTCCCCCCTGGCCCTCTGGTTAGGTGCAAGTTCTACCACCACAAATTTATGGCATTGCTTGGAAATTCAATTGACAGACAAGGTCCTGCTGTGCTACTAAACATAAACATTTCACCTTCTTGTTGTGTTAAGCCTTGGCTGGATTTTTTTTTCACCAATGTTTTTTTTCCGAATGGGAATGCAAGCAGCTGAAGCCCAGCGAGAAAACATGAAAATAGATTTCTAGGAAAGTAACCAAAAGGGCTTTACTAGCAGGACAAGTTAAGTTGCTTATCAAGAACTATTTTAGGAACGTGAGGAAATGAAACTTTGACAAGAGAGTTCCAAGAGGGAAGATTTACTGAGGAGCTGAGAGTTCAAAGCAGGATGACAGCACGGCTATCAGGAAACCTTCTCTGCACCTGTTTCTCCACCAGCTGCTTAACCATACTCCCCCTCCTTTCTTCTGGCAGCTGAACGGCTGAGATCTGCATCCTCTTTTGTACTAATCCGCTGCACCGTCTGTCTGGAAACGTTTGCCAGTCACTTCATCCCCTCCTCCTCTTGAGCAGAGACACAAGACGCAGTTTCTGGTTTTAATGCCCAGCTGTGCTCCAGAGACCTTGTATAAATCCAAGTCACACTCTCAGAAAACAGGGTTGCAGCATGCCTCAGTTTCCCATCTGTGCAAGGGAAATATGTTACAGCTTTCCTTCCTTCTTGTGCATATTATCTAGCCAGGCTTTGGGCTCCTTAGGCTGGGAGCTGCTTCTTTCAGATGCTATGTCCAGCATTTAACAAGGGAGCCACCTCAGCTCCATCTTACAGGTGCTGTTGTGCTTTAATGGTGCCCGAAGCATTTCTGGGTGCAAATTTACCGTACATCAAAGCTCTTGCATGCATGGAGATGAAGTGTAGTCTTCCCCTATGCTACTGCTTTGCACATGGGCACTTTGCCCAGGTCTTCTCCAAGCTGCACGTCTGAGCTGTTGGTCTCACAAGCAGGAGTCTCACCTTCCTCCTGCATGCTCCTCCCCTGGAGAAGTGCCCCGAAACTCTCATTTACTGCACTGGCCCAAGATCCCAGAACACCACGCTTCTGGTCTTGTGCAGCAATGAGGCAGCAGGAATGGGTGGCTTTGCCAAAGTCAGCAGAGCATTGTACAAGGTCTTGGCTTTACATGTGATTTTGAGTCAGTTTAGGATGATGAAGCTAGACATTTCAGCATATAGGCACTGAAGTAGACTCATACCCCCTTTTTATGTCAACAAGTGATGCTACGTCTACATGAGACAAAGTGGGAGCACTTCCCATCACAGCCAAACCCGAGCTCTACACCAGACTGAATCGTTGACTTGCGCTGTCCGCACCACTGGCCAGCCTTGCCCACTTCTCAGCTTCCCAGGAAGGGAGGGTTTGTGGAGCAAACATGGCCCAACAGGCTTCTTGCCTGCCAGCCTGAGGCAGGGTAACACAACCTGGTGGTCCCTGGCAGGTAGGTCCAGGAACGTCCTCAGATGCTTTCCCCACAGCTGCTCATTGGGGGCCCAAGCTCGAGTACAGGGCGGATGTGGTCGGCAAAGCTTCGGTCGGTGAAACCTGCTAAGCAAACATGGCCGCAGATCCCACTCTTGTCCCTCGTGCAGAAGACGCCTCTCTGATCTGTCGCCGCCCGCACACATAGGGTGTGTGCCAGGCCAGTAATAGACGCGAGGCAATGCAAATAATCTGCCCAGCAGCTGGCTGCCATCTTGTCGCGACGGGGGGTGCATGGGGGATATGAATAGGTCCTCGAGCATGTGCTCCTGCAAAGACTGGGCTGGTTGTTCGAACGCTCTTGTTTGACAATTGCTCTTGCTTGCTCCTGGTGCATGCATCCACGTTCAAGAAGGCTGCTGGGTCCCAGGCAGCACCAGAGAGGCTGAGCTCAGGACATGGCACATGGGAAGAGACAAACTGCCTTGAGCCATGGCAAGGAAGTCACAGCAGCTTGCAGAGTCAGGAACACCAGTCCAGAGGCCCTGATGGGGCATCTGCTCCTCAGCCACGAGGCAGGGACGGCAGCACACCTCTGCTTTGGGCAACGAGGACCTTGCGGAAACCTTTCTTTGGGGCACAGGCCCGTTGTTTTGACGCCTCATATCACAGAGAGGGCAGATTCAGCTCCTGGCTGAGCATGGCCCAGGGAGTCCAGGAAAAGATGAAGGAGACTTCTCTCAGAAGTCTCTTCCCTGAACTTGAACTATATCCCATAATGATGGATTTCAAGTAAAGGACGGCCCATTTAGCATGCAGCTGAGGAGCCCATATCAAATTCTCAAGCTTCTCCTCCTCCCTGACAATGAGAAAATCAGTTTTAATTTATCTTATGTATCAAGTTCACAACCTCCCGAGAGAAAATTATTCTCATTTTAACATCCGTGGCTGAAATGTCTTTAGCAATGTATGTGCAGTTTTGCAGACAGAGCTGACTCCATTACATTAAACTCCACTTTACAGCATTTCTTTCATTCTTTTCCACCCGCATCCTCCCTTTTCTTGCAGGTCCTTACCTGGTTGTTGGCTACTGTAGGGATGGCACAAGCAGGAGGAGCAGCTGGTTACAGAGGAATGGCAAGACATGGACTATGCACTTGGAAACTTTGGTCAGATGTGTATTTTTTGGTGTACGAATGCCACTACACTTTGCAGTAAACCGATGGGATTGTTGCTCCAGTCATTGTTATTGTTGTTATCTCAGGAGCACTTGGAGGATTCATCCCAAGTCCCAGGCCTTTCGAATAGGAGAGAGAGGTTCAGGGAGTGTGCTACAAGAGCTTCTAATATGAGTTATCTGTACAGTGCAAGGAAATTTGTACCAGTTAGAAGTATATAGATATATATGCACACACTTTTTTTTTATGCATATGTATTTTACATATGCGTGTACATGGATGGATGTGTCCTACCACTGTAAAGCCCTCTAGGAAGCAGCACTGTGTTCTCAGTACCTGGCTAGGGTGAACATGTCTTCCATGTCCCCATTGCACTAACAGCAGGAGTCGAGCATCCTGAGGACTCCCTAAACTTTTTGACTCTCACAACCAGTCTTGCCATATCTGATTGCACATCCAAAGGCTGGCAGTGGCTAATCTCTGCTTTGGGCCGCTTTTCTGCCTGGGCAGGGAGCTCGGCCTGGGCTACAGCCTGCCTCAGGCACCACAGTGGCGTCTTCGACCACAGCAATGTCTTCAAGGCATCTTGTAAGCCGCAAGGCTGTGTTTCAAGCTGAAGAGGCAGGCGGCACAGAGTAGATGTTATCACATCCTCTGTAGAAAAATCCTGGGAGAGTGGGATCAAGCCTTGAAGCTTTCACCCAAAAAGCTTTGACCCCTTTGGAAAAGGCTGCCTTTTCCCTCTTTAGTTCTACATCTCTCAGCAAAACAGCTGAGCCTATGTCAGCCTGCCAAAGTCCTGTGGCATCAGGGCACCACGTCACCCCGCCGCAGCCACCCTGCGACAGCCTGGCAGGGTTGGTAGGCGTTCGGGGCCGAGAGGAAACCCAGCACCTTTGCACATTGGGGCCGTTTACAATGACTTTTGTTGCTGATGGCGCATGTTTGGTTGTACTTGTTAAATCTTGTTAAACAGGAAACAGGTTTCGAGGCGAGAGGGTCCCTTAGAGTTCAAGTTCCCGCTTTCAAATGTTCTTACAAGATGCACAATTGGCACCGGCTTACAGGAAATATTTAATTGGTGTCGGAAGGCGCTGGCTCCACCGACCTTGTATTACATTCCTCTGCGTGCTCCTTTCACAATGATTTTCACCTATAGCTTAAATCAGTGATTTATTTATACCAGCCAATGGTGAGTTCGGCAGCATCGAGGGGACAAGCGGACCATGGGGATGCAGCGAGCGAAAGGGAGGAGCGAGCAGCAAGGAACAGTCTTATGAAGCAGAAGGGGCTGCTGCAAACCCGAGAGTGACATATTTATGAGTCCAGTATCGGTTGCCTGCACTGATAAGCCATGGTCATTAAAGGAAGGAAAAGTCACCTTTGTGTATATAAAATATACAAGATTCATAGTCTGAAAAGACTCGACAGGAAAGCATTAGGTAAATAAAGGATATCCCATAAAGCATAATGTGAAAATTAAATTACCTCATAAGGGAGGAAGGCTGTCTGTCCCAGCAGTGAAAGTGAGGAAAAATGAAATTCCTCTATTCCATCCCAAAGCTGATTTGGCTTTGGGCTTTTGGGTGAATCTAGACACATTGTTACTGATGTCTATAAAAAAAGCATTAAAGTCCATTACATTCGACTGGAAATGCTGCAGCTTCCCATAAATTTTCGCAGTATGCTCAGAAGGTGGTGAGGAGCATCCTATGCATTGCTGCTCATGGTGGCCAAATAACAGAAGTGCCATTTCAGGGGCGAGCTGGACTTTCAACGTTATTTCCAGTTTTCGGGTCTCACAAGATTTTCTTTTCAACGGATTTTGGGAGCTGTACTTGTGAATCACTTGGAACAAGTTTTCTTCCCTCTTCCCCTGACTTTTTTTTTTCTGGTGAGTGAAACATATCCAGGATCCACTTATTTTTGCTTTAACTGATCGGTGCACCTCCAAAGCTGAGGAAAAGTTGAAACATCAGGGAGGAGCAAAAAGAAGCAAATCGAAAGAGTTCACTTATTGCACTATCGAGAAGAAGAGATAGTGGAAAGAAAAGAGAAAGGGGAAAAGAAAAAGATAATCCATTATTTCAAAGTTTTACAATGAAAAAAGCAATTTAAATACTTTTTTTAAACAGAATTAACAATTTCATAAGTGGTCTGCTAGTGATTGTCCCTGTGGAAGGCACGCACAGCCCCTGCCTTGCATACAGGTGGCTAACTGGTGAGCAATGCATACAGCCCTCAGACCCACCAAAGATGTTAATTGAAAGCTTCACTGATGCCCAGGGTTTTCGCACAGTGCTTTCGTTGGAGAGGAGGTGATTTGACCTGAATCAAGTCGATCTCCTTTTTTATTGCAAACTTTGGCCAGGGAGACACAATCCCCACAGTGGTTAGGTAGATCCAAACAGCAGCTTTTAGCCACTATTAAGGTCAGATTTTTTTTTTTTTTTCCAACAGAATCATGCATTTGAAAATGTGGCTTTCTACTTCAGTGTCCCCTCTGCATGCAAAAAGCCTGGGGGAAGCCGCTTCCCCAATGTGTTTTGGGATTTTGGAAGGGTAATTTAAGCAAAGAGCTCAGCACCAGTTCCCTGGGTCTCTGTTCCCAAGGGACATGGGCCACAGTTGCTGATCCGACTGAAAAACACTTTTGCATTCTCTGGTGCATCACACAATCAAATCAAGCCTCTCTGGTGCCCAGGCAGGGGCCCAGGAAAGAGGGAGACACTTACTCGCCATAGTCTGCTTTTGCTCTGGAGTTTGCATCAACACCTCTTCCCATCCACTCTTCTGCTCCAGTTCTTCACAAGTCTCGGTCATGTTGCTGCTACATCTCTTTCTGCCTGTGAAGCCTTTTGCTCCTCAGGAGACAGCAGTTTCCTCTCTGGATCATCTCCAACCCTTCAGGCTTCTGCATCAGGCAAATGTACTGAGCATTAATATGGGTGACCACTAAGCAACAGAAGGGAAGAAAGAAAGAAAGCAAGAAACCTGTTCTGGGCAAACAGAATTGAATCAATGAGGGTGCAACTTGGTTATCTTTGCAGACCAGTAATCTAATGGCATTGCTTTTGCACGTCAATATGACAGCTAAAGGGTCACCACAAACAGCTCTTGTCCCATTTTTGAAATCTCCACATTATAGACCCATGGTGTTAAACTTACTTAGAAGTTTCTTTTTCAAGTCAAAATGAACAGAGGTTGGCTTTCTGCTCATGGCAATTAGCATTGTTCCAGTGGCTTCATTGACCTGGCTTTTACTAGGCAGGGCCCTCACTCTTCTGGAGCTGCCTTTGGCTTTCCAGTGCGTGGGAGGAAGTCCCTTGTTTTTACCACACTTCTTCAAATTGAAAGGTGCCTCTGAGTGAGACAATCAATATCTCAGCCAGGTTTACGCCTAGGGAACTGTAACTAAAGGAACGATAAAACACTCATTTGCCACCTCTGGAAATGCGGTTTAGTCCAACTCTGTCATCTTTATCCACAGCCCTTGGGGACATTTTTTTATTTGTAAGGGGTTTACTTTCAAAACTCTGCATGTGGTCCCCCATTATATAGATAAATAAGGTGTGATCCAGAAGCGAGAAAAGGGAGATCAGTTTTGTGAGAGGCCTGCTAGAAGAGGCAGCTTCATTTCATTTGATTTGGGATGTTTCTTTTATTCTCTCTTTCGCCCTTTGCTGGTGTTTCAGCTCCCTCTCTAATAAATAACTAGTCCACATCACTAAACTGCTGCACATAACTCTGAGCAATTTGTTACTGTTGGCAATGTCTGTGCAGTGGGGGCCCAGGAACAGGCCAGCATGGAAGCAGTAATACCTCCCACTCTTCAGGAGCATGATTTCTGCCTGATTATGGAAGGGGTCATTGGTAGGACAATGCAGAGAAAATCATACACGATTGCCTGCACACAAACTGTATGTGCTGCATGATCTTCACATGAGCTACTTTACCCAGGAGTATCTGTCAGAAGAAATTGGTGCTGTTATATCAACACTGCAGATGTGGCAGGACATAAAAAAAATTCATACATATTCATAATCACTGGAATACAACGAAAGTGTTTGAGCATTTTATATAGCCCTGGGCCCAGAGGACAGTTTAAAATACAGAAATTCCTCTAGAAGCAATGATACAATGAGTCCACTAAATAGCTGGTTAACATCCAAGGATCACCTCCTCCCAGCTCAGGAGCGATGCACCCCAACAAAGAGGAAGTCAGGCAAAAATGCCAGGAGGCCTGCATGGATGAACAAGGAGCTCCTGGACAAACTCAAATGCAAAAAGGAAGCCTACAGAGGGTGGAAGCAAGGACAGGTAGCCTGCGAGGAGTAAAGAGAAATTGTCCGAGCAGCCAGGGATCAGGTTAGGAAAGCTAAAGCCCTGATAGAATTAAATGTGGCCAGGGATGTCAAGGGCACCAAGAAAAGCTTCTATAGGTACATCAGTGATAAAAAGAAGACTGGGGAAAATGTGGGCACTCTCTGGAAGGAAACAGGAGACCTGATTACCCAGCATATGGAAAAGCATGAGGTACACAATGACTTTTTTGTCTCAGTCTTCACTGGCAAAGGCAGAGACTAGGAGAACAAAGAACCACCCACTGTAGGAGAAGATCAGGTTTCAAGACCATCTAAGGAACCTGAAGGTGCGTAAGTCCATGGGAGCTGGTGAGATGCATCTTGTCCTATGAAGACAGGCTGAGAGTGCTAGGGTTTTTCAGCCTGGAGAAGAGAAGGCTCTGGGGAGACCTTATAGCAGCCTTCCAGTACCTGACAGGGGCCTACAAGAGAGCTGGAGAGAGACGTTTTACAAAAGCATGTAGTGATAGGATGAGAGGTAACGGTTTTTAACTGAAAGAGGATAGATTTAGATTAGATACTCGGAAGAAATTATTCATGATGAGGAGGTTGCCCAGAGAAATTGTGGGTGCTCCTTCCCTGGAAGGTTTCAAGGTCAGGTTGCATGGGGCCTTGAGCAACCTGATCTAGTGGAAGGTGTCCCTGATCATGGCAGATGGGTTGGAACTGGATGTTCTTTAAGGCCCCTTCCAACCCAAACCATTCTATGATTCTATGTATGGTTTTAAAAAGAAATGAGAAAGGACTACACATGCATTTTTCCTTGACCCTCATCTGTCTATCCTTCATGAACACTGAGTGGTGCAAAGATGCCACCTTCACACGACATTGTGATTTTGCTGGTGCCCACTATAAATAATTAGCTGGGAGTTAAGCTGTAAAGAAAGCGGGTTTTTTAAGTTCCTGCCTCGAACAGGAGAGCTCGGCTGTCCTCTGCCTCCAAAAACTTCAAAGGTTAGCTAAGGGCATGTGGCACTACACAGATAGGGCAACTGCTTTTCATCCCAGAAAGCTGATGAGGGCTGAGGGAGGAGGAACAGCAGCTCCTGGGGAAAAAAAAATCAGTCTTTGGAAAAAACCTCTTGGGAAAAAGCCTCATCCTAGTACATGTCTCTTTCTCCAGCTTAGTGGGGTCTTTCTCAGCTTTCCTTCATCTACCCACTTAGGAGCATATGATCTCTAATTGCCTTTCTTGTTACAGTCACCTTCCTTTAGACCCCTGCACCAATTTAGCTCCTTTTGGATACCAAGACATAGAGGGAGAAAGCAGAGGGAACATAATTTCTATACACGCTCTGGTCTCTTGTTGCCAATTAGCTGGTCTTTGTGGATGTTGGTACTTGAACCTGGAAACCTTGGGGCTCAATGGAAAAGCATCAAATGGAAGGTAAAAAATAAGCTAAAAAAAGAGCAACTGGAGGGCAACTGTGGTTTGCCTGGGCTGTAACATCTGGGCTGAGCAGCACCGTGCACCAGTGCTTTTCAATTTCAAAGCCATCTTATTTGTTTCTGCGGGGATTTGGGGGAAGTTTGTTATTCACTGTTGGTTTTGTGTTTTTGTTTTGCTTTTTAACAAAGCACCTTTAGAAAGAGTACACTTTCCAAAAAGGCATTGTTTAAGGTAATAATACAAGAAGGAAAAAGGAGGGTGTGGGGAAAGGCAAGGGAGACACAAAGCAGAAAGAAAACCTCCTCAGTTGCTCTCAGTAGAAAAATACTGGCTCTATAGGATGTGATGGGTTAAAAAAAAGAGAGGGCGTCCTGGTATTTTTCAGATACATTTCATGGAAGATCGTTTATTTGGGGAAAAAAAGAAACCCTCTGCTTTTTCTTGAAATGTTATTTTGTCATTTAAGACCATGGGAGAGTCAAATAAGGCAGAATTCCAAATTCCTAGAGCTCTCACGCACTAAGCAGAAAGAGCTATGGCAATTTTTTTTCTCTTGCTACAGCCACACTAATGACCACAATAAAGGTCATGATGATCATTTTCCTGAGGGAGTTACGGAAGCCTTGAATAAAAGCCCCAGATTGCCCAGGACTCTCACTTATAGCCTCTACCACTCGCTCTTTGGCAGAACTAGGTTGCCCATTTCTGAGGGGGCAAAGTCAACTGGAAGAAGAAAGTGGTATAACTCAGACTTGGGGAAAGGAAGATGATTGTGGCTGCTCGGCATCAAATGTGACAGGAGGCAGAAAAGGGAAGATGAAGGAGCTAGAAGAAAGAGAGGGGCGCAGAGGAGCCCAGCATCCCATGGCACCGCTCTGCAGTTGTAAGAGCAGATTTCGTGCCCTGTGTGCCACCACCACTTTGGTAGATTCCAGGAAGGGCAAGTTCATAAATGCTGCTGATGGGCCCTGCCTACGTTGATCATCTGGGGGGGAGAACAACAGAAAACAAGTCTGCTATCTTCAGCCTTAAGCAGAAAGATAAACTTACTAGCAGAAGGAACAGGCAGAAGATTATCTCTTTCTGCATCCCTTTAAAATTTGCCTTGGTCAGTCGATGATTAGTGCTAATATGTGGATGCCTCAAAACATGCATAATGTTTGGGTAGCCCTGCTTGTTACTAATTAATTGCTTGATGGCAACGACAAGCTATTCACGAGAGATCGATGTTAAACTGAAATTACTAGTTTTACTTTCATAATCCTCATTAGCAGCATCTAAAGTGAACAGTGGCAAAAAAGTGAACTCAGATTATGGGGGTAACAAACTTCACAAGATGGTGGCTTTCATCTTGTTTTGGATGTTTCACAAAAGCCTGGGTACCTAATAAGATCACATGAAGTGAGGATTTTGTGGGGTACCTGTGTAATATGTGTTGTAACAATGAGCCTCTACATAGTCCCACAAAAATAAAGGAACTTAAAAGTCAGACACAGCTACTTGTCTTGCTGGATCAAGACCCTATCTCTTATGTCTCCAAAACGGAGCTAACAATCCACCACAAGTTCTCATGTGATCTCCAGTATTTCCCATTTCAAGGCAGGCTATAAATCTTGCCCGAACACTTCATGATGCTACACCTTGCAAGCCAGTTCTGGTCAGACCCAGCAATGACAGCCATTCCTTCAAATGGAAAATACTTCAAATAAGGTAACAATATAGATTCAAACTTTAAGTGTGAGGTTGGTTGGGGCTTATAGATTAACTCTTACTAACTTACTTAATTTTAAGATATACTCATTTGCCTCCTCTTAACATGCTTTCTGTCATGCTTGTCGTTCATCGCTCTTGCACAGCATTTCCAGACCTGCTAAATGTGCACCTTTTACCTCACTTATTTCTCTGGAAAGAAAGAGCCCCTCCTCCCCCTTATCCCTGTGTAAGTAACATCCATCACTGTATCAGCACCTGTCTGAGCAGCACTTGGGAAGGGTCAAGGTATTATTTCCTACCCTTGGCAGGTGTTACAACAACACTGAACCACCTCAACTTATAAAAGTTTCCATTCTGCAAACTGCTGTGCGTACTTTTCTTCCTTCTATTCCATCCTCCCTGGAGGCTTCTTGGCTCTGCTTTTGCCAAAAAAGCCACTTGCACTTCCACCAACGCAAAAGTGAAAGACAGAATTTGCCCATATTGCACGGTGTCGAGAAGAGCCAGTGAACATGAGAGCAGCCTCAGCGGTCTTCTGTGATGGCCAAGGCTGGTGTTGCCCCTCCTGGGTCAGGCTCTGTCTGAGGCACAGTGCTGAGAACCTTCCTGCCAGGCAGGGTCATGCTTCGGCTGAAATAGGAGACCCAGAAAAGCAAAATAAGCACACAAAGGCACAGAAAAGCATCTCAGGCACCAAATAGTTAGTCCTTGTCCATGGAGGTTGTCAACTTATACATGCGCTTCATAGCTTACCTACACAAGAAATATTATAATCATACCTAGGAAACCAGGACAAGAATCTGGCCTGACTGCAATAGACACCAGGCAGATAACACAGAATTTGAACTCTTGGGATGTCAATTTGGTTGCAGCAGGAAAAAAACCTAAAGGAGATACAAAAATGCCAGTGCTGAGTAGAAGATATAGTGCAGGCATGTACAGCACAAACACTCTGGAGTGCTCTTCAGAGACATGCTGGATCCTCTTCTCTCTGCATTCACAGAAACACAGAATGGTAGGGGTTGGAAGGGGCCTCTGGAGATCATCCAGTCCAACCCTCTCTGCTAAAGTAGGTTGCGCAGGATTGCATCCAGGTGGGTTTTGAACATCTCCAGAGAAGGAGGCTCCACAGCCTCTCTGGGCAGCCCGTTCCAGTTCTCTGTCAACCTCACGGTAAAGAAGCTCTTCCTCGTCTTCAGGTGGAACTGCCTGTGCTCCAGTTTGTGCCCGTTGCCCCTTGTCCTGTCGCTGGGCGCCACTGAAAAGAGTCTGGCCTCATCCTCTTGACACCCACCCTTTAGATATTTATAAGCATTGATAAGATCCCCCCTTAGTCTTCTCTTCTCCAGGCTGAACAGACCCAGGTCTCTCAGACTTTTCTCATAGGAGAGATGCTCCTGTCCACCCCATCATCTTTCTTGACCTTCGCTGGGCTGTCTCCAGTAGTTCCCTGTCTCTCTTGAACTGGGGGGCCCAGAACTGAACACAGTACTCCAGATGCAGCCTCACCAGGGCAGAGCAGAGAGGCAGGATCACCTCCCTTGACCTGCTGGCTGCACTCTTCTTCATACACNAAAAAAGCCACTTGCACTTCCACCAACGCAAAAGTGAAAGACAGAATTTGCCCATATTGCACGGTGTCGAGAAGAGCCAGTGAACATGAGAGCAGCCTCAGCGGTCTTCTGTGATGGCCAAGGCTGGTGTTGCCCCTCCTGGGTCAGGCTCTGTCTGAGGCACAGTGCTGAGAACCTTCCTGCCAGGCAGGGTCATGCTTCGGCTGAAATAGGAGACCCAGAAAAGCAAAATAAGCACACAAAGGCACAGAAAAGCATCTCAGGCACCAAATAGTTAGTCCTTGTCCATGGAGGTTGTCAACTTATACATGCGCTTCATAGCTTACCTACACAAGAAATATTATAATCATACCTAGGAAACCAGGACAAGAATCTGGCCTGACTGCAATAGACACCAGGCAGATAACACAGAATTTGAACTCTTGGGATGTCAATTTGGTTGCAGCAGGAAAAAAACCTAAAGGAGATACAAAAATGCCAGTGCTGAGTAGAAGATATAGTGCAGGCATGTACAGCACAAACACTCTGGAGTGCTCTTCAGAGACATGCTGGATCCTCTTCTCTCTGCATTCACAGAAACACAGAATGGTAGGGGTTGGAAGGGGCCTCTGGAGATCATCCAGTCCAACCCTCTCTGCTAAAGTAGGTTGCGCAGGATTGCATCCAGGTGGGTTTTGAACATCTCCAGAGAAGGAGGCTCCACAGCCTCTCTGGGCAGCCCGTTCCAGTTCTCTGTCAACCTCACGGTAAAGAAGCTCTTCCTCGTCTTCAGGTGGAACTGCCTGTGCTCCAGTTTGTGCCCGTTGCCCCTTGTCCTGTCGCTGGGCGCCACTGAAAAGAGTCTGGCCTCATCCTCTTGACACCCACCCTTTAGATATTTATAAGCATTGATAAGATCCCCCCTTAGTCTTCTCTTCTCCAGGCTGAACAGACCCAGGTCTCTCAGACTTTTCTCATAGGAGAGATGCTCCTGTCCACCCCATCATCTTTCTTGACCTTCGCTGGGCTGTCTCCAGTAGTTCCCTGTCTCTCTTGAACTGGGGGGCCCAGAACTGAACACAGTACTCCAGATGCAGCCTCACCAGGGCAGAGCAGAGAGGCAGGATCACCTCCCTTGACCTGCTGGCTGCACTCTTCTTCATACACCCCAGGATATCGTTGGCCTTCCTGGCTGCAAGGGCACATTGCTGGCTCATGGTGAGCCTGCTGTCCACCAGCACTCCCAGATCCTTCTCCGCAGAGCTGCTGTCCAGCATATCAACCCCCAAGTTGTGCTGGTGCATGGGGTTGTTCCGCCTTAGGTGCACGACCCTGCTCTTGCCCTTATTGTACTTCATCAGGTTCCTCTCCGCCCATCTCTCTAGCCTCACTCTCCATTTCGTCCAAGCACACACATGCACATTCATACCTGCTGTAGGTGCATAAGCCTTCTGCACTGTCCCTCGTGTAACATCCAGAGAGTGACAACAGTTTAAGGAACAAATGATGTATTAAAGCCGTGAAATGTGTGAGGAATGTGAAATATTTAAAGATTGGATGCTTGGCCAGGCAAAAGTTACACATCTAGGCAAGTTAGCTGTCCTTTTTATAGGGAAACAAACATCCCTGCAAGGTGACCTGTTTCATCCTAGCACAAGAGTCCAGGCTAAACTAGGTTAAATCACTCTTTGCCATTAAGTCTCTCTGGCCATCAATTAATCTGGACAATTATTTGAAATTAAACATCTAACTTTCAATTAAGTGGGATGAATCCCCTCCCTTGGGTCCCAGTTGCTTAGATGTGGTTCAATATTTCTCATCTTCTACAGTACAGATTTCCTGTTAACTTGAAGTGCAGAGAGGCAACACAGCAGGTTGTTTGTCCAAGAAAAAAGAGGAGTACCTTGGAGATACTGCTTTTCTGGACTCCCAACTCTCCACCTCATGTACACCCTTCCTTTTAGCAATGCCATGTTCCATCTTCATGCAAATCAAGCAACTACTGCTGACCGCACTAGTGTTCAGGTGCGAAGACTATGCCTGGCCTTCTCTGAGTCACCCCAGGAAACATGAAGAAATTTGCACATCCAGATAACAGCGTGGGGAGAAGGCATAAGAGAAGGCTACAGGGGAGGGGAGAAACTTTGCTTTTATTAGAACAGTTATGATTAGTATGTATTAGTCTATATCTTCCTTTTTGCAGGGTTTTGTTGCTTTGATTTGTTTTTTTCCCCACAAGAAGCACTGCACTTAAGGAGTAACTACATCTTCTTGCATTCAATTGCTGATAACGGTTGTGGAAAAGCTGTAGACTTCCAGCCTCAGAAGCACTTGAACATTGAACAAGTGACTGGACCTGCTCAGAGGTAGATTGACAATATTTCTGGCATACTGAGGCCGGCAAGCTGGTGGAGAGGACCACAACACAGCACCGAGCATTAGTTAGTTCTACTCTCTGCTTGGACTCCTGCAGACTGAGAGGTGGAATAAGAGATGTTACAGCAGCCTTTGTCCATCAGAGGCATCCTCCAAGAAGAGGAATCCTTGCAAAGACTGTCTTTTTTTTACAAAAATACAATTCATTCCTTAATTATGATTAATTGTTTGACTTAGTTTGGCTATAAATCATAAAGCAAGCTCAGGGATTTATCCAGCAGAGACATGCACAGCTTCTTTGGCACACCACTGTCACCAAATCTCCTGATTCACTGGCAAAAGTGCTTTCAGTGAAACCCAGAAAAAGAAACAGCAAAACCAAACAAGAGCAATAAAATAATACTCTATGCAGAGGATAAAGAAAAGGCTAAAGTCAGCATTTTATCTAACAGTCTGTCTTCAGGAAATGCCTGTGAAAACAGTTTTGGAAAGTAATAGCTGATCTGGCTGCAGATACTCCTTGAAATAAGAAAGGTGCAAAATTCTGGTGCCTTTTTTTTTTTAGAGAAAACAAAATAGTTCTCACCAGAAGAAAAGCATTCTGCCACCGCGTGAAAGGCAGAGTGCCTTGTTATGGTTAAAGTATTAGAAGATACAAAGCTGCCAGAAGAAAGATTTGTATACTTGTAAGCACAAAAGGAAATAGCTCTGCATTAAAAATGAATGAATAGAAAGGGATAGACAAACACAGAAGGGACCACGATGGTGATGAAGTGTTTACCCAGCTAGGCTCTCTGTGAATCTCCAAGTGCCATCATCACACTTTTCCTCATTCTCAGAATTTTTTATGGTTGTTTTTTTTTTAATTGACGGGTAATTGTACTTGTGAAAATCTGAACCCTGGTCTGCTTTGCTGCATACCTTCTCTTCTTCACTCACACAATGACAACTATTCTGCAGGAGAGAGAAATAAACAGATTGCTGGCAGGTGTCATACTCCTGTTAAAGACAAGAAACGTAACCGCAAAGGTCTTCTTACTGTTACAACATCCTAACTAACGACGCCAGTTAAGCAAGGCACTGTAAGTGTTGCTCCTGAAAGTGAGCTCCCCTTCTTTCCTCACATTCACACTTATTCATTCACACACACATGCCTCTTGCAACAGCAGTGGAATTAATCTGTCTGTGTCAATACCTTTTCCTGGGGACAGAAGTCGAGTGGAAGGCAGAGAAGCCCCACATCTGCAATGCAAATGGTATCCTAAATGTGTCACCAGAAAACGAATGCACAGCACATGGGAGCCCTGGCAGATGCACTGTCCTGAAACCTGGTAACAGCATAAATAACACTAAAACTTCACTGTCATCACCCAAAGTCCTGGGGCAACACTATTGTGGGGGCACATTTAATTGAGGGGGAGGCTTTCCAGACTGACACATAAGTGGGCATGCATCGACTTCAGTGTATGGTTTACTCTCCATTTCTTTAAAGACAGTGGGAGGACTGGCCGCAGAGAGGTGCCCCAGCACGTGGAGGTGGAGGAGCAGTTAGTAGGGGGGATGGCTGGAGGATGCTGCACCTCCTGGCCTACTTGGCTGAAATGGCAGCTCAAATCCCCGTGATTCCCTCAGTTGTGGTTTATGGTTTCTTGGGAGGAGGGTGCTCTTGAGGGGGAATGGGAGAGCTGGTGCTATAAAACAGGCCATAAGTCAAATGTGGGCTTTTCTGGCCAACATGAGTATTCATAGAAGCAGTTTCCAGATTGCCCGGGCTGCCAAGCAGTGGGACGGCTCTTTCTGAGCCGGGCAATATTGGGATCGGGCAAGCAGTGTAGTGAAGGCAGGAGATCACACATGTGACGGACAATACGGGGATTAATATCAGAGGGCGCTGACTAAGGTAGGTGTTTGGGGGCTGTAGCAGCATGTGCATTTTAGACAGCTGTAGCCAGCTGCCAGTCTCCAGTTGTAACTACTGGGTTGCAGGCAAGGGAACCTGGAGCAGCGCTCGCTAACTTTGGGAAAAACAAAGACAATCAATAGGATCCTTATACCCAGGAGAGTACTTCCCAGAGCCCCTGAAAGTGTCTGGTATATTAAAAAACCAGCAAACTCAGGTATTGGATGCAATATGCCCGGAAATTGTATGATAGAAAAGAAATGGCATCCTGCCATTTAACCCAGCCATTCCAGCGTCCGCGTCTTCCTCACATCTAGTGCCAGAATCAATGGGCCGATCCAGATCCTGATCTGATGTGGCTGTTACTGGCATGGAAACGGGAAGCGAACCATCTCAAACAGTAACAGCAAAATTCATATCTATTTAAAAATTGCCTGAGCAAAACAGACACAAAAACTTAATCCAACCAAAAATAAAAAAAGATGCCTCTAACAGCAGCAAGTGCAAGATGAGAACTAGTCTTTTATTGAGTCCAGAGGACTCCTGGACAGAAGGAAAAACAAGTGGAAGATCAAATGGATTGTGGGTCAAGTAAAGCACTAGGCAAAGAGGTTTGAAGCCAAACCACAGGACACATTTGTCAAGCTCTTAAAAAAATAGAAATGCAGGATCAAAGCAGAAGCACTTTGCAAATATTAACATTTGTCACCTACTTTTACTTTTGATGTACTTCATTTTGAAGACATTTTTCCCTTTTCTCTTTTTTTTTGAAAACAGGATAATCTAATCTTTCAGTACACACACTTGCCTCCTTCAAAAGAAACACAATGACAATATTACTGAAACATGGAAGACTTTAATAAGGACAGATTAAAAGAACTAACATATGGAAAACAAATAATAAAAATATATTAAGTAGCAGTGCAGGGAAATGTTGACACTGTTGTCAAATATTCTAATATAAAGACCTTGGTATTTTTCCCAACAAAATATAAATGAAACAATAACTCTTTGTATTGCCTCACATTCGAGTGGAGGAAGAGCATTCCTGCAGCACTTGAGTCAGCAATAACATAATGAAAGAAAATCACATTAGCACCAAACGGATCACATTCGTTACTGATGCGTACATAGTGTTTTGGAGATGCTACCCCATTGACTAACAGGATCAAAATACGGATTAAAAAAGAGAAATAAAAAAAAAGCTTGAAAACTTTTCCTGGAGCATTTTCAGCTGTGCGTTGGTCTCTGCTACACCAGCTCTGCAGCTCATGTCCTTCAGACAAAGACGGTGAGACAAGTCCTAACTCAACGGTGGGCTGATGTTCCTTCAAGACCGGGTGACAGTTTTGTTCTCTTCCTCCCTTCAGTCAGGAAGTTTTCATGTCTCCGCTGGCACTGTGAGCCGTGGAACTACAGATGGAGGCAGCATTTGAGGGACCTTCAGCATGCATCGAGAGCGACCTTCTGCACGCTGAGAGATTTACAGCTCTGCAGCCAAGGTACTGCTTTGCACGGTGCAAGATACATAACAACAACAATACCTCAGGCTGAATTTAGGAAATTCGGTAATTGTCAAGTGTGGTAAATCATCTTTAAAGCAAACACTCTCAAAAGCGGAGAGATAAAGTTCATTCCCCTGCGACGAGGCGGTAGTGAGGAATACAGCGAGGCTGTGGGCAGGGTTTCAAAGCAGCCTGGTCATGTTGGGCGAGATACTGCCTCCTGCTCCCGACGGGATTTCTGAGACTGCTGGCACCAGGGTGACAGGCCAATAATCGTTAACAGGGGAAGTCTGTCTGGTGCCTGCTCTTTGTTCCAGCCCCACTTTCATATTTGAGAACCCTTATGGTATACTTTCTATTCACAGCAACGTTTTAGCCTGTTGCAAGTGTGGCCCCAGTGATTATAGTTAGGCAAATAGAGCAAGAACCCGCACATGCTTGAGCCCTTCAAAGTATCTTTTTTTTTCTCAGTTTCCACTTGTTAATATTTGACTGAGTCTGTAGTTTGAACAAGTACTTCCCAAATATATTTCAGCTTTCAAAAAAAAAAAAAAAGAAAGCTACAGAGTGTGTTGAAGGTGCTCAGAGCATTTATGGCTGAAACTCGTTCTGCAGGTTCAGCCATCTGTCCTGCCCTTCCTTGCACAACGGTACTCTTGTAAAATGCAGTCGGTCATCGTATTGGGGAAATTGCAACGCCCCTGGCACCACATTCGGTTCCTGGATATCTCAGCAGGAAGACTTCTTGGGAACAGTAAAAGCAAGGAAGATGCTAAGAAGATGTGGCTTAGAAGAAGAAGATGCTTACAGCAAGGGGGAAGCGGGCGTTGAAATGCAGATAACAATCTCTCAAGGGATCCATCTGAAGGAAGGATATACCCGAAATGAGGGATCGCAACGATCTCCATAGAAAGAGGATGATGTGACACATGCTTCTGACCACATTGAAGTGAATTGCGGTACCAGTACGTACATCAGACCTGGGCCAATGTGATTATTACTCAGATTACCAAGTGGGGTGATCACCATTACTAACTACTATCCACATAAAAGAACTTGTCAAGGGAATCCATTCTTGCTATTTACCATTGGAGAAATGTACCTGAAATTTCACAGAAGCTGGAATAAATGGGGTCCCATCAACTCCAGCAAATGTTCTTCCTGGCACTTTATGAAGGTCTGTCTATGCAGTTTTAGCACAGGTGACTTGATGTGAACTTACACAAAGGCTTCTTCATTCTGCTTCTGGCGACATAACCCATTTTAAAGAGGATATCAATGATACCATTCTGATGGAAGTTATAACAATTGTTCTTATGTGAACCTGTTCATCTGTTTTAAATCTCCTTAATCCCGTGCCAGGACAAATGTGAAATCGGAGAATTCTACGTGCCCAGCTTCTTTTTTCAGCCATGCACATGTATCAGTCCTGGATTTCATATTTCTGTACACAAGACTATTCCCTGTGTGGTGATATTGTTTGTACACCAAGATGGGGAAACAAGGACGCTGCAATAATAATAACAAGGAAACTGATTTTCCCTTTGGAGAAAAGCTCCTTGTTTTTTTAAATCTTTATGGTAGATGTAAGCAATTGTGTATTCTTAGAAATGATATGTATTTTTTAACATGCAGATATAGCATTATTGCAATAATCTTCAGCAAGCCTGAAAGGCTTTCGCATGAGCAAAGGAGGCTGTGCGGTTCATCTCAAAGCTTGTCTAATTACACAGACTTACAAGAATTGCAGTAATAGGGTGGAAACTGCACTACATGACAGCAACTCCGCTTTCATATGGCCTTGCTTGTGACTGGAACAATGTTACCTTAGGTGAAGCTCTAGCCCGCTACAACAATTAAAAAATTCTGATCTCACCTTGTCACACAGAGGGGAGAAAGGTGTTGGGAAGGCTGAAAAGGGGAGAGAAAGCTCTCCTAAGAGGCTGACTTCCAATAAATACATAACTAAGGTTAATAACACTTGTGAATGGTGCAGGATAAGTATTTGATCAAGTAATTTTTTTACCACTTTAGCATAGGAAACCTCAGAACCAAAGAAACTCCTGAATCCAAGAACAAAACCTAAAAACTGTTGCTGTCCTCCCTGATGCTGTTTCAGTGCTAGTGAAACCACACCATCTCACACTGCCCCTTGCAGATGTCCTGGGTGAACGCCCGGTGTTGTTGAGACAGATTATACGTGGCCACTTAAATAACTACCAAATTTTCCATTGGTTTCTTCCCATTCCTCTCCCAGGCCACAGACGCTGCCTCTCCACCCTTGCCATTCCCCAGACTGTAGATGTTAATGCCACATCTCCATTACCTCTCCTCTGTTATCCCTTTTTCCAGATGTTGATTTACCTTCGTAGATGCTTATTCCACTGTATCTCTTAATCTTCTAATTCCTTGCTGGGAAATCACAGTTGGAGCTGCCTTGTTGTTGTCTCCCTGGAAGACACCACTTTTGCTATAGCACATGGAAAGATCACGGCTTTCTTTTCAGTAATAACGTCACACCAGCTCAAGCAGGTAAGCAGAGGCAACCTGCAAGCCCCTGTCTACAGGATCTATAGTTGCTGCTGAACAACCCCTCTTCGCAGCACTTCTTCGTCCTGGAAATGCAGCCACAGAGCAGTTCACATTTTCAAAGTGTAAATCAGGCTCATATCTTGGATGCAACTGGTACAGTTAGAGCACAGTCTGTTTAAATCAGCTCAGAAAGTGAAAACCAAATAATGAATGAGCACAGAAAATTAGTTTGGCAAAACTCCACCATGATGATTTGTTTTCCAAAGTGCAGCTGATTTACAGATTTGGGGCCTCCATTGCTGCTCTCTACGTTTAAAGCAAGATATTTCAACAAAAATTATAGCTGAAGAGCAGTTCTGCTGATCCAGGAAATGTTCTGAGGGTGACAGTAAACGCTCGAGGTATGTGCGAGAGGGCTATATCCCAGCTGGTACTGTTACATCTCTGCACAAAGCAGCCAAGCAAGGGGAGTTCCTGAATTTATTGGCTTTCCAGATCCCTGCCTTGCCAGAGCCCCACGGCCACCCCACTGCCTCAATGGGCCGAGAGCGGGTTTAGCCAGATTCCTGTGGATTCCCACTGAAAAGGCACCCTCCAGCCAGAGCGGCCATACTGAGACTCAACTGCCTTTGCATAGCTCCCAGCTACCCACCACTGACAACCATCGCTTCCCATGGGGCAAGATGATCACCGCAATAGTTTGGGTGCTGGGGCTGCACCCACTGCCCAGCCTGGCCCGTAGACGGAGAGGATCAGAGCATCCAATTTTAAAGTGCCCTTTTTATTCCCCAGCAGCTTTGCTTGTCATTGTTATGGCTCGCAGATGGGACAGCTGCAGTGAACTGGGACCCCGGTGCAAACCCTGCAACGGGTCCCTCAGCGCTGCCACATCACAGGCAGCAGAGGAAAATCTTCAAGAGCCAAACCACACATAATAGCCCTTGGAGGAAACAAATGCTGAACAAGTCGCTTCCTTGGGCCTGCTGCAGTTTTTCTTACACTGATAACAAAGGGAGAACAAGAACTCCTTGTGCTCCCTCATATCTGCTTTCCATCCCAAACGTTTAACTTTCATCAAATTCTTGAGCAAGGAACCAGCAGTTCTCGGAGAGATTGACCTACATGCTTTGTTAGTTGTAATGGAAGTTTTATCCCTTAATAAACTGGAAAGTGACTCTTTTCTTGATGACAGAGGCACTGGTAGCTGACACCAAGTGGAATACCTGGCTGCACACCTGCCAGCCATGGGAAGGTGCCCACAGGCATTTAGGAGCTCTCCAGGATGGAGCAGCTTTTTTTTTTTACTGCAGCATGTAATTAGACGATAGACATTTAAACTATCTTAAAATACAACAAAGTGTCCATCAGAGACTATATAAGCAGTACAACCCTATGAATTTCAGTGTCCTGAGCATAAGGATTTATACCTGCTGTGTCAATTTGAAAAGCAAAACCAAAGCACAATGCAAACTCAAGAGGATGGATTGTGCCCTCACTTCAACTCCTATACCAGAAGTAAGTAAGTCATCTGGCTTATGGATGTGATTGAGAGGGATGATCTGTCTTTTAGATGATGTGACATATTGGCTAGGAAAGCAATGTGGATGTTTACTAACAGCTTCCTTAAAAATAAAAATTGGAAAAAAGGTTCATTAAGCTTTTAAGCTTCTAAAGTTAAGAAGACAGATGTAAACCGTTATTTCACATATGGTGGGAAGAATGAAAAGAGAGAGCTCCTTCCACCATGGAAGGAATGATGGCTTTGTTTCTAGCACACCTGAACTCTAGAAGTTATGAAGCAACAGCATGGCAGGTGATATTTCCAACTACTAATTTACCTGGATCTATGGAAATAGAAGCTAAAGCGTTCTGCCACAATATTCTCATGATCAGAAATACCACGGTTACCAAATCATCCTCAGGAAGCTGGGGGAGGCTTTAAGAAGAAGAGGTTTGACAGGACAGAAATTGGAAGGAGATGCACTCAAATTACCCAGAAATGACTTGGCCACAGGAGGGGCTGGTCCGAGGTGTGAATTCAGAGTCAAAAGCAAAAGATTTTCAAAGTGGCTTTGTGATGCCTTGCGCAAAACTGCTTGGAGCTCTGTGGTGTGTAGGTTTTTGTGGTATAAAACCAGTAGTGTACAGGGCATCCAATCAAGTGATATGGAGATGTGAGTGTTTCAGAAAGCCCTGTCCTGATGCTGGGACATCCCCACTGAATGGACAGGGGACAGTAATGCTCGGGGGCAGCTGGGAAACACGGCCCACATTGGTCCAGTTGGGCAAACAGGGCTGGACTTGTACCCTCCCCACCACACGGCACCTGCTCAGGAGGGCATTTAGGGTTTAGGAGCTTTTTTTTCAGCTTTTTCTTAGAAAGAAGAGAACATTTTCACATTTTCGGGATTTTTTTCTTGCTTTACTTTCTAGTCCTGGCTTCTTTCATGTTATAAGTTCTTCCTCTTTATGCCATCTCCATGACTTTCTTTTTCTCACAAACAGAAGTGAAAAAATAAAAGAAAAAAACCCAGAAGGAAGCAGGGAAAAGTGATAAACCAAAAGGGCAAAAACTGTCAGCAGAAGGTCTCTATTTTTCAATGTCAGATTTATTAACACATAAAAATCTGGGGGGAATAACAGAAATTTCTGCAAGAAATTTCTTTTTCTAAACATAAATTCTGAAATTTCTTCTTCTCTTTATTTTCATTTACAAATCTTCAACTTGGCTGTTTTCTATATCTGTAAAGTAGCCTTGGAAAGACTTAATAGCTCCTAAGGGCATGTGAAACGAAACTCACCGCCCTGAGACTTAAAATGCTCAGAAGGACAGCACTCAGCAATGCAAAGCATGAGACTACTACTTACATTTACGCATCATCATTATCTAATTGAAATTGCAGCTGGAGGAGAGAGAAGGAAAACCACAGAGCTGACTTCACGTGGCTACCAGAGAAAATTTTTAGTTGCCTTTATGTGGATAACATTTTTTCATCGATGCTTCCAGGATACAGTAAGGGGACAGCTCAGCACTGTATGTGCCATTCACAGAGAGTAGTGTGTTGGTGGCACGAGAAGAAGTTTGCGTGTTTTTTTTTTTTCCAAGTGCTTCGCTTTTTTTCCAATAGACGTGGGCAAAGTTTTGTGTAATTTTCCAGTGACCTTGATTATGCAAGTCTGTGACTGCTGCCCTAGACGACATCAAAGATGCCACTCTTGTTATCAGGAGGTGGGCAGCCCCAGCCAGGCGAGGGACAAACTGAGGACACCGGGCAGTGCCAGGGCAGATGGCCCTCCAGCCTGCGTTGATTAATGAGCTTCTCCTGTGGAAGCTCTTATGGCTCCCACTCAATTTTTTTGAGTGGGGGAAGTTACAGGGCTGGCAGTCATAAAACACACAGAGGCATCATCAGGTAGATGATGACATACCACAAATAATAAACTGAATCTATTTACTTCCCGTTCCCAGCAGAGAGACGGTGGTCCCAACCCAGCAACAGCACATGCTTAACTCCAACAACGGGCTCAAAACCCCACTGAAAGCGTTAAATTCAGCCCCCTTTGGAGTCGGCAAGGACAAACCTTCAATAGGGCTGGTTCCTCCTCCCAGGCTAAGTGCTTTGATGAATCAGCACTGTTACACCCAAACGAGGTGCAAAGCAAGATCATCTCTTCCAGGGGCCCTCCCTGATGCAGGCATAACCCTTTCCAGAGAGAACTCCCTTTCAGAGGCTGAAGCAGGGGCCAGGGCATGTCCCTTCCACCCTTTCTCCTATAGATCTTCAGGAATATCAGTGGAAAACACCTTCCGCATTAAGTCCCCACTCCTCTCCGCAGCGTGGTCATGGGCAGACGGTGAAGGGTGATGACCCTGCAGAGGCAATGGGGAGAAGGAAGCAGAACCCAAACCCCGATTCCCCAAACCTCTCTTTGCCACGAGCGTCCCTGATCTTGCTCAATAAACCTCCTTGCCAACCTCACAGGTAACAGAGGAAACCAACGACAGACCAGAACTGCAAAAATGTGGCTAACATTACCCAAAAAACCTCCCACCACAGCCAGATTCTTTTTCAACATTGCCGTAACTTAACCCTTCCCCCCCTAAAACAGATGAAAGCCACCTACACACAGTGTTTCAGGTGGTTGAATGTTAGTTATTTTTGTGGTATGACCTGGAAAACTAACCTATGAGAGGTTTCTACCTGCTCCTCTCTGAATATTCTTCTCTTTTTGGTCCCTTTCCCACCATTTCTTTTCCCTGCAAGCCTAGGACAGAGGTTTTAGCAACCAGGTGATCTGTCTCCCAAGTGCTCTTGACACGATGAGGCAAAGAGGAATTAAAATTGCCCGTTAATCCCTGGTTTTCAGAGTTGTTTTACATCACATTTCCTGCTATAGTGGGTAAGAATTTTCTGCTCAAACTGAGTCCTTTCCAAAGCATCTTTTTTTCTTTTTTTTTTTTTCAAAAAAAAAAGCAGAAAATGGAGTGAAAAATAAGAAGGAAGAAAAAGAAAAGATAAGCTCTGGTCAATCAAGCCCTGGGTCTCTTGTCTCCAGTTTGTGATATGTTTTATGATCTCAGACACAACAGATTGTGAGCCTGCAATGTTTGGAAATAGTAGATGATTAAACCTTCTGGCCAGGTGTAAATGCAACCTTTGTCTTCTGATGACTGTGTGAGAATTACCTTCCTTCTCAAAGTCCCCGGCTGGCCCTGCTCTCCTCACTATCACAAACGTCCCCGGCTTGGAGCTGCAACCACAAAGTGCTTCCACTTGATTTCTCATCTAGCCAGGCACCAATGCAACCCGTATCACTCCAATTGTCCTGAGATACATCAAAAAAAAAAAAAAAAAAAAAAAAAAACCCCCC
>VZSC01012804.1:600437-623569 GCA_013398225.1 Steatornis caripensis | reverse complement strand
TAAAAAAAAAAAAAAAGGGAAAAAAAGAGAAAAAAAAAAAAAAAAAAAAAAAAAAAAAAGTGCTGAGCAAGCTACTAAAAATTTGAAAGAATGTGGCCTGTGAGTTTTTCTGCTTCTTCTCCCAGGGGGATTTTGTACCAGGTAAATAATAAAAAATGTGTAATGATTGACTAGGCTTTTAAACCTGAGCTGAAGGTAAGTTTGCCTTGCTGTTCCAGTTAAATATTCTCACTAGCCCCCTTCTTTTTTTCCAGTTTATCATACCACAAAGTCCCCTTCAGCCTGTTTCATTCTTTATTCTTTAGAAATTTGGGCAACAGTCAAATCTGACCTTTAGAGTCATAAACAAATTAAATTGTTTCACAACCAAATAATATGAAACAATATTGAATAGCTAGGCTTCCGCCGAGTTTCCTCTTAAAGAGAAAGAAGCCCTGAAAGAGCACGGACATGGGAGATAGAGGACAAGAGAGACAGAAGACAAGGCGTGCTGATACTCCGCAAGGCAACGAGATGGCAAAGCACCGAGATCTGGCTCCGGGCTGACAGATATCAGCACTTCGGAAGATGCTGTGAGAGGCGTTTATTAATTATTGACTCGTCTGGGAGCAGAGCTCTCCCCAGGAGGCATGCCCGGCTGCAAGCCTGCTGCTGCAGAGACACCAGGCGCTGGCAGCACCCCGCGCTCTGGCTACGGTTCAAGGTGGCTGAAGCGGCCTCCGTGCCACCAGGTCGGAAACCATTTCTCCTCTCCCTTCTGTTTGCCTGAACATTGGCTGCGCGCCGTCCAGCCTCCCCGCACACGCGGCACCCGCCGCCGCGAGCGGTCCCGCTGACCCGGGCAAGGGGCAGGGCTGTGTCACCTGCTGTTGGTTCTGCGGGGACATCCTGGGGAGCGGGGCCCTTCTCTTCCCCTTGGCTTGGGCACGTGCCGGCCCCCAGGGTGGCAAGCAGCGAGCCTGCTTTGGGGAGTTGCTGTAGGGTTCATCTTGCGGAGCTTCGCTGGAATGTGAAGCATCTGGGGCAGACGCATAGACTTGATAAGGCTCCTTGCTGTCCTTAAAAACACTGTGAAGTGGCCAGGTAGGGATTCCCCTGGCAAAGGCGGATTCCCCGCCTGGCACGGAGCTGATCCCAGTTGCCAGCGAGGCTCTAGGACCATTACAGGCAGCCCAGCCTCAGGCCCCTGGGGAGATCCCCTGTGGCACTCCTCTGCTGTGGGTGGCAGGGTGGCATCTGGGCGCCTGCTCACCCCATCCCTTTTGCAAGAGGACACCCCAGCCAGGCACAGGCCACCCCTCCTCCTCCCTTGCTTACGCAGTTATGCAGTTTTTGCATAAAAGCACCAGGGAAAGAAGCAGAACAATAAATGGTGCCCTGGGCTGATGCCAGCTGTGCGGCATAGCAGCTATATTGGGACGGTGGGGCCCCTTGCTCTTATGCCATGGCCAGCACAGACGTCCTCGTGCCCCTGGCCACCCATCAGCAGGATGCTGACCTGTCTGTGGGGCACCGCTCCGCATGTGGACCCCCCCCAGGGACAGCGAATTTCTGTGCTGTGCCAGCACTGAGCCTGGGGAAATTCGCTGTCCTCATCTCAGCTGCCTGGGGCAGCTCTGGCCTGAGAAGTAGTCACCAGCTGGGCATCAGGGACACGCACTGCATCGGCATGACCTACGCTTAACCAGCAACAGTCTGAGAACAGTGTGCTCACGTACGCTTAACATAATGAGATCCCAATTTGCGATTAATTCTTCCCATACACAATGTCTGCAGAAATGACACAAGCAGCGATCTGTTTATAGGAGGCATACGAACAATACACGTAGCTGCTGCTTTTCTCCTAGGCTGGACGCTCAGCTACAGATGTGCTGTGGACAACCATGACCCTCAGCCTCAACTGCTGTTACTGTCGCTGATACGAAAAGCCTTTAATTATCCACAGGTTTGTACCATTTACAAAGTGGAGGCAGAGAGACATGAAGCACATTTGGATGCTTTAATTAACCTCAAGAGTTATGAAGCCATGCCTGTAACTGAAATATAGTTTTGCCTTCTGTAAACCATTTGACAGAATAATGATGAGGCTAAGAATTAGATGTAGGAATACATCTAAATATTTATACTACATTCATTACGTCAGTATCTGAGTGCACGTCTATGTTGTAACCTCCACTTCTACATCCGTTGACTCTGCGTTGCTGCATTACCCTGTGTTACCCATCACATGGTGCCACGAGTGCCCCCCTGCAGACACTGCCTAGGTCCGGGACGATTCAGGTAAAAGCCCTTCCTCTGGGCAATATATTTCCCATGTTCTTGGTATGAGACGTGCTGAGGCTTCGAAACCAGTACACTGGACTGAACAGACTCCTGACCTAAACCAGGCTGGCAACCCCTACCTTGTACAGCCCTGATGAACTAAATCCCCTCACGCTGTCTTTCAAAGTCCTCTGACACAGAGCTCCAGCCGCCGCATTTCATTACCGCAAGGAAGTACTGCGGCAGGGCTCCAGTAGCTGCCATCATCAAAATACTGACAGAAACAGAGGTTAAGGGTACTAAATGTTTCACTGTTAACAAAGCCATGTTTCACTATTAACAGAGCCAATGTAGTGCGGTTTTTTGAAGATCGGGAAAAGGAGGACACTGCCAGCAACAATCCCGAGATACACGTAGAGCTGTAAAAATAACTTTGAATAAAATTTTAGAAGTCTTTTAACCAAAAAAACTATATGTATATTTCAAGCAAATGTTTTGCTCTATCTTTAATGACTTTTTTTCATTTAAGTTATAAAGAGAAGAAAACTAATTTTGCAAAAAAAGTCTGCATGCTTGATTTTGAAAAGTTCAACCCAAAACTTATTGTGCTTTGCTCCTAAAATACATCTTCTAGTAAATAAATTGCTTATCCAGAATAGTCCATCTAATCCTACACTTATTGGAGTGAAAAGCCATGTTAGTAATTACATACACACACTCGTACAGGAATTTACCTTTTCTTTTTTTTTTTGCCTGTGGAACAGAACTGCAAGTGCTGCAGGCAGAAGTTTTGATCAATGAGCATTTTGGACCTTTTGCATTAGGAAGCTAAATGGTTTGACAGAGTATTTCTAATTTTTCCTATTAGACTTCATGCTGCTTGCCCCTTATCCCATTCCAGAATATCTCTTTTGCAGTCAGCATCTTCAAGGAGGTGGTCCCAGCAGAGACTTTGCCCCAGCATCCTCCATTCCGCCTTCCCAGCCAGTCTCTTCTGCTGCCCCAAGCACCAGACACAGGCATCAGAGGTGTGATCACAGTCTCAAAGCGTGGTAGTTCTTGAACTGGACTGACACTAGTCATCTAACACCATCACTTTGTTTCTACTAAGCTGAAAAAAAAAAAAGGTTTTGTCATTTCCATGAACGTGTTTGTTCCCCCCACCCCACTCTGCCCTAGTGTCACCAGCCAGTGCCCTCAGTGTGGCACTGGGCAGTAGCAGCTCCCTTACCATCCACTTTGATGAATGAGTTTTGCATGGGACAATTAGTATTTTATGGCCAGATGGAGAGGAGTGCCATCCCACACTTGGCAGCCTCATCCAGAGAAGCTGTGGACATCCCCTCCCTGGAAGTGTCCAAGGCCAGGTTGGATGGGGCTTTGAGCAACCTGGTCTGGTGGAAGGTGTCCCTGGTCACAGCACGGGGGTTGGAACTGGGTGGTCTTTAAGGTCCATTCCAACCCGAACCATTCTGTGATTCTATGATCCCCTGGGGAGCAGGTGGGAGATGTTGGCCACTGCTGGGAGCAGAGCCCGGGAGAGCCAGCTTAGGTGGGATGGGAATTTGCCCCCCTTGATACACGTTGGCAGGTATCGGCCAGGGGGCCCAGCATGGGGAGCCTGGGCTCCCCACTCGGGGCAGTCTCGCATTTGTGCTACACAGACATCTCTCACCTCTGTCCGCATATCTAACAGCAATTCTGGTTACTGGGACTCAGCCCCAGACTGTTTCATGCTATTCCTGTTTCATCCACCTGCTATTATCTTCTGCTGTTCTTCAGAAATTACTGCCAAATTATGCTGCTTTCTTTTTTTTTTCTTCCCCTCCACCATTAATTTCTTTTCTAGGGTGGAGAGCTTCCCAGATCACCCTCCACCCACTTACACACATGCATGCACACACATTTTATAGAAAGTGTTTACTTATGCGGGGGCAATAGTTTAAAAGGTAAATGAAATAGAGGACGCAGCCTGGATTGGCTTAGCAACACAAACAGTGCCAGCAGGTAAAGGGCCCAGGCCTGTTCTTTCCCACCTCAGAATTGTTTTAAAATGACACCCCTTCATAATTAATTGTACAGCACCTGATTAGTCACTATTGACAGACCTAGAGCCAATTGACTCATTTTTTTTTTCTTCTTTTTTTTTTTTTTATCTGGCTGGGGAGAAAATATGAAGTGCTTGTAGCCACACATACGATACACCTCCTGGTGATTACATCAGGCAGCTGAGCAATTAGAGCCAGTAGTATCTGCTCAGGAGCTGGAGGCTACAGTAGCAGGATCACAGCCCAACCTTAGCCTTTAATATGAAAATGAAGAAGGGAAGCAACAAATCCAATAAACCCTAGAAGTCAAACAAAGCCAACTGGGAGTTCGTTTGTTGATAAGCCGAAGGAAGAAACGCGGCTGATAAAGCCAGGCGCTGCTTCTGCTGCTCCAGACTCTCTCGTGGGTGAGGAGGATTAAATTATTCCGGAGGCAGCCGGAATCTACCCAAGTGCGAAGGCGATCCCAGTGGCAGAAACTGTGTGTCTGCGCTTCATTAGCAATGGAGTTGGGTCAGAAGGGGTGGGTTTGCACCCCTTCCCTCTTCCAGGCATCTGTGAGCACTTTGCAAAGCAAATGAGTTTGCTACAGGACAGGGCAGGGACACGTGACACCAGGGGAACAGACCAGCAGCTTTTGCTCACCTTGACCTAAAACAGCATTACCTTGCTGGAAGCTTTGAAAGAACAAAGTCAGTCTCCATTACGATGAAAGCCGTTGAAGTCTTCCATCTCCAGATCTCCAGCAGCCCGTTTCCCTAGACACACCGATTTTGTACACCTCAGCGCTGTATCAGTTTAACTCAGCCGTTGTACAACCCAGTAAAGCTGAGTCCTGCCACTGCGCAAACACTTTACTCTCAAAGAAGAGGATCCGTACAAGACCTTAGCCAACTTCAGAGTACTTCTGAGTAAGGTATTAAGCCAGTATCAGTGCCTACATAGGCGCTTGCTCCAGTGTGAGTTAATCAGTTTAAACCCAGTCCTTTAGATAAATACTTGTGTGCAGGCAGACAATCACTTGGGATTTGACCAAAGCTCCGTGAATACAATGTGAATGAATGTGCCTGCTGAATAAATAAATAATTAAAGAGACACTTAATTAAGTCTCCTATGCAGCCATTCTTCTTGCAGAAGAGGCACTGTATGCAGAAAGCCATCAGCTCTAAAGAGAATTGCATGAATTTGGCAAAGGATTCGCATCTCTGGAAGCTGAGGAGCTCATCAGGAGCACTTTGCTCTGGAAAAAATCTCCTGCATGAAAAGGCCTCCACATAGCCCGTATTTAAACTTCTTTAACACAGGTGGGTTTACATCCCAGATGTAGTGACTCCCAAACTCAGGCCCAAGAAGCACAGGAGGCTGCAGAGCAGAGATCCCACAGCTGACTGATGTGAACCATCTTGGCTCCAGGACGAGTTCAAGTCACCTCAGGTCCAAGGTGACAATCCCTTCTAAACATGCCTAGCCCTGGACTGGGCTGGTATGCGTGGTCCAAACACACCCCGAGTTATTTTCTCAGTTTAAAATGCAGCACACAGTTAATAGAAATTGCACCAGTTAGAAAGAACTAAATCACAGCTATTTATAGTTACACATCAGGGTCCAGTTCTCCTGGGAAGAACGTAAATACTGCACCAGTTGATGTCGACACAGCCCATAGACAAGCCCTGGGATCAGGACCATATGCGTCCTTCTGCATTGGTTCACAGCTACTCTGTGGAGAATCAACATTTATGGCTCAAAGGAATGCTGCAAGGACTTTGGAAAAAAGAAATTGAGCCACACCTTCACTTTTAACTGGAATCCAAATTTGTCTATTTCCGTAAAACCATTATTAGCCTCAACCATCATCTGTTTGCAGGAACCATGACGTGGGGTCTGTCTGAAAATGCAATTTTCTGAAGAAACGTTCTGGAAATGCAACTAAACTCACACCCCTAAATATCTGCAGAAAATGGGCCTATGCAGAGACCAGGAGTCACAAGAAGAAGAACGTACTGGAGAACAGCAAGCCTACAGGGTGAACCAGTGTATCGGGATTACAGCAGTGAGAAAACGCAGCTTCAGAGAAGAGTGCACAAATCTCACTTTGGTTGCAAAATTTTTCTTCTGGTTCATTTTTAGGCCATAAATCACCTCTCAGCCTTGCTTTACCTCTTATTTTTTTCAGGGAGGGATCTTACAGCAATTCTTCATTCCTGTTTTCTCATTCCCTTCCAGAGTTTCTGCAAGGAGTAGGTCTTCTGCATTTTCCGTTCCAGAAATCTCTTACAGAATTTGGCCCTACATTTGATGCTGTAAACAGCAGTCACATCTCATGTTTTATCCTATGCCCGCTGAAACAAACCACGGAGATCCCGCTCCAGTAAAGTATACATGTACTTGGATGACAGCTTAACAGACGGACATCTGAAACCACGTATGGAAAGAATACGGTATAGTATTACACACGCAGCTACTCACACTGTATGCATACTGCTACTCACACTGACATTCAGACTCTCAGAGTCAATTCACAACCCATTAACATGGCACTATTTAAACACTGAGTCAGAAGTTTACAACCAGTTTCCTCTGACCCACCACTGAGCTATGCAGCTGATGCCTAACTCACAGCCTGTGCTTCCAGAAGGAACATTCATACTCTTTAGCTCAACCAACTCTTGTTCTCTAGATGCTTGCTTAACTTCTGCAGATGACTCTCTTTGCTCTTCAAAAGTGGCTTATAACTTCAGCAGCAAACCACACTCACCACTGTACTCCTGAGCCCAGTAGCCATCTGGATTTCCTGGCCTTAGTGATAGATGACTTTTGACAATGAAAGAAAGTCTGTTCCAGGGGAAGAAGTTGAGTAGGGTAGTCTTTGAAGGCTTTCAGTCCCCAGGTTTTGTTGAAAAAGAAATGCTCTTACCTATACATCTCTATACATCACCTCAAGATTTCTCTCTTGCATATCTTCAGAGACATGTAACTTTACACACATGCTTTGTCCTCCTCATTTGAAATTGTTTCCCTGGCCTATTACTCAGCCAGAGCCAATCTTCTTTCCCTCCTCCTCATCCACATCCAGAGACTTTCCTCTGTGACTCCCACAGCTGCTTCTCTTTTGCAAGACCTGTCTCCATGCAGCTGTGCTAACAGGTCTCTGCAGGATCCTGCCCAGTCCCCGGGGTCCCTCACTGGCTCTCCAGCTGCCTGGTGTCAGGAGGTTAATCCTACGCACGCAGTCAGGGAGGTCCCACACGACCTGTTTGGGCACCTCTTGTCACCTCTCCCTCCATGCCACTCCATTTCGCTCTGCTTTGGTCTCATTCAGTGCTAAAGCCCACACAAGGGTGACTTTGCAGGGATTCGGTTTCCTGCCTCATGTCCTCCTGACCTTCCCGCAGGAGTCACCCACTGCCAAGCCTCCTCCATGAGGACTCCTGGAGTTCCCTGTTTCCAATAAGGTTGTCGTTCTTCTCACCTCTTCCATCTTCCCTGTGAAAACAAAAACCATACCTTGTAGCTGCAGTTCCAATCTCCACACTCTGGTTGCAGGAGAGGGCAATGTAAGCAAGGAGAAGCCATGTTCTCACAACCTAAGACACCAGCTCAGGGCTTGAGAGCCCAAGAGTCTGCTCTGCCTAGTTCTTCTCACTGCCTTAACCTCGAGCTCTCATTTCCCCACCCCTAAGTTAGATTCTTGGTCTGAAAGCGTCTTTGGGTTTCTCTGTTCGGCTGAAAAGCATGCCCTGCATTAATGGATTGGCTGTTACCCCAGAAAGAGCACTTTGGGCTTCCCTATCTGAAAGGCCCTGCCATAGGCGGGGAGGGAGGACAAGCATCAGGAGCTATGGGTGCTCTCAGATACAAACACAGGACACAGGGTCATCAGACAATGGAAATCCTATTAGCCATGATGGTGTCTCTGCCGTCATTGATGCCTGAAGAAAATAAAGAAGTCATTCATTTCTGGAAGACATCCTTGATCTCTTTTGCAGAGTTTGCAGCGATCTCACTGGCATCTCTTGTAACCCATCAAAGCCACTCCACCATGCAGTCCTAAGTTCTCTTAGGATGAAACAACCCTTCTCCACAGTGCCCAGTCTAGATATTGAAGCTGTGCAGGGAAGTGTTACCAATGGACCATTGCATGAGGTTAGTCCTGCTCCGGCTCAGGTTCCTGTAGCCCCCAGGTCACAGCCAGCTCCACATCACTACAGCTTCGGAACAAGGGGAAGAGCCTCCCCAGAAGCAAGTTACACACTGCAGATTCCTTGTTGAGAGTTCACAGGTGAGGTAGTCAGTAGTGGGTTATATGATAGATGTTATCTTTAGCAGGACAACTTTCTTGCTGTTGTGCTTTGCAGGAACTACCTGGAGAAGGGCTGAAGTTGGAAGTCTACCCACTGTGAGGGGAGAGGGGAGGTGATGGGACACTGGAGCAGAGAGTAAACATGAAATCTGTAGGAACAGCAGTGTTTGATGCTGCCTGAGAGGAGACTCCGGTTACAAATGTCTCAGGCGATGTTAAGAGGTGAAGATCTGAACACTGCTGTCAGAGGAGAAAGCAACCAAGAGACAAGGTCTTTCAGGAACAATGCCTGTTGTTCCAGACCACATAGGTGCAGATTGAAGATGGATGTTGGGAAGGCACCACGGATGGGAAAGCTCAGCCCAATGGCCCAGGCACGGGCATGGGCGTGAGGAAACCCTGGCCCTGTTACTCGCCTCTACATCTGGCCTGCCACAAGGATTTCACATGAGCTCATTTGCCTCTACCCTATGGCATCTACTTAGACAACAGGCATCCAAGAGGTTGGGATGTTGCCTTCGTGCATGTGTGAGTGACAGTCAGATCAACACATCCCCAGATATAAAGGTTTTGCAGCAACATGAATGGTCCTAACACGAGGAGGAGCGAGCGGCTGTGGACTCCTGCTTCCCGAGGTCTCGGGCAGCTGTAATCCATTACAGATGACATCATTGTAATAAATGATGATCATTATTTGTTAGTGGGGGAAGAAGTGTTTGAGGGTGGGAGGGCAGTGCATTCAGGCTGAGTGCTTCAAGCCAGATGCTGAGGAAATGCTGGTGAACCTGAGCACAGGGGACACCTTTCAAATCTTCATTGGAGTCCCATCTTGCTCATCAGGAAAGACCTACCAGTGAGTTTGTACTCTTGGGGTTATTCATCCCTGACAGTGTCGTGCTTGCTCTGGCTGTGTTTTTCTGGCTTTTGAGTTTGGAGGAATGTGAGGAGGAAAGAAGAGAGGGAGACTAAGAGTACTGCACATCAGGGTGGCTTTGCCTCCACAGGCTGGAAGAACTATAAATGTAGAGGAGATGTGCCTATACCCATACCAGCAGATATGCATTAGCCATAGGTTTATCCAAGGGATATTCTGTGTGTAACAGCTTGGACAGACTTGAATTATTTTTCTTTCTCATTGGTAGTGGATAGGAATGATAAGTTCTATTCTGCAGATTATTTTACCGTTACAAAATTTTGCACCATTTTGACACTAAGGTAAAAACCTGAATTGCTATCTTATTTTAAATTACAGAATGGATATTCTGGAGATCTTTGTTGGGATAATTCCAGGAAATTTCACTTTGCCAAAGGGGATTCAATAGTTGAATACAGCCTATGGCTACTTACTTGGAGGAAAATGTTAAAATAATGGATTTCAACTTCATCTTCCACATGAAAAGCAGAAGGCTTACTGATTTGTTTCAATATAATTGGTGTCATCAGAACTGGAAATTCTTCTGTGAAAGGTTTAGAATTTTCAAAAGGAAAAATTGTTCCACCCAGACTTTATTATATCCAGTAGTTATACCAGGAATCACTGTTGCTAGTTTGCATATTTTTTATTCTTCTCTTTTTCCTTTGCATGTGGGCATTAGAACACAGGTACTAATGTTCAAGAAGCAAGATCCAGAGAGAGATCATTTAAAAGTCTTAGTAATCCGTGAACAAACTTTCTCTGTCTAAGAGAAGCCACAAGTTTTCCCACAGCGGTCCAGCTCTGACAAGCAGGATGCTCCACAATACTCCCACCAGTACATTATCCATGTTATTCAGAGGACCATTTGGTCCTGCCAAATTTTGCTCATTTTTCAGTGCATATTTGGCTGGGGGTTTGTTCAAACTAGGGAATGATAACCGCACATCAGCAACATTTGCTTTTTACTGTTTGCAGTGTTATCTTCGATTGTCTTCAAGCAGTTGAGTACAGATACAGGAACTGCACCATGGGACTGGTGCCTCTGTCGCAAAGAGAAAATTTGCTGGCTAGCTTATTTTGAAGGAAAATCTGATCAGCTTGAAACTTTGGCAGTTTACAGCAGCAGTCAAGTTTCAGTGTTTAAAGAAAAAAGGTTGAAAAAATCCCCGGTAATGCACATGGAGAATTGCACATGCTTGTCACAGGAAAAAGCTCTACCTCTGTTCTTACTGCTTCTGGTAGGTTGCTAAGGGTGTAATGGGGTCCCACCAAGTAGGGGCAGGGAAGTGGAAAGAGCGCCGGTGGGTTGCTGGCTCTTGCTCTGGTCTCCCCACTTTCAAAAACACACAAGGAGGATGTGCAGGAAAATACAGATCAAAGGCGCCATCACTCAGTGTTCAGCTTTCTGAAAGAAGGCTGAGTTCAATTGCTGATGGTACAAATTCATCCAGAAGGAAATGGTGTAACATAAACCTTTTCTCGGTAGAGAAAGACACAACATAAATAGCTGGAAGTTGAAACAAGATATGTATATATATAAAAAAGCTATATGAGAACTAATATATGAGAACTAATAACTATATTTTTACCAGTGAGGATGAACAGCATGCAAGCAAAGGGTGGCAGCCTCGCTGGTAGATGTGTTTCAGCCAAAGGCAAGCTGCTGGGCTCACTACAGGGACGAAATTTCGGGAGGATCTGTGAGGCCGGCATTAGGCAGGAGGACCACAGAGCTGCTCTGCCGGTGCCTTCCAACCTTTCGCAAATAACGTAGGAAGGGCTAAAACTACTAACACTTGGGTTTAGCTGCTGCTGTCAGTAGCCACCTGTTACACAATTTTTCCTGATTTTCATCTTTCACAATCATTTCTATTCCCGTAGGAAAAGCTTTGGAACCTCACGAGCATCTTTATCCACTTACTTCAGCGCACATGTAATTTTTCACAGCCCAGAACACCCCCATCCACTTGCTAACCCCGTAGCTTTCCCAGATTGTTGCATTTCCAGATGCTAAACACTAATCAGCAAGCAGGGAGGCGCGTACAACCACCAGAAACAGATCTTTTACATCCTACGTTATGTCGTGACAAATGATTCGCCGTTAACGAATTTCACCAGGACTAGCAGGGTGCTCATCACGGGTGTGGTTTTCAGAAATCCCAGTGGCAGCAGTTTGAGGTACAGCGGCCACAGAGACACCAGGAAGGGTGTGTGCAATGGCCAGACCTGAGAAGCAACTGTCCAAAAGACAGAGACGTGGCTAGATGCGAGAGACAGAGGGGTCTGAGGTCAGCTTAGGCTGGTGTTGCTTGAACATAGCCAAGTTGTACAAGAGACTTATTGATCCAGGGTACTTTTTCCTCCTTTTCTGCTTTCTTTTTTAATGCATCCTCACCCATAACATGCCTTATCCTTTGTTTTTCCACAGTTCTCCCAGTCCATAGTTCCCCATCCCATCCCTGGCCCGTTATTTCTCCATTGCTAACAAAGTAAACCTCAAGCAGAGGCAGCACTGGTGAGAACATTTCAAACCAGTGCTCCACAAAGTCAGTTCAGAGCTGGCCTTGTATTTCCCAAGGGTGGGATGGGGTCACGTCCTGGTGCTTTCAGTAGCACGGTTTTTGGCACCACTGTCGCCGGCTGGCTGTCCTGCAGCTTGTCAGCCCAAGGGAGCTGGCAGAGGCAAGGCTTCCCACTGCGTCCGCACAGAGCTGCTTATTTCTTCATCCCCTCCACACAGACTCGCCAAGAAATATCTTCCCTGGCCAGACATCCCATATTATGACTAAGGCAGAAGGCCACAGGTTTAGTCAGTTTGTGTACAGTTTGCAATTATTCAGCTGTTTTAATGAGAAGAAAGACCTTGAAGCCCGTGATGTCAGAGATAAGAAAGTGTGGAAAGCAGCAGATGTGTGACCTTGCGGCTCTCCTGTTGCTTTCTCCTTTGTTCTGTGTGCTGCAGCTCTTCAAGGTTTTAATACCGGGCAGGGGTGAGGGGAAGGCAAGATGCAGGTTTCACAGTAACTCAAACTCCCGACTTGTGGAGAAACCCACTGGCTTTTTATACAAGCCACTGATGGTAACCGAAATCCAGCAGCTACTTGAGATTCAGGATCTTACAAGCTGCAGTCCTTTCCAGGACCTGGATATTTGTTCTCACAGGTAAGTTGGAATAAAAGTTCTCAGTATTTTCCTGGACGTTCAAGTTCTCTGAAGAGGAATTTCAGTTTGTTCCAGAGGTTCCTTCCAACCCCTACCATTCTGTGATTCTGTGATTCTGTGGACACTGAAAGCCTTTTTCATAAGAACAACATCTCCAAACAGGTGAACACAGTTGGCTGAAACATTTCAGTTTGACGTGCGTTTGTGCCCTTTGGCCTGACCGGGAGAGCTGTGCTGCGAGAGCTGGAGCCAGCAAACAGCCATGGGTACCTAAACCAAACCTTAACGGTCTCAGAGGCACCTAAGTACAAAGGTTGGGTGCTCCACTTCTCTACCCAGGTGCCACTACGCCCTTCAGACACCTGGGGTATACCTGCCTTCTTAAGGCATGGCCAAGCTCAGCTGCAAAACACCTAAACCCCATGGGTGTCTGTGCCATGCTGTCCTCCCAGCTGTCTTGCCAGCAGCATCGTCTCTGCTCGGCATAGTCTGCAGGTGGGGTTGGTGCTGTCTCGTGTGCCTTCAAAGCCACCTCACATATCTTCAAGAAAAGAGAAAAAAAAAACAGTTTTGATGCAGAACTGGTTGGATAACCCAGTCCAAAGAGCAGCTGTTGGTGGTTCATTGTCAAAAAGGGGAGAGATACAGAGAAGGACACAGGACTTGTGCCCGGGCTCTACCTGGCATCATTTGTCACAGCACGAGGGAACATAGACTGCAACTGCACACCTGGCAGATGCAGGTATTTGGGAGAGAGGATCAGAACTGAAAAGTTTGAAAAAGGGGAAAAAAGGAAAAAAGTGACATTGTTTTGACAATTCAGAGAAACGGTGCGACAAAGCTCAGTGGGGAAAAGCGCAAGGATCTACAATTAGGCAGGAATAATCAGCTGAACAAATATCAAGTGGAAACAGCAGGTTAAGCAGCAGTTCTGTAGAAAAGACTCTAAATCACAGTATTACCAAAACCAAAACCAATAAAGCAAGCATCATGTTGGAAGGAGTAATAATGAGCAGCATTGCCTGTACAAAGAAATCACCCTTTTGTTCGGTGCTGTCCTGCTATGCTGCTGCTGTTATAGTGTGGCCAGTTTTGGGCAATGCATTTCAGGAAAGATGTGGACCCCTTGGAAAGAGTCCAGGGACAGCGAAGGTCTGTGAAACGTAACCTGCAGGGGAGGGCTGAAAGAACTGGATGGCTTAGGTCACAAAACAGATGACAGATGGGGATGCAGCAACAACCCTGAGCTACACAAAACAGCTCATAGATGAAGAGGGGATCAACGCTGCTCCCCTGTTCATAAGGGACAGGGCAAAAAACCTTTCTAATGGTAAGGGAGGTCTTTAAGAGTAATGTAAGAACATCTTTCGCAGCAAGACGTGTATAGTTTGTCAAATCTTGGACAGAGAGATGCTTTTGGATCCCTCTTCCAATCCCTCTGCCAATTTCTGTGCTCCAAGCATAGGATCCCCCCTTGCATGCACACAGGCAGGCAGCCACCCTTACACACCCAGCGCCAAATAAACGTCTTCACCATCAGCCTTCAGGAATGGCTCCTTTTGAAATTATTCCACTTTGCACAGAAGGATGACGGAGTCATTTGTTCGGAGACAGAGATCACGCTTGCCTGGCCCAGTCCTTGCAGGTCTGGTGGGAGAGGTGTGGATTGGAAAAGGTCATCACAGCTGCCGGTCCCTGACGTGGCAGGCCAGCTACTCCCCCCGGGGCGTCAATAGGAAGGATAGGCCTATTTGAAGAGTATTTAGAGCATCTGTGTTACCCCTGAAAATACTTCCTGAGCGAGTTTCTCTCCCGTCCTTGACTATAGAGGTAGCTACGGTGATCAAGAGGCTAGATCAACAAACTAGGTGCATTGGCTTGTACGATCTCCCCCTTCCCCAAAATGCCTTCCTTGGAAAAAGTGGCGGTTTTGCATGCATTTCCCAGGATGTTTAATTGTGTTGTTGCCATTTCTCTAAGTAAGATGTAGACCCTGGAACTGTGAAGAGGAAATTAGATACCAAAAACATTAGCCAGACATGATACTTATTTTTCAAATTAAAATCCCGCAACAGCACCTTATTGATTGCAGTCGCAACTCACCACGGCAGGCCATCCCCACTTTCAAATATTTTGCCTGACATATCCGTGGACAACTGCTCCCAGCAAGCCGTGCCAGCCACAACACTGAGGCAAAGTGTGCCGGCTCCCAGCACTTGCCCTGTGTCTATGAGGGGGCCGCTCCTGGCCCTGGTGCTGCCGAAGTGAAAAAGCTGGAAAAAAGCTGGAAAGGAGCCACCCTCAGGCTGTGATGTTGGGAGCTCTGCTTGTCCCCATCTTTACTTCGTTGCTATGCTCATCAAGGAAAATTTTTGCGACAAGGTGCTGTGTTCACATCACCTGCAGCACCGTTGTGCCCAGAAAACACGCCTATTGCAGCCGTGCGATAGCTTTCTTCCACTTAACTCTCATGGCTTTCCCAGGAACCCCCTCCTGCTGTACCTTAAACCTATACAAGAGGCCAGGGATGGATGCATTAAGCCATCCTGCATGGCAGAGTATGGGGTTGAGAGGGGGAGCATGGGTTGGGGGCAGCCCCGAGACCACCCTCCCTCACCCCACGGAGCAGGTAGGCAGCTGGCAGGGCCCTCCAACTCCGGGCCCCTAAGCACCCCATTGTAATTCTTATCGGGCTGATGCACATTTTTCACTCAAGGTGGCAAAACGCCCAGGGGCTGCCAGGCTGCCAAGCTTTCTGCTAAAAATACCGTTAAGACACATTTCAGCCTGGATCCGTCACAGAAAAGAAAAAGCGAGCGTATTCTGGTTGCGATGGAAGTGACATGGACTAAGGCAGGGGAAGAGAGAAAGGGAAAGGGAGACAGAAGGAATGAGATGGGATGAAGACTGCAGCTGCCCATGGCAAGTCAAAGCCAGGCTGAGCCTGAGGGAGGTGTTGGCTGTCCCTGGGGGTGATAAGCAATGCTGCTGGTGTGCCATCCAGCTCCCCCTTCTCTTGCTGTAGAAAATGTTTGTTCTTGCCACGTTTGCTACAGTTGGTGCAGCCACCATGGCAGTGGAAGATGGAGCATCCACTGGGCTGTCCCCCAGCAGTGTTGCAGACAGGCAAGGACCTGGCATGAGGGAGAGGGGGACCGGCGTGAGGGCAGGAGAGAGCCAGAGAGACCAAAGGGAGCCTGGACACGACAGCATGAAGGCAATCTGGCATGGAAACGGAGGAGGCTCAAAGAAAAAGATCATGAGAGCACACACAGCAGTGGGGACAGAGCACGGCAGAGCACAGAAACTAGGAGGGTGATGTTGAGCAGGTGGCCAGTGAAAGAGAGAAGGAAAAGATATAAAAGAAAAACAGGAAAAAAAGAACAAAGGATGGTAAAACATTCTTAGCATGAAAATCTTCCGGCCCCATTCTCTGTCAAGTGGGATGCCATTAGCTTGAAGATGCCTGGGGAGATCCCCTTTTAGGTGGAGGTATGTGTTCAGAGCCCTGCACAGTGGCAGGCTGCTCATTGACTTTCCTGGCTTTCATCAAAGCTAACCTCCATTAAACACAGCTGATTATGTTTTACCAAATCTGCAAACGGAAGGAGCAATTTTGGGGTGGGGTATAGGAAGGGGTGTAGGTTTGTGAGAGTGAGGACTGACTAACACATTTTGCTTTTCTCTTATTTTTAACATGCAGTCTCTGTGTTTAAACTGCATGAGAACTGAAGAACCTTCACTAACACAGGCTGTACTTCTCTCTGACCTTGCAGATAACCATGAACCAAAACACGCAGCTCTCTAATTGCTGTTCCTGACGGCGCTTTACAAGCTGGTGCTAAATTTAACGAGGAGGAGGAGGATCAGGCTGAAAACTCCTCCAAACGTTTCTTTCCCGCAGTAGGGGGAAAGATTGGAGGTGCAGGAGGAGTTGCCTGTGTGCCTCTTGTGGAGGGCAACAAAAGCGCAAGAGAAATAGAAATATCCAGAGGACTTGACTTTATTGTGCAGATCTAATCCAACATGAGAGTGGAGTCCGCACGCATATACATCGACATTTATATGCCCATATGCCCATAACAAACTAACTGCAGGTTTCCGTGTTGCTGGTCACAGTGCTTGCATCAGGGCCTCCACACGTGCCCGTGAGGTTGGTAGAAACGAGGAGGACCCAAGGCACAAGGAGCTGCTTCTTGGTCAGGGGTCCTCCTGCCTCATCAGCACAGGGGGATCCCTGTGCGGTGGCATGGATGTGAGAGAGCAGCCAGGTCTGCAGGGATTACGTGCGGCTCCCGGGAGGCTGAGCACCAGCCAACACAGCGTTCCTGGCACGCAGGCATGCCTATGCCGGACCAGCCTCGGTGCTGGGACGTACCACTGACACGCTGTANGGGGGATCCCTGTGCGGTGGCATGGATGTGAGAGAGCAGCCAGGTCTGCAGGGATTACGTGCGGCTCCCGGGAGGCTGAGCACCAGCCAACACAGCGTTCCTGGCACGCAGGCATGCCTATGCCGGACCAGCCTCGGTGCTGGGACGTACAACTGACATGCTGTAGCTGCTGAAGGGTATTTTTTAAAAAAAAAAAAATTAGAAGATTTTTTTTCTAATTCTGTCCCTTCTGGCCTGGTATGTTCCATGCTTATGATTTTTCAGAGGAAGCAGATGTTCCTTCAAACACAGCAGTTGTCAAGGTGTTTAATTTTATTAGGCTCTTAGGCAGAAGACTCTCAGCACCTTTCACAAGCTGCATATGCCAGCCTGAGAGTTTCAAACGACGCTGGAACAAAGCCATCCCTCAGGTGGATCACAGCTTGTCCAAAGGAAGACCTTACAACCAGGAGATCAGCTTGAAATTACCAGCTTATATTGCTTATATTGAGTTGGTGTTGCAGCAAAAAAAACCCACAAACTTACCAAAAATACATAGAATAAAATAAAAACAGGAACGTAAAAATAGTGTTTTAAACATTCACCGATCAAGTAACAGGCTATAAAAATCTACTTAGAGTCGGTGTCTGATTCAGTGAGCAACTTAGAGCCCTGGAGATCCGTTCACGAGCAGGAATCTGGATTTAATTACTCCTTGCTCTGTCCTCAATCTCTCCATGCCTCCTCTCCTTGCCTTGTCTAACAGGACTGCAAGTTCCTCAGACCAGGAGGAATTTCTCGCTTGAGTTTTGCATATTCCCAGGGCAGTGGAGCTGCCTTGGTTGTTTTCCCCAATGTGATCAGCAGCAGCAGCAAACCAAAGCTTTGGGCACGCTCCATGTTGACAAGCACCGCCGCCGACTGTGTTGATGGAGCGGAGAATTTGTACTGCATCGGAGCCCAGGCTGTTGTGCCTTTTTCAATTGTATTGTATTATTTGGCTTTGGAAAAGAGAAGAAACACATGACTTACAAGGACATGGGAGATTCTCCCATGTCCCCACTGCATATTTCAGTCAAGCAAAATTAACCTCTTCACAGGAGGCAAAGATTTAGCATGAGCACAATTACAGCGAGCGTAGTGAATGCGGCAAGGAGGAGCAGCACAGAAACAAATCAGTTCACAAACAGAGGAAACATAAAAAGCTGCTGCAGATAAGCCAGTACAAAAAAATATGGACCAGCTGCAGAGAGCTACCCGAGCTGNGAGCACAATTACAGCGAGCGTAGTGAATGCGGCAAGGAGGAGCAGCGCAGAAACAAATCAGTTCACAAACAGAGGAAACATAAAAAGCTGCTGCAGATAAGCCAGTACAAAAAAATATGGACCAGCTGCAGAGAGCTACCCAAGCTGGAAAAAGGACTCAATAGCCTGTGCAGCACATGACAGATGAAAACCAAAGCTGGTCTGAAGGATTGGAGCGCCACGTCCTTGCAGGTACGTACAGCCAGATGTGACCATGGTAGTGGCAGAAGTCACTTCGGCCTCCCAGGAAACATTTAAAGGAGGCCAGTGTTTTCCAGAGTGTGAGGGACGAGGGCACGGAGGGCATACCAAGGGAAAGGGATATGGTCAAGCTCCACATGGGAGAGAAGCATTTAATAATACTTGCTTGTGTTGCAAAGATCTTTTTATCTCTTTACTTTTCCTGAAAGAGCATTCAGCCTTAAAATATTGTAGCAAGCACCGATTAAGGCAAACGCCCACACTCCTGCAATGCAAGGAAAGGGGCTGTCAGTAGTTAGAGTACCTGCGCTACGCTTTCTCCCAAAGGCTGTTGTGTTAAACCATCGAGCTAAAAACCCAAACTCTTGCCCAAGCATGTTGGGCGTTTTCCCACCTTCCCTTCCTGCCTGAGCGTGCCTGGGTGCATGGCTGCCATCCAGGTGCCACAGCATGGGAAGAAGATATCAGCAGGTGGCCCAGGATGGCGATGCCAGGTTGCTGCTGTAACGCACCAAGAATTTGGCAAAATATCTGAACTCATCATCGGTACTTTAGAAACTAAGCAACCCAAGGATTCAGGTCTGAAAGGCCCCATAGGCCTTTCCTGTCTCTAGCCATACGTGGATGTGCTGGGATGTAGTACCTGACAGAGCCTACGCGAACGTCCGGTTTCATTTCTGCTGGAATCCAGGCTGGAGCAATCATCCCAGCCACTTCCAGCAGCAGATGGGGAAACAGCAATATTGGCAGAGTTTGACCAAAATGATAGCCTTAGAACCAAAAATAGAGCTCTTCACATCTGTCCGTACTCCCTCCCGTCCTTGCCGGTTCTGGCTCCAAAGTTGGCTGCCATGGAAAGCTGAAGTAACTCTGACTCTAGTGAAAGTGGCAGTGGGAATTCATACCTGGAATTAACCAGTTAATAATAATCTTTACATTTTTCCTAACTGCCATGTTCCATGGCACTTGAATTAACAATTCACCAAGCGTGTTCTTTTTGAATGACTGCATTGAAATCAGCACAAACTCAAACAGAAGCCCTATAAAAAGCTGAGGCTTTATCGTGTGCTTGGTGGTGGCAGCAAGAAGGCCTGTGGGAAGGAAACAATACCCGTCTGAGTGGAGCGACGGTTTATCTGCTTGCCATCAGAACAGGCTAGTCGTGTTGTTTTTCCGTCCGTTCACCATGTGAGCGGGCTCCGGTGTACAGTACCAGGCTGTGCATAAGCCCGCGGCCGGGTCCTTCTGTTTGTAGGGCTTGCTGACATAAGGTGGAGTTGAGGTTATTGTGGTGTGGGACGTTTCCTGCCCTGGCCGCTGATAACCGCAAATCCCAGCAGCCTTACAGGCTCCCTTTGTCCGCCAGCCCAGGACCCGAGCTATGTATAGTCTATTCCCACCCAGCCCAGGGCGGACGCACTCTCATCCCTACGCCTGAGGATGCTTCACTGCACGNCGGGCTCCGGTGTACAGTACCAGGCTGTGCATAAGCCCGCGGCCGGGTCCTTCTGTTTGTAGGGCTTGCTGACATAAGGTGGAGTTGAGGTTATTGTGGTGTGGGACGTTTCCTGCCCTGGCCGCTGATAACCGCAAATCCCAGCAGCCTTACAGGCTCCCTTTGTCCGCCAGCCCAGGACCCGAGCTATGTATAGTCTATTCCCACCCAGCCCAGGGCGGACGCACTCTCATCCCTACGCCTGAGGATGCTTCGCTGCACGCTGACCGTTTGCCCGGTGAGGAGGAGATGCTGAAAATCCTTCCGCACTCAGAGTCCCACTGAACTTTTTACCTCCAGGAGCAAAGTAGGGGGCTGAGGATGGGTCTGTGTGGGGCAGCCACAGCCGGCCATCACACATTCCTTCTCACCAGAAGTAAAAGGATTAAATTAACTGCTAAAACCCCACGTCATTCATAGCAGCTGAGGTGTAAATGAAGGCGTTGCCACGAAACCGGCATTAACTCGCTTTGCACTGTCTGACTCATTGTCAGCGTGGACAGCAGTGAGGGTGACACCTCCACATTAGCAAGTGTCCCCTGCCTGTCCCAGGCCCCCTGCCTGAGTGGTCTCAGTGCAGCCATGCCAGCCAGTGTGCATGGCGAGTGACTCCGTGTGTGGCTCTCGTGAGCAGAAAAGCAGTGCAGGGGATGTGTTTTCATAAAGAGGTGATACAAGAGTAGGTGTGGACAGTCGGTCGGGAGAAGGATGAAGCGTGGGGATGAGGGAGAGGGGAGCGCAGGCGCAGGAAGTTTTGAGAGCCAGCTCCCGGGACATGGGCAGCGCAGAGGCATTGCGGCAGGCGGCACGGAGGGAGAAGGACCACTCCGGGACGACTATGGAACAGCTTTGGGTAATACTCATCACAGTGTAAAACCAGAGGGTACGGAGCCCTGAAAGATTTTCCCAGGGCTCTCTTTCAAGCTGTGCTGCCTGCCTGCTGCAGGATCACCCCAGGGACCAAGCACTGCCTAGTGCTGAGTGCGCACTGCAGCGGGGAAGTAAAGGATGGTTACATCTCCGTAAGTAAATAAAATGCTCCAGGGCTGTTCCCTGGCCCCACAGCCTGCTAGCCCAGCACGGTTCACAGCCATGCGAGCCAGTTCTCATGCCTCTCAAAACAGACCGGCCACAACCAACGTGCTCAGTGTTGCACAGCTGCTGCAAACACCTGAAACGTTCTTGTCTCGGGGGGGTAACGGGCATATGCCAAAACTGTGCAGGTACTGTGCTAACAATCCAGCCACATAGAACAGCTACATCCTCTCCCTGTTTAATTTATTGGCATAGATATTGCTGATGACATGGAATCTTTATGTGCTAGCATGGAAAAATTCCTCTTTAATGTTTTTTTTTGATCCTTCGTGTGTGCGTGACAGCCCAGACTGGATGCTCCCGGAGCTGCCTGTGTCATCACCTAGAGGCCCCGTACTGATGTTTTCCTTGTCCGGGCCCACCAGCCAAAGCACACTCCCACGCCGGCAGGCTCCGCTGCCCTGACCCCTCTTGCTGGGTGCATTGTACCAGCCACGAGAGCCGAGGCTGGTGCTAGAGAGATGGGCTTGGGCTGGTTAACTGCTTTGGTGCAAGACAGGGGGTCATGGTGCCTCCCACAAGCTGGGCATCGGGGCCATACTGTGGGGAGCACCAGGCTCAGAGCAAGCAGAGGGGCAGCACCCACCCTTGAAGACTGTCAACCCCCTGCTTTCAGGGTTGGTGTTGGTACTTGGCAGGGAGGTGTTAAGAAGCAGCAATATTTTACCTGCACTCGCATGAAGCCCTGGCAGGCTGCGGCCCGTGGCTACGCTGTGCTGCTGAAAGAAATGGCAGCCTCCCCGAGTATCCTTGGGGGGCTTACGAGGTGGCCCTGGTGCCATCCCTTCTCCCAGCATGGAGAGCTTCTCCTCCCTACCCTATCTGGTGAACAGCCCCACTCTGCACAGAGGATGAGGCTGCTCAACAGCACCTGCGGAGAGGAAGACAGAGATAGTGCTGGCTCTCTGTCCCTTGCCCCAGTGCTCTGTCTGCTTGCCAAAAATCTGACCACGTAATGGCTTCAGGGTGGGCCTGTGCATGGTAGAGCAGACAGTGTGGTGGGGGCAATTAATTCAAACCAAAGGTTGAGGCTCTAGGTGGCTAGACCTTACAATGCATGAGATCTGAATCACTTCTTACCTCTACAAGATGCTCCACAGCTCTTGCTACTGCTGGTACGAAGCTACAAGCTGTGGGGTGCTACATTCCTCCCGCAGCAAGCCAAACTGGTGTGCCCTCCAGGTAGGAAGCATTGAAGACTTTCGCTTTTATACAGTATTTGCTTTACTGCATTCACACCATCTTGGGAAAACAGCACTAATGCTATCAGCTACCAACGTCTGTCTCCCGTAATCAAATATCCTGCTCCCCGTGAAACTCAGATGCTGGGCACCGACACTGCTACTGCCATGGGGCTGCAAGACAGGAAGACCTCCCATCTTCTGAGCAAATTCAAGTGAGAAAATAATCTGAGTAATGCATCCTGCTTGCCTCTATCTGCGTCCACAATGCCTCACACTCACAAATTACCCAGACGTGGGAATCAGAGCAGATCCTATTTAACACAAATGTTAATTTACCAGGTGTTTCACCTCTCTTAAATGTTCTTTTACTGCCATTTGATGAGGCAACATCCACGTCTTCCATTCAGGTCAGTGTTTTCCCAACCCCTTGAATGCTCATGTCTCTCATTCCTCTCCTTCCACTTTGTTAACCAAAGAGTTCACTTGGTTCGGGCACTGTTGTCCTCTCTGAGCCATCTCCTTACTCTTTGTGGGGACAGACTCCTCTGCTCTAGGGTGCTGCTTCGCCCGTTGCGGCTGGAAAAGGCCTCGGGAAACAGACGTGGCAAGCACAGCTAAGGCAAAGCTGCTCTAGTCCGAAGTCTGTAACACTGACGGCATTGTGAATCAGACCTTGGAGACCCCTCTTACCTGCGCGACCATTCCCCCCACCCCAGCAACTGTGGCAGCTGCCAAGCCATGGCATGGCCAGCGGTTTCTCTTCACCTATCTCCACGGCCTTTCCATCACCC
>VZSC01012804.1:559814-600291 GCA_013398225.1 Steatornis caripensis | reverse complement strand
GGGGGGGGGGGGGGGGGGTTGTTCAGTGAGCATTTCGCATGGAGCGGAGACCCTTTGGTCCCTAACTTGAGGGAGGTTTTTGGGGTGTTATCACACCGGTGGGGGGATACCCTCCAGCCACATTTGAGCTGGAGCTTCTGCCCCAGCTTTGCTAGAGCCCAGCAAGCTCCTCTGATCAGCTGGCCGTGCTGGCCTGCACACCAGCCACAGAAGGTATAAACCAAGCTGGTGCAAATCCTATAAAAAGGAGGGGGAAATAAACAGGCAGAACATGCAGGGCTGGGAACGTAGGGGCTGAGACTGGAGTAGATCCCTTGGCCGTGCATGGTTTGACTGCACTGTGCCAGTAAGAGGGAGTGCAGGTTCAACGCTGCAGAGCAATGGAGACTGAGAGGGATGGAGAAGCCTCAAATTAAATCACGTTGGAAAGGCGAGAGCATGGTACAATAAGCACACCCGGGGTGACATCTCAATCAAGGCCAAACGCTCCATCCATCTGTCTGTGCTAGTAACTGCTGGCAAATTTTGCTCTCTGTGAATATTCCTCCCAGATCCCCTGATTCTCCCTGGATAATGCCATTTCTATTCAAGTTGTTTAAATTAACAGCAGTACAATTTGCAGCCAGCGGCTTCGGCTTTGTGTTCATTTGCTCAATCAACATTCACCCTCTGGTAAGTGACTTTCAGAGAAAACTGTCACTGGCAGACAATGGGCTGGCAGTTAACAGCAGCAGTTTTTCTGTCTAAATGTTTGCAGACGACAGGGCACAATGTCTCAACCCAAATTTAAAAGGACAGTCACCTCCCCTCCGTGCAGGGGGACTAAGCGGTAGCAGGGAGATGAGGGCGGCGTTCCTTCATCCCCATCCCTGTGCTGGGAAGGTCGGAGCAAGGCGTCTCAGGGTGGTGAAGCCCAGTGGCACCGCCGACGGGGAGCTCGCTCTCCACAGGACGCAGCTCTGCTTTGAAATACTGCTGCGAACACCCGTGCTGCCCGGCCTCGACAGTCCCCCGCCACCGGCAGCTCCCTGGCATCGCAGCCAGATCTCAGAACTTCATGAGAATAATTTGCCTCCCTCTCCATGGCTCACTTAAAACATTTATTTTGACAATGAAAGCGATCATTAATTCCACTCATTGATTTATTTTTCCTAAAAGCCCATTGTTACCCCTTAAATGTGCATGATAACTTGCCATTTGAGATACCAGCAAGTGGTTTATAGACTTGTCTACCAGAAACAGCCCTGTCAGTTTACAAATGGGCTGGTTAATGGGGATCCCTTGTGGCAGTGTCCTTATTTTGCTTTGAAAGTAAAGCATGATATTGTTTAAACTTTAGACAAATCATTACTTACTTAAACTGATATGATTTTCTCATGTAGCTGAGACCTAACATCTTCTGGTTTTGATCATGCCATACAAGTACCACATACCAGCAGATCATCCAGAAGCTACCACTGGATGACACTCATTCTCATCCTTCTAACGAGGATAAAGCCCCAAAATAGTCGGGCATCCTGTGACTATGATGGAGAACGGATCAAAAGTTATGCAGCAATAAATTCTTTTGGTATAATTGTTTCAGATGTTTATGTGTGTGGATCTGTAGAAATTCCCCAAGCCTTTCCCTCCAGGCTGTGACTCTACCCAAGCTGCAACAAAGTCATTCCTATGCCCAGTGCAGCTTTTCGTGTCCCTTGCTCCCTCCCTCCTTTCATCTGGGCATCCATATTAAAGCTTCGAGGACTACTTGTTCTCTATAGAAGGATATGTGAGTCCTTTCTTTTTCATCTCACCTTCCCAGCCTTCCTCTGAACCTGTCCAGGGAGCCACATGGTGTACGGGAGAATCATCCCCAGCAAGCGGGTGAGCCAAGAGAACAACCTGGACATCTAGGAATTCATGCGACATTCACCACACGCGTCATGGGACATCCACCACGTACGTATCTTTGTTGTACTGTCCACTAAAATAATGATAATAAATCGAGAAAGTACTGGTTTGTCAACCCTTGGTGGACACTGGTATGTCTTCCTAAAGCTTTTATTGGACTCTTTTCATCAAATATCTCTACTTTCACGTCTATGAAAAAGAAGAGGGCGTTTTCTAACCTTCGTGGCTGCACAATAAAGCTTGAAGTACAGATCTTCCAAAGATTTAAAAGCCAGACGGAGAAAAATGAGGAGTGTCTTGGACTTTTCTCTGTTTCTTTGGATTTTCAAGAGCCTCCAGCTCTTTAAGCCAGACCCGATTGCTGCGTGTGTGAGGCTCTGGCAGTACAATCTGGCAGCCCGGGCTCCTGTCAGGTGATGAAGCTCCAGGTTTTACATAGCTTGAGAAAATCGCGTCTGTTTTTTACCACCAGCGTTTCCCACACAGCATACACTAAAATGAAAGCTAAGTGGGCATGCCAACATAAATCACCTCGTGCACCTTCTGCCCGCTCGCAGTTGCACAGAGGTCTTGCCTGCTCCAAGAGCTATTGCTCTTCAAAGGCCCTCTCCCTCCCTCTCCCAAGTCGCACCACCAAGACCCTGCTCTCCCGGGGGTCTTTCCCCAGGGATGTCCCAGGGATATCCCCCCCCACCAGGGACTGACCAGCAGATTGATCTCAGCTCCGCGACCCGGAGCGGGGAGCCTTCCAGCGCAGCACCGTGCGTTTTGGGAAGGTAAATACACAACCAAAACATCCAAGCTGCGGGGCAGCTTGACCTTCGAGCGACCCTTAGCCTGACCTAACGCTGGTCACTCTCACCAGCAGATTTGTTTATCTTGGGACCTCGAGGCTCCCAATCCAAAAGCACGGGGTCGTCTCCCAGCTCCGAGGCCTGCCGGCGCTGGCTGGCAGCCCCTGTTAGGAACACCTGACAAGAGGTAGGTTTTATTTTCAGTCCCATCCCCAAGACCTCACTCCAGGCAAGCAGCAGCGATCCTGCCAAAAAAGCCCCAGGAAGTTAATCCGGGCCGTGAGCCCCTGCCCAGCCTGTGGACCAGCTGTGCGCACGCACTCGGGAAACGGCTCCGAGAGGGGCTTTTCCTTTCTTCAAAGCTCGGAAGGGCTTTGGGGTTTCCCCTCTTTTGGCCAGAGAACTGCACTGCCGCCGGGGAAGCCGTTAGGGCAGCAGATGCAGAAATGGGGGGAGAGTTTTTCTTGCCGTAAGCGAGCAGGACAGGGTGGGGGGCGGAGGGCGGCAGCAGGACACATCATTTCGGGAATGTCTGCTATCCCAGAAGTGAGTGGAAACAACCCATCTGAAATATGCAGAGCCATTATCAGGCCGGGGCTTAAATAAACTTTACTGTCCATTCAGTGATCAACCTCCCTGGGAGCCGCCGGCTCCATTCATCACTGTCACCTTTTCAAAGTGACTGTGATGACAGTTCATGATCATTAACTAGTAATGGTGTGCTTTGCATTAACAGGAGGGCACATCAAACGGGCAGGCTCACAGCTCCGAAGTTAACTAAATTATATAATAAACATTCTCCAGCTAACCATGTACAGATGGTGACAAAAGGTGGGACAAAGTGGCAGGCAGGAGAAAGTGGGGATGGGGGCGGGCATCGGGAGAAGAAGCACTTTGGTACCGTACCTATCCATGCTGTTCGCCTGCCCCGCAGTTTGCTATTAATCAGGAATAATGAAATCTGGCTCTCCGGCCAGAGGAACCAGAGACGCTCGCTGAAGTTGTGGAATTTTTACTGTCAGCAAACTTGCCTTAAGATTTCACAGACCTGCTGTGGCCAGCGGCTTTTTGCTGCATTTTGTATTTTTTCCTCAAATGGCATTCATTGCGGGTAGAGCTGAGACACTCTGGGCAGAGTTTTGATGGGCAAGATTGAAAACTGAAAAGCGAAGGGCATAAGGAGGGAGATTTCAGACGCGTTCTTCATCTCAGAGGGCCACGACAGCTCGTCACCACTTCCTACTGGCAAAAAGCACCAGCTACGGGCCTCCGCACATCCTCGGTGCATGCTCGGAGCCACGGGAGCCCGTGCTCGAGTGGGCCCGCCCACTCCGGGAAAACAGCCTTGTTCGGAGAACAGCTTGGGAGGCGAGAGCTCCTAGCGCAGTTTCCAGTGCAATCCCTACTGACTGAGAAACATTAAAAAAACCAAAACTGTTTTTTTCAATCCATTCACTAGCAAAAAACGCAAAAAAGACATAAATCTTTCTAGTACAATTTATTATATTATACTTGTAACAAGATCTTTCACACACAAAACCGATGCCTAGAGTGGGGTTCTTAAGTCCATAATTCAGCACTTTAGGGAAATGGAAAAATATTTTAACTGGGACTTCAGCGGGAGAGAAAGGATGCTCAGGACTTTTGCAAACGTCCAGCAAAAGTCCAGCAAAACCACTGCAGCAAAGGTGTCTCCCACCACAGACTTCAGCAGCCTCTCTGCTTAGACACTTAACTATACATTTAAGGGGTTTAGATTCAGGCACCCTTTTTTTTACTGCTCATCTTAATGTTTTAAATTCATGCACCATCATAATCAGAGAGACTTTTGAGGTCTCCATGACTTAGAATTTAGAAAAAATCATCAGTCACAGACAGTTTGTCTTCCTTCACTTCCCCACACCTCAGTCCCTTCAGCAATCTCTCAGATTACATACTTTTCCATCATTAAACCAGCTTTCATATCAAAGTCTTCAAAGAAAAAAGTCCCAGAAAACGTAACCTGGACTCAGCTTTTATCCTAACCTAAACGGTCGGCTGGCAGGGAGGAGAGGGAAAGAAGCCAGCCGGATCTTTGCAGTTCCTCTCCCAACAGTGCTTCAAGCTGCCCTTGAAGATCTGACACCCCTGAATGATGCAGGAAACATTGTTGGACACATATTTACAAACACCACTGATTTTTCAATGCTAAAATTATCTGTGAGGGGCATCAACTTTTCCTCTGCGTGTGTGACCACCTGCCTCCGTGCGCCATGGAGCAGGGTGACTTTCCTACTGGCTTGCTGTAGCCGTGGGGAAAGTTGTTCAAATTCAGTTTTTCAAGAGAATCTTTTAAATTTGGGTCATTCACTGTTTGGGGGCATAATTTTGACAGCCTGAGGGTCGACCATCTGAGATGCCCAGAGTTCCCACTTGTGTTATGCAGGGGCAAAATGTACCAGGTCGGCAGGAATCCCGTGGGGACTAGGTCACTCGTGTTCACAGGGAGCCGAGAGACCCACGGGCAGAATGCCCTGTCAAAGCTTTCATGCAGGCAGACAGCAATTCAAAGCACAATCATCTGATGCTGCAACTGCCCTGTCCCGGAGGTTGCTGGGTCCGTGCACCGAGGTGGCAGCAGGAGGACATGAGCTCTCCCATCTCAGCAATATCCCTGTCGGCTCCGGCTGCTGGTAAAGGGGGGGCTGCTCTAATACCGCAAGCTGTGAACTGCTTCAGTTGAAGTACACCTCTGCCACTGTCGCTGCACAAGGAGGCACCTTGGGGAAATGGGTAGAGCAGATGCCATCGACCACTTTGGCCACCTGAGCTCTTTCCCTCCTGAGGCACAAGCCGGAGCCCTTTGTGCTCCCCTGCCATGGTGGTCACTTTGTCCCCAGCCTTCCTGGGTCTGTCCTGTGCTATAAGCCTGGATGAAAGATTGCGCCTAGTCTGGATCTTTTATAGCACCACCTATCTGAGCAACCACATGCTCTACTCAAGGGGGACGGAAGAGCAAAATAAACTGTTGTCAGACACTAAGGCGAAACAACACATGGAGTCAACAACTTCAATAAGGAGGCACAGGTATGGCAACACCCTGCTTCGGGGCTGAGGAAATGAGAGAGAAACTTAACTTCCTATGCAGCTGCCCTCGTCTCCTTTAAGCTGCAGGAAAAGAAGTGACAGTGTCCAAACACTAGCAAGCCAGCTAGGACACCCACTGTCTTTCACCCCCCTCCTCGTGCCCTGCCAGGATCACAGCTGGGCTCCAGCGCCTGCCCAGCACAGCATTTCTCCTCAGGAACTTGTTGGGACACCAAGCGTATACCATCCTACAAGGGACGAAAGCCTTTCAGGAATCAGATAGGATGAAGAAGCCGCATTATTTTCTCAGGAGATTTATATTGCTCGTGGGATGTTGCTTAACAGATCTTTCTGTCCTTCTTCCTTGGTCCTAAAACAATGCTTCTGACAGAACAGAAAGGCAGAAAACTGCAATTGGTTTATGATTCGTTCTTTTATACATGCAGATGTTTCACAAGCATTTAGAACAACAATCCACCCCGGCAACATAGTGGGTGAGAGAGGCAACACGGCCGAGGACTTCTGGGTCTTATTCCTGGCCCCATCAGTCGCTGGCTGTGTCATCTCACTCGAGTCACCACAGAATTACTTCGTGCCTTCGCCTCCTGCCCCTTTTTTCTGCTGCATTTCTTTAGATGGTGAGCACGTCGTCGCGGGGCAGAAACTGTTTCCTTTAAAATGTTTGCGCAGCACCCAAAATAATGAGAACCCTATGTGCTACTGTCTTGCAAATGAGATGCTTTGTATTTTAGTATTGACATGGTCTTTCAGGCAGCCCTAAAGCTGATATTGAATGGGAGCTGATGGACTCAGATGTACTTGAAGCAAAAACAAACAAACAAAAAAGAGCTAAGCCTTAGTGTAATATTAACCATATGCCCTATGCAGGATTGACAGAGATTTTGCACTTATTCCTGAAGGTCTGTGCTGGGCTAAAGGTTACCATATGCTGTAGGAATGCTCTGTAAACATCTACGAGTGGCCATGAAAGTTGAAAATTGTAAGTTACTGTACAGTCAAAGGTGGTTAATTGCAGCTTCTACAACCTGTTTGCCCAGGTATACAGAGAATTCAACTGTTTGGTTACAAGGGATGTTAGTTTTATGGCTCACACGTGACTGACTAATTTTCCACATACCATTTAAAAGAAAATGCAAATAAAAGTGGTTTTCAAATAAAACAGGATTTCTTCTCCAGTGTGGCCTCTGCAAACCTTCATGAGTTCTCCAGTGACTGGTCAGGAAGAGAAGATCAAGACCCACAGCCGAGCAGCTTAGAAAGGAAAGGGAATGGAGTTTTAAGCAGGAAAAGCAAACTCTGATATTGCCAGGAACTGTTTTCTGGTTATGCTGTAAGGTCTCCATCTATTTCGCAAGCAGTTAACTCCTTCCACACTCTTCATGCATCAGGCAACTTCACTTGGCCTCTGATGTGCACAAAGGCATGTGATAAAAACTGTATTTTTCAAAAGTGCTCAACTCTTTTAAGTGCTATGGACATTTCATCCTAAATGAAGAACGAGCATACAGATGGGCATCAAGGAACATGGATCCATGGAGGCTATATTTATACTGGCAAATGGTGACTGTCATTCTTGAAGGACTGTGAAAGCAGGGACAAGAGAAGCGGGACACGCAAGCACATCAGAAGCATGAATGAGATCGGGTTTATATCACTATATTTTGGGACCCAACCATAATCAACAGAAATAGAAAACTGCTGTATGTGTACCACCTGGATGGAGCTGTGTTTAAACGGAGTGATCGGTGTCCTCCCAGGCATGGCTCAAGCTGCGGATAAAGGTGTTCCTCTGCTGGCAAGTGTCCCCTCATTCATGGAAACTAAATGCACTAAATGCTGAGATGAGGAATGTCAAGTTAAAATGCAATAGGAAAGGTCTCCTAAGGCACATATGAGACTTTCTCTGCCACTGCAAAGTGTAAACTCAAGAACACAAGTTATAGAGTATGTGGAGGTGCAAAAGGCACTGGAAATCAGTCTGACATGGATGTGGAAGGCAGAGTGGGAATCAGGACTTCCAACAGTATAATCCAGATATTCTCCTATGGTCTTGGTTTAAATGTTCAAAGCAGGTGGTGATTTAGGTTCTTAACTGCTCTAGAGTCCATTGAGGCACCTCTGTTCCCACCATAATAATCTGTCGCAAAACGCCTGCCCTGGTATCTCAGCAAAGAGCTACTCCAAACCACTAGCTTATTTGGAAACATTTGTCCCCAGTCACACTTTATTCCTTCTTCACAAACATAAAAGCCAAAAACCCAGGAAAACAAAAAGAAAAAAGGCAAAGTCATTCCCACCTGGTAGAAGATGGTGAGAGACATCGCTAGTAAAGTGATTTGAGGAGGAAAGCATGCCATAAGTTATTTTATTAATCCACTCAGATCGGAGAAGACAGGGTGCAGGACTCTGATGTTAAGCTTTTCCCTGAAGGTACGGGAAGGACCGGCTGCAACCGAGCAAAAGGGAAAACAGAAGAAACTCTGAATACTGAAGGCTGGAAGAAAAGCGTTGCCCACCATGCTCAGTTGCGGACTAGACCCCTGCAGCTGGATTCCCACGTCCCACTTTCAGGAACAACGCTCTGAAGAGGCAAAAGGAGAAACAGCAAGCTCAGTGCTGACTAGAAAGCAGGTCTGGTTAACATTATGAAAGGAGCTAAATTTCCCTTCCCCCAGCCTCTTCAATGGCCAGACATTTGCGTGCAACATAGCTCGAGTTTTCCCCTATGGTCAAAGACTGGTGTTTTATTTATTTGCGGTCAGTAACATTGGACTTCTGACATATTTTGCTGTGGTACTCTATGATTTAATAAACTTCTGTGGACACTGGCCAATGCCTTTGCTTGACAGGGACTACTTTTTGACATTGCACCTGGCCAACCGGATCATTTTTTTATCGAGAGGAGGGGAATTAAAAGTACAACCAGAAATTGGTTTATAGCCTGAAGGAAGGGGAGTTGTCAACCCTTGCAGCATTTCTTTTCCTTAATGTGTTAGATGAATACAGCTGCTTATGCCACAGAGCACTTGTGGGTATATATCAAGCTGCTTTCAAATCCTTCTAAATAGTGCACGCCTAGGCAATTTCCCCTTGCGGCAAAGGCAATAATGTGCCCAGCCACTGCTTCAGAAAATGTTGGGTTTATCCTTTCTAAAAGCCCAGAGTGAGACCCCCTCGAACAGCTCCTTACTCCCTTGCCCCAGGAAGGCAACCCCGCTCTTGCAGTCTCCTGTGCCGATAGCTGTCCGCTGTAGTCAGATTTTATAACCTTTCCTTAAGTCAAAGACCCTTACCGCTGCTCACCACCAGCCCGGAGCCTTTGTTCTCATCCTGCAGACCTGAATCTTGAACATTACTGGACTTTTGGCATGGAGGCGTAACGCAGCGACACCGTAATACAGTCCTGCTATCGCAGGGATGAAGACAGCGTGAAAACACAGAGCTCTCTGCCTTCTTAGTGAGAACATTTCAAGACAGCAGCTACTAGGCCTGGGAAAATAAACCAGGGGAATTAGACAAGAGAAAATTATAAACTGTTGAAGTTCTGGAGTACTTCCAGGTATTCAAACAGGTAATAGATTTGTTTAAATAAGTGGAAATAGTTTCAAAACGTCGACTTTGCCACATTGTCTAGCTTCTCCTTTCTGGTCCAGCTCCAGTCCGGGAGGTTTCTTCATGCATGAGCTCAGAGAAAAGCACCTACTGTAGAAATACAGCAAAATCCCACAGCATTTCAGGGGGGGATTTTCAGCTGGCACATGTCTAACAATTTCATGATTTCCTGTTGGGCAGACAGCTTTGGGGAAACGCTTATATGACCTACTGCGCAAATAGCATCAAGGAACTACCCACAGAAATAAATAAGCAAGATAGATAGATAAATGCAACACTTGCTGCTCTCCTCATTGTCAGAGTCCTTGAGGCTGTTGGGTTCTTGATAACCCAAACACAAATATTGCCCCAAACTGTACAGCTAGCTTCAATTAAGTAGGTGGCACAAAGGAACAGTGGCCCTACTGACTCCTGAAGCCCACCAGTAGAAATCAACAGGTACGTCAGAAATAAAAAAATCTAATGGTATTTCATTTAGGACGCAGAAGATAAGTATATTTGCTTCACGCAGGAATGACGGCATTTTGAATCTATGTGGATAACCCATCAAACTTCACACACACTTTAAGATCTTTCTACCTTCTCGATATCCAACACTAATTTGGGATAAAGACTGATATTTGATTCTTTCAGAAACTGTGTTCTTTTTCTTTCCTGGCTAGGACAATAAGGATATACTCACAAAGTACAACTGTCTACCTGTAAATATTTTATAAATATGAATGGGCTGTAACTTCAGCACTTCTGAAGTTCTGTAGATACTGTCTTTGATCCAGAGGTATGAGAAAACAAGGCAGATGATAGTGATTATCGGTCACTCAACGAGAACTGTGGCTGGTTAGGAGACAACACAGATCTCTCAATTCTCATCAATGTTCACAGACTTCAAGACAATTCCCCTTATTTATGCTAACGGTCACAAATCAGCTGCAAGATTTACACCATTTTGTATTTGGCTCAGCATCCTATGGAACTGAAACTTGAGCAAACCAAATTTGGCAAACCGAACTCAAAGTTACCAAGCTCAAGGAAGCTTGAGAAAAATATACAGCTGCATAAAAGGGAAGAACAAGGGGGAGAGGAGGGCAGAGAGCGAGAGGGAGAGACCAGGAGAGACCGGTGTCGTTCACTCATGGAACAGCCGCAGCTCACAGAATCCACTCTGGTGAAAGCTGATGAAAATCTGGCTCAGTTCACTCCGTTGCTCAGAGAGTGACTTGTTCCTCCATATGCTCCATAACAAAAGCACTCCTGATGTCAGTAACATGTGGAGAGAGCAAATGTTTCTCAATTGCAAATGATTCATTGACTCAATAAGCGTGTGACTTAAACATCTGATATATATTTAAAATTTCATCTATTTCCTAAAAAATATCCCTTATTTTTTGAGTGATCAAAACCAAACGGCAACAGTAAAAAAGGTAACAGGATAGTCTTTTTTGATGCCGTTTGTGATCAGAGGCAAAAGCTGTTTACCATTGGTGTGGACCAGATTGGGAGCAATTCTTTGCTAAAGCCCTTCAGCTGCTCCTTTCTCAAGCAGAAGAAACTGAACACGTGCACGTGACTCTGGGCAGTTAGCGACCAGCGACCAGCGATGCTACTAGGGTCTGCGGAGGAACAATTCGGCAGCGGAGGTGCTGATAAGATTCCTGTGCAGAGGACTATTCCCAAAGGCAATTAGTGACTCACACGCACACCCACCCCAGAAGGACGTGGCTCCGGCTCCCAGTCACACCCTTCACCACTGGTCTCTATCAGATGACTTTTGCCATGCATGGGAACCGGCACAAGTTACAGATCAATTTGTCACTTCGGAGCTGGATCAAACATCAGCCCTCCAGGTCACTGCGGCTCCAGTCATACGTGAATCAACATTTAATATGGCATTAAAATTCTCTCGTGATTGCTTTTAACTTTTGCACAGCGTGTGCTTAGGATTGCAGACTCAGGGTTCTCCTGTGCAGCCAAACGACTGCATTTTGTAGACCAGCTTCAGCTGCGTGTCCGGAGTTACATTCCTCCTCTCCTGAATGATCCAGAGCAAGATACTTCAGCTCCCTGCACCCATTTCCCCCCTCTTCTCTACCTAGAAACAAAGCAGCTTGGTCACAGGGATTGCTGCACACAGCATCCTGCTGTGGCGTGCAGCACAGTGGGGGTGTGAAGGAGCGTGACATAAGTGCAAACTGGGATCATTTGCTCCTCCAGCATTTTAGCCTCTCTTCTTTTTCTTCCCCGTTTTTGCTGGATTAAGCTTTTCTAACATAACAGGGCTGACTCTGGGTGTCTGGGCTAGATTTAAAGCTCAATGAGGTTCTTTATTTTCCAGGAAACACTCTTCCTTCCTCTCCTTCCGTGACTGTTCCCATAGGTTTTAGAGTTTCTTGTTGTTGGGTTTTTTTCCTCCCCTTCTGGGTTTGACCTTTGTTCAGCTGCTCTTTTAGCAAGAGTCTTGTGGGTCTCTCAGAGGGTTTCAACGCAGTTGCGATCCCAGTCCAAAACGGGACTTGGCTGGGCAGATTGCAAGTCTCAGAGCTTCAAGCATGGGCTCAACCAGTGCTTGGATCTCACCTTACTCCACATGTAGATTTACACCTCCCAACAGACTGCACAAGGGCTGTTGCCCTCATCAACTCAAGAGCACATGCCTGCCCTTGCCTACCACAAGCAACGATGGCTACAAGAAAGGCAAGGTGTTTTGCCTTTGCTTTGCAAAATTTAAGGCAACATTTCTGGGAACCAAAGTCCCCTAATGAAGCAGTCATACCTTCCTTGCCCAGACACATCAAGGCTTTTCATGAAACCTATGTATATATATATATATATAAAGATAGATGTGTGTGTGTGCATAAAATAATATAGAAATACTACAGAAATCAAGTTTGCCATCTTCCTCCACCACTTCCTACAAGTGTCCCTTCGCCACCGCCAGGTAAGTACTTATGATCTAGCAAACTTGACTATGTTTATTGTGAGCTGCCTAATACCACTCTCCTAGCAGGGAAGACAAGACCTCAGACAAGTGTTATCTGACCTAAAGCCTCCACATCTTTTCTGTCTTTCCAGCACGGTTCATTTGAGTCATGACTGTTCCTGCGCTTCTTTCCTAAGGATCCCTCAAACACAGGCCAGCATTACAATGAAAATTGTCCTGCCCGCTGCCAGCTTGATTGCCTGCTGTCTTTGCCAGTCTGATAATGTACATACTAAATACTTCAAACGTTCATCAGGTTGTCCAAGATGCTCATCCTGGAAGGCTCATCCGGAACCTCACTGCTCAAATGGTGGGAATTTCCTCTTGAATCTGCAGCCTATACTCTTAAATGGCTCACTAGACTCATTCATACTCACATACACTCCTTATACTCACTTACACTAATTTTTTCTTATACTCGCTGTCCTTCAGTTCCAGTTACTCTACTTTTCTTTGCACCTTTCCCTTTCTGTATTTATTGAGGAAGAGTGAAGATGGTTTAGCCTCTCTCAAGACAGGTTTTCCAGCACCCTGGTTATTCTGCTAGTCCTATGCTGCACCTACATTCAGCGCAGATTGATTCTTCTTTTTAATTCTTCCTACGAAGGCAGCTGCCCAGAGCTGTACGCAGCATTTCACACGAGGTGTCTCTAATCAGCACCTGGCTCAGCAGTACGAATACAATGCTCCCCTCTTCCCTGGAAAGGGTTGCGCCGACACCACGTCCAACTCAAACTTCCTGTGACTCACTACAGCACCCCGGCTTTCACCTCCTCTGAACCCTTCGGCTTCAGTTCGTTGCCAAAACGTTTATTATTTCTCCCTAAATGCTGCGAGATCTTATCTTCTGCAGTTTTACATTTCATGGCACTTCTGCTACTGTGATTATTTCGTTCTCCTTGTGGAGACCCAAATCCTGCTCTTTACGGATAATGTTTCCCAACTCCAGGTCATCAGCATACTCCTACATTGACGCTTGTTGAAAATACTAATGCAACTTGGTCGCCAGATTTATTTTTATGAAACACTGCCAAGAAAACTCCCCCAAATCTATTACTTCTTTTTCCCACATAAGTCACTGTCGTTGCCTTATTAGCCAGTTCCTTACTCATGTCAAATAATAATTTTAGCAGAATTCAAACATTATTAGAATAGAAATTAGAATATTAGAAATGCTTAATAAAGTTGTGAAAGATGAAAAAGCTGTGTATTTTCTATCTATACAGTTACATTACGAAAGGAAACAGCTCTGTTAGTCTGTCACTAGTAGTTCTTGCTCTTTTTGGTTTGGGTTGGGGTTTTTTTTTTTCATTTTGGTCACTTGCCTGCATGTATTTAATAATTCCTTCCCTCAAAATCTGTCCTGGATATTTTTTTTAGTATGTGAGGTTGGATTGACAAGGGAGTAGGTATTAAAATCCCATAACACTCTCTTTTTAAATAAAGGTACTTACATTTGCTGTTCATTAACCACACATTGAATTCCCAAATTCAATAGTTTGAATCAAAGTTCTAATAAAAATCATGACGAATAATTTCATGTGTGAGTTTTTCTTAGTTTTGGGAGACAGAAAAGGAGATGAAACAGCTTCTTTCTATAACTCTTCTATTGGTGTTACACGTGCCAGCTTTGCCTTCATTAACCAAAGCCAAAGGAAAAGGCACTCTTAATTTGAACCAGCTGCGGTAAAAATTCGTGTTTAAAAAATAATCAAACTTGCAGGTCTTTATGAGCTAGTAGGTTTTAAGTTCAAACAACCCATTTCCCACAGTCTTTAATTCAATCTGCTAACAGATACAAAAACTAGAGCGTCCTTTATTTGGCTAGACTTTGCTTTGAGAGGATGGTGCATTAACAGTCCTTTCCTGGTAGTGAGGAGAAGACCTTACACCAGCAATGTCTAACCAAGACCCTCCAAGTCTTTTGCGCAGTCTTTCTGGCACGTTTGGCCCACGACTGCTCCTGTCTCCCTCTCCAAAGAATCCCTTAAGTACAGACTGCATGAATTGCTTTGCCAGACACCAGTTGCAATTTCTCCTGGGAAACACACATGAATGAAAAGACAAATAAAAAGCCCCAAACAGGTAGGAGAGAAAGAGAAGCTGCAGCAGCTCAGGACAAAACTCCAAGCCAGGACTTATCCAATGTTACCACAAGCAATTCTGCTAAACTCATAAAATCTGCATGAATGTTAGTCAAGGCAGGGAGTCACACAACCTATCAACCAACTTGCTGGCACCAACCCACCTTTCTGGTAACCCACCATACAGCCCATTTCAAGCTGCTGGTCCCCTATCAGGTCAATGTGGTGGACAAGGGTGCTCGGACCCTTCTCCATCCCTGCTGGTTTTCCGTGATGGCCTCATCACCAGTCAATATTAATTAGCAAAGACTCAACATGCTTGCCAAGTGAGGAAAAATGAGGTTGCTGAAAGTCAGAGAGCTCAGCACCCCTTCTTGGGGATGCCCAGTGCCTCTGCAGATCAGGCCCTCGGGTACTCAGTACCTGAAGACATGAATAGCCCTTTCTCTCTGCCCATACTGAAGACACTGGCGGCATTGTTAAAGCACAAGCACAACCAAGCCTAACGTGGCTGAAAATTTGGCAGCGCCGCGCTGGCCTTTTTGCTTCAGCGTGATCAAATGGCAGCATTGCTCATGAAAGGATTAGCCGCCCTCCCCCACCAAGCAGGTGAGCCCAAACCCTTTCCAATTCACTACATGTCAGTTTACAAGTAAAACATAAGGTATAAATGCAGCTATTGTTAAGGTGAAGCAGCCATCCTGGCTGGGGAGTTAGATTAGCAATTTGCCCTTTGTAAAAGGATTAGCGAAGCCCTATTGTTTCAGTGTTTATTTATCAATTTGCATTTTTAAAAGGGGGCATATATCTGACAAGGGCCCACGTTCTCCATGTACCCTGAGCCACACTGTTTTCTTCCAGCTCCCCATTGCCAGACCTACCAGAGCATTTCATAGACCAGAAATTGAGGAGAAACCAAATCTTGGACACCGCTGCTCCTCACGCAGTAACATTTTGTTGGGCTGTCTAGCATTCAGGAGTCTTTCGGCTGAGAGCAACTTCTAGGTTGCTGCTAGCCATGTAGATGAAACACCAGAACTGGTTTCCCACTTTTCCTCAGATAGTTGAGCTGAACACACAGATATTTACAGCCCATTCACTGTAGTATCTAATAATGCGCTCTGTAGCACCCAGTCTGTGGCAGGTCGCTCCCTTACCTGTATCACAGTCACCAAAAGCGATGGAGCCTGAGGAAGAGGCACCTCTATAATCAGCACCGATTCCACACTTGCAGTCTTCAGAACCCCTCAAATGATTCATTCATACAGCTTTCATCAGGCTCACAGGAGCCTGGTTTTTTCACTGACAAGGGTGGTGGTGAAGAAATTACACGGCTGGTTGAGCACAGAGGTTAGCACCAAGGCAGCAGTTCTTGGCATCCCAGCATCTCTGATGGGTCCTAGGCTTAGGTTGTGCTGGGCACTTAGACGGTCTTTGCACACCTTGAAAACGAGTATTCATTGATGCAAGGACTTGTTCGGTCTCCACAGGCTGCAGGGATTCCTCACTGGAGTTCAAGTTGAGGGAAGAGGTTTCACACAGAGCCGTTCGCAGCATGGGAGACGGGGAGCTCCGCTCGCCCCAGCGAACTCCGCCAGCAACACAGGCTGGCCATTTGGCAGACAACAGCTGCTCGCTCGGATTAGGTAAAAATTCCTTCGTTAGAGGGAACGGGGATGTTTGGGAAGGTAAATGGGAGAGCAGATTTTTTAATTAAAGTGACACCAGTGTATTTGCTCCCTGGTGCAGCCCCACACCCTGCTTTTTTATAAGATGCCGATATAGGAAGCTATTCTTTTAAACCATAAAAACAGTTTAGAAGACGAACAAGCGTCCAGCTGTGCTAAATTACCTTCCTATTCCCCCAGGACCCAGCAGCAAACTATAACGTATATTTTACAGGCGTATGATTTATTTATATGGAGTAACATACAGGTATTGGTTTTGACCCGTAAAACCCCTCTATGGCCGAGGGCCTAGACATCCAAAAGCCTTCTCCCAGACCAGGCTCCACCACCACAGCTGTGCCGGAGCAGGACCTCCATTCGTGAGAGGGGGAGAAGCAACTGCAGGGTGTTCTCTGGCTTTTTGTCTCTCCCTCCGCCCACCCACTTCTTGTTCTTTTTCCCAAACAATTCTAGTTTGTTGATCATCAGGCATCTCGCACAGGCAATTCATTTTTTCCTGGTCTTGTGGGAAACGAGGAGGCTCTGGTGGGACACACTGTAAAGATCTTAAAATATGTTCTGTGCTGCTGGCTTATTGCAGATACTCTGATTCATGGTCGAAAAGGGAGGCCACGAGTGGTCTCAATTAAGGACATGAATTTAGGTATCATCAAGGAGCACGTAAGGCAAGCAACAGGCAGTCTGCTCTGAGGATCGTGTGGAAACATTTAATAAAAAAACCCCCCAACACACGAAGGGGAGAGTGGTGTTTCAAACGCAAGGGACAGACCCTGTCCCACACAGCTTACAATTTACATTTAGATTAGCACAAGTAGCAGCAACATTGCGGGGAAGGTGGACAAGGGTTACAACAACAAAACTTCGTGGCTGGCCTGCATTGTAATTTCACTAATTAGAAAAAATGAAAAGTTTTGAGTTAATAAATCAGTGCTAGTGACATTTCCATAAATTTGAGGGAGGTACACAAATCCCTGTGGGATTAACTCTTTGATTGGATTTAGCCAGTACACTCTCTAGAGTAACGGTTTATCAATCAACAGCCCTTGAGGTCTGCTATAAAGATATGCGAAAGGTATCTTGAAACAAGCCTATTCCCTAAACTTACATTCACTGTATATCCCTGAATATTTCTGGTGGGCAGGAAAGAACAAATCATGTAATATTGTAAGTAATTGCTCTATAATGACAGATGGGGAGAAGTTTTTTTCCTCTTCTTTCTCAACTGAGAAAATCAATTACCACATCCTCATGGACAAGGGCTGGCAGTCTCCCAGGGTGTGGAGCTACTAACCTCTCTGTAGGAGCTGGGCTAACAAGGCTGGCCATTGGTGAGGCTTCGAGCGTCTGTAAACACTAACCTACATGTGGGTGCTGCAAACTTGTGAGAAAGTCTTCTCAACAGATCTGCAAAGGCCTCAGTCATCTTTTAGACTGGACGAGCGTGGCTGTTACCAAGTATCTAATCATACCTCAACACAGTAACAGCCCACACACCTTCATCTATCACCAGGTGCCATGGCTACAACACAACACACCACTGCAAAGCAATGGCACCACCAGCACCATCACCATGCTTTTATCAGCGTTGCATGCACCTCCCTTCACAAGGCAGCAGCATGCTCTGGGAAGGCAGTGGTGTTGGCACATGCAACTATTCACAGCTTTTCCTGTAACAGGGCCCCTCATCTTTCTGGTTTGCCAAGTTTCCTCTCTAAATACGTGAGGGGAAAAGTGACTGCAACCCTCCAACACCTCTTGACACTCCTCCAAAGGACGACGACAGCAGCCTAAGATCAGTCTGTGAAGACAACCACCAATGCCAAGAACTGCAGTGAAGTGTAGTTTCTGTCCAGCAAAACGTTCAAGGTTTGATACCATAGGCAGAACGACTACCAGGCATGACTAAAATGAGAGCTGTGTCACAACCGAATATATTGCCTGATCCAAAGAAGAACAGAAGGAAAAAGTCAGTTACTCAGCACCGAGAATGCCTTCCCATTCCGCTAACTTAGAAACAAACCAGGGATCTATTCGTATAGTTAATATTTAAGACCGTTTATTTGTCTATACTGGATTACCATCACATTTTTCAGGCTAATCAATACTCTGCTCTCATAAACTTTCTTGACTTATGTGAGGAAACAGAAATCATTACACATTCAAAGCCAGATGAGCTTTTAGATTGTAACCATGTTCTGGCAATTTAGCAGAATTTGTGTAAAGCACGTGTGTCTGGGATGGGACTTCTGCACGGAAACCGAAAACTGCTCCAAAGGTATCTTTTGTTGCCATGCTTCAGATTCCCCTTCCACACCCTGCCAAAATTGCTCACTGAATGAATGAGGCTCCCTGAACTCAGCAAGTGGCTGGAATCAAGACACTTCCTATTTTAACTCCAAAAATACCAAAAGGCAAATCAAGTATGGTTTTAGAATGCCCACAGTTGACTGCTTTGAGAAAAGCAAGAGGCTGAGAACCACTTCTTGTTTGTTTAGTTTTATGGCAAGCAGAGGGAAGAGACATTGTTAGAAGAAAAAAAAAAAAAACAAATCACAGAAAAAATGATAGAAAATCTTAAATATGAATCAAGGTTTCTTAGAGATATCCAAATCAGAAGACGGAGTTGTCCAAATATGTTTCCTTCAGAATAGCAGGCAGGTAGATGGCATTGCTCTGTACGCTCTTCAGCAAAATCTGTATTTTTGTTATTTGTCTACACAAGACATTAGTGAAGCGGACTCTTAATCTCCTCCTGGAGCCCACAGATGTTCTGCAGTGATAATAAAGAACGGAACGTAGAAAGCAGTGTTGTGTTCATGAAGCACTAAGGTACAAGAGCTAAGGACTCGACACTGGACTCGACTCTGCTATATTCCGGGGATCCTATCAGCACAAAATAGCAATTCTGCTTCAAAAAATAGTGTACTACTGAATGACCAGAGAGTATTTCATGGTCAAGGCCAAATGAACCAGGTAAAATAGCTTCATCTCAGACAAATATTCTAGAGAGTACCAGGACCACCGTTTAAAGGCAAACAGATAGAGTGAATTGGTAAGGCAGGGGTCAACAATTGGTTCTGATATAAAACATTTCACAAAAAGCAGACCAGATCACGCTACAGTAACTTTTATTGCAGAGATCAGTAGGCCAGCACAGCTATTCGTAAGTATTACGTGTACAAGTGCCTCATGCTTAGGCTAGCCAGCACAGAGCTAAAATGGAAGCATATAACAAATTAGTGTTAATAAGCAAACAATCATTCAAAGTGTTAACAAGCGATGGTGGAGAGGCTCTGTTTCTCATTTTATTACTGATCTCTAGTAAGTGTTATTATCCTCATAGAATAACATTTTATTATGAAATGCACATGCACAGCATTCAAGCCTTTGATAGTCCAATGCTTGCCAGCAGCAGCAAAATTGTAAACAGAGTGAAAGAATCATTTCTGAAAAGCCAACAGCCACCAGTATTCACAAAGTTTATAGGATGCAGAGAGGACCAATATGCTGCAGCGTAAATAACAGGAATTTACTATGACCCGGGGATCTACGGAAACAATTGAATATTCAGTTTCTTCCCATTTTTCAAAAGAGCCTAAACATACATGCTTAATCTCAATTGATTTGTGCCTGAACTAGGGTCTTGAGTCTGTTAGATATTCTCAATTCTTTATAGCCAATAGATTCCTTCAACATTTCCCTCTTTTATAATACAGTAAACAGCTGCAACTAATAATTTTTCATTATGGTTTTGTGTATCTGTTTTGTTTTACAACAAATTTTACTTAAAACAACAAAAATGCAACAGAGCAACTTTTGCTTACTATAGAAATGAGATTTTTCTGACGATTGGCAGAATGAGACGTGGTATCAGATACAATTAGGACAATGAGTTTATTTTAAACTATAGCTAGGAAAAGGACATGGCTTGAGGAATAAAACCACTTTGAAATGAAGGAGCTTACAAGACAAGGCAAAGACTTAAACTTTGCCTATTTTCTATTACTGTTCCATCATAACCCGAAAATGATTGATGTATTTTATATGGCCACCTGTTTATTGCAATAATTTCTTCAGCTTTGATATACAATCAAAACACTAAGTCAATGGGGCTTACATTTCTGTGTTGCAATACGCAGTCTCTATCTATCAGGAAAAACGGCAACGGGAGCTCAATCTGCAACGTCCTATACCATGACTGAGCAGCACCAAGCCCCTCCTGAGCTATCTTCAGCCGCAACATGACACAGCAGATAAAGCGCACACAAGCCACTTTACTGCCATGCTCATGCTAAACTTAGAAAAGTTTACTGAATTATTAAATAAGCAATTATGATAACATAAGATACTAAATATAGATAGGGTTGTGTCAACCCAGCTATAAATTTTGGTTGGGGTTTTTTTTTTATTCTTTCCCACAGGAATGTTAGAAATACTAAAGTAAGCATGACGCCTTCCCTTCCTACACGTACCTCTCTCTTCAGAGGATGGGTAAAAATCAGTGAAGAAAGGAAAAAAAAGAACACAATACAGCAAAGTCCTACTGGGGAATAGGGTTTTAATGAACACACAAAGCAACTAGGTGACATCTTTATCAGCCCTCATAAACCTTGATTGAATACACAGCGATAAGGCCTGTTTAAACTGTCATCCTCATGATAACATAGGCAGAGACAACACGGGCCTTAGCAACGACCTGTGTAAGAGAGGCCCTTCCAAAAGTGCAGGCACCGTTAGGTGATGCATATCATGTAAACAGTTCAAAGCTTGCGCGGCTGGTTTGTTTGCGCGAAGGTGGGAGGTGGAGGGCTGGCCCAGAGGATATAGGCACATCTTCTCGCGGCACCGGCCTGAAAGGACATTTGCTTCAGAGCCAGTCTGGTTTTGGGGATGGCGAGCCGTCTGGGGAAGATGGGCACTTTGAGACAGAGTGACCTTTAGCGCTTAGATCTGCAAACACCAAGAATTTCATATAAGTGGTTTTAAAGCATTTAAGGAAAGCCTGCTCTGGGTTTTTTCTTCTTTTTTTTTTTTTCCTATTTAAACCAACATCATACTTGAGGTGCATAACATTCAGCACTAGGAAGCAAGTGGGCATTCAGGGCCAGAATGACAATGGAAGTTGGCAGCAACACGACTTCTTACACTAAGAGGACCTGGCCCTGACCACCTGGGATACTTATTTAAAAAAAATTAATTAGGCATTTCAAACGTTTTTTAAGCACCTCCAAGAAACATCTTGGCAACTGCACAGTTAGTAAGCAAGGATTTAATTTATTTATTTTTCTATATTTATTTCTAGCTTAAAAAATAAGAAAACTTACACTTGAACTTTTATTCTTTCTCCCCAAAATTGTTCTTCCCTCACTCCAATGCTTGCAGTGACACCCACTGGCTGCTGAGTTTCAGAGTCCTTACTAAAATGCTTCAGCGCACTGAGGATCACCAAGCGACAGACTCAGAAAAACATTGCCACCAAAAAGCTGGCATTTTGTCTGCTTGCTTAATAACAACTCAATAACTGCATTCGATACAGCTTTCTTCCATTAATGGCTTTAAAACGTAAATAATGATCAAGTTACTTGTTCAGCATAATAAAATATTCATTTCTATAGTTAATTAGAAATTCCCTAGTTAATTAATAATTCCTATGGCTTGGGCGGTGGAAGATATCCGTTCATTTTATGTCTATTTGGTCTTTGGCAAGACTGTGAAGTAGAGCTAGTACTAGGTTTTAGTTCTCCATCAGGAAAACACTAAGCTGAGCTGGTACACCACGGCGTGACTGGCTGGCAGGGGAAGCGTTTCAGCTACTCAGGAACTCATTTATGATTTGTAGCCTTCTTTGCATACACCAGCAGATTTCTTCTAGTACCCCCAAGCAGTATTTTTCTTATTTCACACACAGGAAAGAGGGGAAACACAGAACTAAGTGGTGTGAGTAAAGCCTCACAGGAAACCCACAGAAACCAAATCTAACATTAGACTAACAAGTCTAATGGCCTCAATTAGAAGACTACTTGTTTCTTCAACTTTATTAGAGCAATTTCTCTGGAACACACGTAGGTTCCTGATGTTTAAACAAAATTATCCAAGTTGAAGCTGGAACACAAAGAAATAGCTCCTGTTACACAAAGTGTTCACCAAACGAAAAGGCTAGGTTTTAATTTAACTACAACCTGATGGCTCGGAAAGGATCAAGGGAAACTTCAGAAATACTGGGAATAAAAAAAATTAGAAAAAAAGAGAACTACTTTTTGCTTGCTCTATGGCATGAGCCAAGAGCAAATGGCTCCTGGCTGTGAGCACGCAAAGCATGTTTGCTGACTTACTCAGATTAAAAGCATTTTAGTCAACTTTAGGTTGTTTCCCGCATCTACAGCCACTAACGTTCTCTCCAGAGGAGGGTCAGAAGCAGAACTATTATATTCATGGAAAACACATTTATACAGGACTTCCCGCAGAGCTGAAAAAAAAGAAGCGTTATCCAATGCCTTCCCAGCCAAACTTCCTCCCGAGGTGAAAAATCCTTCCCTTTGATAAGAAAGTTGTGTCAGACCACGCTTCTGTCCCCGACAAAAGAATTGCTCTCCCTTGGCTTGCTCCAGCTTTGGCAGCTGTGCTCAGCAGAACCACGCTGCTCTTCCCAGATAGTCACCGCGCTTAACAGAGCCACCAGCTTATCTTTGACCTGAACAATAAAATAAAAATGAACTATGCACAAGCCTAAGCAAGCAGTTACTGCACATGTGAACTATGCACAAGCATAAGCAAGCAGCTACTACCCACCTGAGCTCTGAGGCAGGCGGTTCTCCCTGGGTTAGAAATTCCATCAATAACATGTCATTAAAAGACCTCTCTCTCCTCTCCCCTCCCTCCCCCCACACCTCTCGCCGCCATCCAGACTCACGGATATCTACAGAGGTCTGTAGATACATTCCTCAAGACGTTCTTTCTGTACTGGGATGAAATAAATTAATAAAGTGTGGGGAGCAACACTTTCACTTGAATACTGAAAGTTCTTGCCTTTTAGATACCCTTGTTTCTAATCTGCTGATGACCAATCCAAGGATACACACAGCTGCTTAGGAACCTTGCTCTCGAGTTTCGGGGTAAGTCTGCCAAGCACCACGCAGGGGTCTGTGTCCAGATTCCTTGCAGTACTGCCAATCTCCTCTCAGATTAGCTATCCTTCAAGAAAAGCCAAATGTACCAACTCACGAGGAGCATTGTGCTGTCACTGGTGCGCTGCACTTCTTCGCTCACTGCTAGCTCCTACTGACAGGATATTGTGCCACAAATATGTCTTAAGCTATACATATCCTTCAGGCAAAGGTGTAACATTGCCCAAATTCAAATTTGGCCATGACAGGGAAGAGCTTAACCTACAATGTGCCAAGTCCTTACCCATTTGCCCTAGAAAAACCTGCCAGCTCCAGGCTACCTCTATTAATATTCCTGTAAGCATTTGAGCTGGCTAGCTTAATGATTAAACACTTGCATCTGATAAAACAATCAGGCCTAATTTTGTAGGAAAAGACAGGCCAAATCAAAGAATTCCAGGCAAGCAGTGATGCCCCCATTAATTTCCTCTCAAAATTATACGCCATCTGAAAAAAGTAAGGCAGGTCTACATTTGATAATAGAAGACAGACAGAAAGAAAAAAAAACCAGGCCAAATCAACATTAGAGAATTAAATCCTTTCCTTGTCCTGGAAAGTTACAGAGGATAACACTCACTCTCCTATAACCCCACAAGTGCATCCCCACACTCTGTGGAAGGATGTTCTGGGGAGAGGTAGGGTAGTGGTGGGGAACAGACAGGACAGACATGTAGCATGAATGTTTGATTTCAGTCAGTCCGGACTGAAAATAGCAATTACGACAGCATTTTTGGCTAAATGAAAATTGGTAAAAGAAATAAAAACCTCGTACAGTTCCCATCCAGAAGTGGTGGTGAAGAAAAAAAAGAAGACACTTCCCTTGCTAAATCCTACTGTCTAGATGATTTTTTTTTTCTTTTCTGAAGACTATTTGACTACCTCTTCGAAGTTGAGAAACTTCTGCAAAAGCAAAACTATGAAATCAGCCAGTGACTAACTTTTCCTGGAGTGCTCAACAACATCTTGCCAAATCTCGGTGTCACCATTTGATTCAGCATAGCAGATAAAGCCTAAAATTAAACGTCTGGTATCTCAATCCTGTTAATGAAGATACGCTTTTCATATCTAATTAATTTCCATGCTACTTGTCCTGAGCTGACATTGCTTCATGGGTAAGTAGATGCCCAGAGGGCTTGGCCCACTCCACCCTACTTGGCTGCAACACTTCAAAAGTGTAAGTGGCCTCCAACTACTGCCTGCTGCAGGGCAAGCACCTCACACAGCTAATGACTGAGCAGTTGATGTGCAGTAGCTTTTTCAGTGCTGCCTGTTTGCAGGCACAAACAGCTCACAGTAAATCCAAGTCAAGATCACTTACTCCTTCATGCCCTTTTGCATGTGTTGTGGGGAAAAAGAGTTGTATTAGGTAGAACGGCAGATCTATCACTTCTGCATCAGGGACTGGCTTGTAACTCCCACACCTTCCTTCTCCAAATGTGGAATAGTTCCAGTTTAACTCTAGGACGTATTACTCCAGGAAGAGTTGATGTGGAGGGACCTATCTGCAGTGGTGGGATGTGCAGGACAAAGAAGATGGCAGGGTTTCAGCGGGACTCAAGGTATCCATGATACACGCTCTCAGGAGAGGGAAAAGAATACAAAACTTCAGGGGATCACTCTGCTCACAGTCGAATTTGCTACCTGAGTTTCAATCCTCACAAAATGCCTAAGAATTAGGCCTATGGCTGCAGTTTAGTTTTAGGTTTCTTCACGTCATGATTCCAACGCACTTTTCTATTCCAACAAGGTGGTGTGAAGTGCTTCTAGATTCTATGCCCTCCACATGAAGTACTGACAGAATAGTTTCAGAGACAGTAGTGACAGAATAGTCTGAGAGACAAGTTACACAGACTCCCTCAGCCTTAAACAGAATCAGAATGACCTGACCGAAACCCAAGAATAACATGAATTAGGTGCTTTAAGTGCCTTGTGCTATAGACCAGACAAATACAGTCAAAACCCTTGGGCTTGATGTTGTGAATTTTAAGGCTATACTAGAAACAGCTTAACCAAGTCCTTTGTGTTAGGAAAAGCAGTCTTGTCTACATAGATCTGAAGTAGTCTTTGTTTTAGAGGTCTCATCACAAAGAAGGAAGGCGAGAGGAAGAATGATAGCACTGTATTTCAAAGCCAACAAACTATGTAACGTGTCCATTGTGAAATAAGTGCTATATAACTGCTATTTATTTTATATAGCTTTCATACAGAATATCACAAGACACTTTTATCATCATATGAACAGTAGAGATTATGAAATCTTAGTAGGAAGAGTATTACTCGGAACATGGTTTCAGATTTACTTGTTTCAAAGAGGCAGAACTTTTTCTTACTTCTCTATAGAGGCAACAAGAAGCCAAACAAACTTTCTCTTCGCAAACAACCCATCCTCTTCCAAGCGATCCTACTGAACTGAAGAGACTTCCTCCAGGCAATTTAAGTGGGCAAGATACACGTGACAAGGAGACAGTTACTTCCATCCAGAGTGAGCTTCTCTGGGAAGTACCTTTTCACCAAAACCTGAATCTGAGATATGGTTAACAATGGAAATTTCAGGCAGCCTATGGGGAGGGGAGGGGACACCAAATCAAAAAGCACCACACCACCCTGAAACATTTACTTGCTCCTGATTTTCCTCGTATGGTTGAGAACAGTTGCAACCAGACCAAAAGAAGCACCCCTACCCTACCACTACTATCTAGGTGGTAGCCACAAACTCTTATACTGCCAATGTAGAGAAAAAAGGGTTCTTGATAAATCAATGTGAAGTTTTGCTAAGACTGACTTCAGGAACTCCTCCCGTCGGTATATGGAATCTAGAGTGGGGTCAGACACAAGGACACGGCCCCACTCTGCTTACGCAAAGGCACTGTGCCAACTTCAGTGTAAAGGAGATTAATTTTAATGAGTCAAGGAAAGCCCTACATCAAGAAAAGATACATCAAGAAGGAAGGGACACACAGTCCTGCTATCTAAAAAACAGACATGGAAAGAATGGAAATGGAGGACTTGAGTAGAGGGGGACAGGAGCAAGGACGACAGGAAACACTAAAACCGTAACATGCAAAGCAGAGAATGACAAGAGTTGCAAAAATGAAGGTGAGGAAGGTCCCTTGTTAATTTGGCAAGCATAAGTAAGAACCTGTGCCAACCTGAATGACACTGACCATACTTAGATTCCTCTTTGTGAAATATGACTTTGGTACAAGGCTTGGAAATTTCTGTCTATGGAATAGCTGTCTGGTCTGTTCAGCCTCTTGGTAGAAAGATAATGAGTTACTTCAAACTTCTGTCTCCAAGTAACTTGCATACTCAGGGAAGCCTTGAGAAGCTGGACATTCCTTCCACTGAGGAGACTGATAGGGTTCAAAGCATATTTCACTATAAGCTGTGTTACTATAGGGTGGAAAATATTAATCAGCTCTAGCCATCTAGGGAGACTGTGGTTATCATTAAGAATATGTGAGACACTCATACAAGAATTCTTTCCCCTGCCCACTGGACAAGCTCTCTCATACAGTTTATCTGCTCTAACTGCATGCTTCTGAAAAAAAGCTAGACTAAAGGAATACTTTCAACTAGAGCTAAAGGTAAACACTCCACTGGAACTTTGCCCTAATCAATAGTAGCAATGTTCATGTCACATGAGAGTCAGAGGATAGAATATGGTGCTTACTGAAGTCAGCAAATAAGCTAATTATACTTAGCCTGCTTGAAGGAGGGGACAAGTGAGGTCTGGTTCACCCACGTATTAATGCAATCATCATTATCCTTATCCCTTGTTTGCTTTGTGCTTAAAAAAAAAAACTTGTCACAAATGGAGGCTGCGACTGACCCCTTGTGGAAGAAACGCTCAGACATTTTAGGCTGCACAAGAGTCCCTGGGGAAATCAGCTCAGGTTTAATTTTGCCTACTTACCTCCCTCAGCTTTACTTTTAAACAAAATTCAGTGAAACAGTGTTACAGTGTTGCGACGGGTCAGTATATTCTCACAAGTGCACTTCCCTGATTCTAAGCAATTTTGCAGAAATTAAGTTTTGTATTATCTTCCTTAGGGCAGTCAATTTAAGACCCAACAAATCCTAACTGTAAGTAGTAGATTTTACACTAAATCTCCTACAACTTAAAGTCTTGCATTGTAACAGAATAAAACGTTTGCATTACCAGCTAGCATAGTTCTTGATTTCTAATGTAATTTCAATCCATCATAGCATCACATTAAAAACTGCATTTTCTGGATAGCATGGACATACTACTCTCATCACTGCAAAGGGCACAAAGTATTTAAATCCCTAAAGTAACTTTCAGCCAAAATCTTTTCATAAGCATCAAGAACAGCATTGACAGGCTTCATTCTTTAAGTAAAAGCTTTCCTATGCATGCTACTTTGTTGACTTGAATCTGGCTGCACAAAGCACAAGAACAAGATCTTCGATGATACTGGTTCTGACTAATAGAAATTACCTTTCTATATTGTGGAAAATCAACTCTGAAAAGGAAGGGTATCGCTTTTTATTGAAATACTGCTGCTAATTTTTCTTCCCTAAATAAAACAAGAACATACCCATAGAGAATCACCCTCTACATTGAACAAAATTGCCACACGGTTTAATCATCCTTGTTGCAAACAGATGGCTGCATTATTGGATACAGCTGGAATTAGTAAGAACGGCAAAGTGCATGATACAGAGATTAATTATATTATATAATATTTATATTATGAAATATTACATGAATTATTTTATACAGTACGAAGCAGCCTTCTCAAAATCTAAAACCATCGATATCAAACACCAGCAGAGACAGCAGCTTCCATTGTGACCAACATTACGGGCTGAACCCCTGGAGACCAAGTCTTAAGGCTGTGCCAATGCTGTTACTACCACTTTCAATGAAGAGGTATGGAAAAGTATGGGAACTGCTTCTAAGTCCCAAAGCAAAGAACAAGTGGTTATTTAAAATCTATTTTGGCAATTTACATCAATTGTTTTCAAATAAAAAGTTAAAAAAAATCAGAAAATACTACGTTTTCATATAGACCTGTCATATAACCAAAGTTGAAGAAATACTGAAAAATGAAAAGAAACCGAGAAAGAGAGCAACAATTTTTTTATTCTGTCAATTCATTTTTCATCTGTACACTATGATAAATTAAAACACTAAGCCATTAAAGTGTGGTTGGTTTTGTTGCCTTTCATTACATACATGTATTTTTTCGAATGCATCCATTAAGTTGAATCCTAGAAGTATAAACTATGATGCAGCAACTGTTGTCTCAGAATATGGGAGTTACCATATCTGGCAGGAGATTTTTAAATGATCACATTCACATAGCCAGATCTGTAAAGGCCATTCAATTATAAGTAAACCCAGAGTTTAACAAACTTAACAGCAGCTCTAATCAGGATTATGAACTGCATTTTTACAGAAAAATTTGCACATATGCCATAGATAAAATTTTTAAATCAACCTTTTTATTGTTATAACATAATCCACCCTTCATACTTCTACTGTGTTGTTCAAACAATATTTGAGTACCTGGGAGATTCAAAGGCACGTAGCATTTGTCACGCTGCTACAAACTCATTCTTCAGGGATACATTATAGAGAACTAGAAATTTTTGAAGTTTGGATTGACAATGTTCTCATTAAAGTCTGGTGCACTTTTAAACATTACATGTCAACAGCTAACAGAGTTACAAAACATTTGTTCAGGTATTATTCAGAATTCTCTAATTCCATGGTGGCATCTAACGTCATTACAACCAAGCAGCTGGAAGTCAGATGAGCCACCACTCCCTTTACATTTTTAAATCAAAGCTTTTGAAAAAGTCAGCATACATCTTAGAAGTTTTATTAACCATACAGTACATTAGCATTTCCTTTGAAAAGCTTAGACCTTGCCAAGCAGTTTTAATGAAAGCGATTATATAATGCTATCTGCATACAGAAATCCACTACATTCACACTGACAACCTTAAATTTCTCCAATTAAGTCATGTCAAAATCTACAATTCACTGAAAATACAAAGTTGGTTTTAACAAACGCAAATATGTTCCTGTGGTTCAGTAAAACCTGTTTTAGAATATGAACAGTTTGTATTCGTAAAGACACTAAGCTTGGGACAACAAGTATTTCCTAGAAGTTCAAAATGAGACTTAAAGTTTTCTAACTATGAAATGACAAACATACAGATTTGTTGCCAATTATTTCTCTCTCTCTTATTAAAGACTTACTCGGCCAGAGTAAAGCAGGTATTTTTACATGTTTGTTTATACAATGACCTCTCCCATCTCCCCTCACACTAAAAATGTCACATACACAACATTTTATCACAATGTTCCTTTGTCACAAATGCTGCTTCTGTAAATTTGAATACTACGCCCTTCAGACCCCCTGACTGGTGCAACAATCAAACAACTCTCAGAAACTTTGACAGAACCTAAATTTGCCAATTTTCCTTTGCAGAAAGTATATACAAGTTTATAAATCCAGGCAGGGGTATTACAATTATATTAATGTCAACTCATTAATGGGACTCAAAAGATACTTGCATTCTGTAAGGACTCCATGGCTGCTGCCCATTCAATAGCTCTATCAAGGCACTGTACAGTCATTAAATCTCTAATATTCCGCAAGATGTGCCGGCGAATACTGTGAACCTGTTTAAGTTCTTAAAAAGCCCTGAGTCAGAACTTGCGTATTTACCACAGGCTTAGCTATAAAAACGGCACATACTAAAACTTCTGCAGATAACAGTTTTGCTTTGTCAACACAAACGAGTTATGAAATGCATAAGAAGACAATAGTACGCATTCCAGCAACTTATGCAAGAATGATACACAGCGTACATTGTGGCAAATCACATGCTTCTACTGTCTGTAGTTTATACAGCCAGTAAAAAAACCCATAAACTTCGCTATTTATTCAGACATCAAAACTGATAAAGCAAAACAAAACTGATGTGTTGCCCATCCCTTCCCAAAGACAAGGAACAACTAGAAAAAAGTTTTTTGACAGAAAGGAGGTAGCACTGCTAGAAGTTAGGCTGTACTGTTGTTGGGGTTTTTTTAAGCAAAAACTTGACCCACGCAGCACAAAGAACAGGATAGCCTCTTCGGTTCACCAGCTGCTACTGGAAGAGTAAATTTAAGTTTCTGACATTGAATTTTGTAGAGAAAGCTTAGATCACTAGCTCAAAGCAGCTTCTTCAATCAATTTAGTGTTTACACAAACTGCAATTAATACTGCTAAAAATAATTAGGCATACATAAACTTCATCTCTAGAAAATATCTACACAATAAGTACTTAGATTATTTTAAAAAGACCATTACTCCATGTCTTTAAAAGAAGCTAAAATACCAATTGTAAGACTATCCTAAGAAGGCACAAGTACTTGTGCAAATCTGCTATATCCTCACCTGGTCCAAGTTATGAACACCTCCTCCTAATTGAACCTTCACATTTACAAAGTAATTTGTTTATTCTCTCGCCAGTGTAATTTTCAGTATCCACTTCAGCAAAAAAGAATTCCTCCAAACCCCAACATACAAGTACACAGTATTTCAAGAAATGGAAAGCAGGTAATAATAGCCCAAATTCTGAAAAGTGCCGTATGAGCTTAGGGTATAGTCAAGTGATGGACAGTAGGGTTGGGGGCAGGGGTGGGATGGGGTGGGAGGAAGTCAAACAGTTATATAGAAGTTAAGCTACAACTATTTAGCATATTCTGTTAGTCTCTTAGGTTGTCTCTATACTTTAAATGTGCACTGATGTGAACGTTTACATATTTTACTAAATGGAAAAAAAAGTATTTTCCTTAAATATCTGAGCATACCTCACACCTGAACAATTTATATTATTAGGTGCCTTCTTGATTGTTTCAAGAAACAAACTGAGGTATTTCATTCAATTTCATTTCAAAACTGCTATTAAATACTGAGGGATAATCATAAAATGTAAGAGTTGCAAGTTTTATTTATTATGATTTTACAGTATATTAGAGAGAAATGCCTTACTGATTTTTATCTCATTTTCACTTTGCTCCCTAATAACAGTGACGATAATGCGATTTACACTTCCATCTTTTGCTGAAGACAGAGGCACAGCATATCCTCAACTCTCTTACTTGCTATGATCCCCTTTGGCTTCCAACTGAAGCGCTGTTTTTCATCCTTCAATTATTTGTTATCCCATTAAACACTTGCACTCTGTGCACGTTGCACAGATGATACCAGACTAAATTGAGTGAATGAACTTACTGGCTTCCTCAACACCACTACTTCACCTTCTACACGAGAATTCAAAGACAGCATGTCAACAGCGTGTTAATCTAAAGATGTATTTCCATAAATGATACTGGATTTGCAAACATTTTTCCTCACTGAGTTTTTTGAAAGGCAAGCCTTCCCAATACAAGATACAGCTCTTTCACCTTTAAGAAGAGGCCTATATTAATAACTCAAGTATGTTTGTTAGCTTACCTAGTTTTTCTAATTCAGCTGCTTCTCGTGGCACCATAACAGCATCAACTTGACAATCTTTAATTTCAATTGGCACACAACATTGCCCAACAGGTACAATCACAAACTTGTATGCAGTCACACACCTCTGTTGTGACTACAGTACAGAAGACTACAGCTGCTCCTACAGCGATACCTTCAGTCATTGTCTCCATTTCCTAAGGACTGTGATGGTATCCAAGTATTAAGAGTGCTATAAAGGAACTTACAGCTTCTCTGTTGAAGAGTACAAGCCTAACAGAGTACTGACCTGTCTATCCTACAAACCTTGCCTCCTGCAGACAAGGAGTAGTTAAGATTCAACTCCAGCTTCCCACCCAGGACGCTTTAGTTCTTACTCAGCTGAATTATTAAATTGATGCTAAATTGGAATATTTTCAAGTAATTCTGGATTGTTCCAGTGAAAAAGAATTAGGAAAATGCCAAATGCTATACCGAGGTTTCTAGTTTTGAGACGCATTATTAAGAAGAAATCCACCCGGCCTTTGTGCTTTAGAGAGGTTCCCTTGAAGAATAAACAGATTCTTGAAGAACAAGCACAATATTCAGAATATGTCTACCAGAGCCAGAGGAAACCAAGGTACAGAGCTCATGCAACACAGGCTAAAATTCAGAATGGATTGTCAAATGGCACATCCTATTAAAAAATTCCTTTCAGAGGAAAACTGACAGGAAACTGAAGCCTACTGTCCAGTTGCCAAACACGCTCCAAAAAAATCGGACCTGGTGACATGCATATTGGCCAAATGAAAACTGCAGTGAACACTCAGGCGCACTCAGCACTTAAGCGGAAATCGTGAAATGCTGAACTGAAAAAAAGCCTGGTATCAAAAACTTTCCAAAGCTCCTTGTTGATATTTTAGAATAGGGACCCAAGAAGCAAGAAAAGGGAGGGCCATTTCATTTGGCCAAGGTGACAGATACACAGATTATGAGAACAGATGACTACTAACATACAAAATACCACAGACTACTATATTGACTCCGGATTGAGCTTGTGTCCAACGAAAAACTACTGAAAAGAATTAAGAACTTTTGCAATTCTGGATCAGGATTAGAGACAGCTATAGAAAGGCTGTGTATTACCTCGCTTTGCTATGTTAAAAGCAATTGTAGATACATTTTTCCAATACATCACTGTAGTTGTTTCCTCGATAACTCTATTCAAGCGTTTAAGCCTTACTGTTCAAAAGTTCACCTATCTTTACAGTTTACTAGTAATATTCTTCTGAGACTTTTGCCAATGTTTGCACAGTTCAGGCATATCAACATAAGCTTCAAAAGACTGAGACCGATTTGTCTGAAGAGATCACAACTTTATGTCTTTATCCTTACTTGGATCTTCCCCTGAACAATCCCTTTTTCCACATTTTTGATATATGCAACGAGAATTAAATAGAGAAATTAATCTTAGCTGCAAGTAAGGCACCAACATGGATTTCTTTATTCTTCTGCAAAAGCACATCCACATGAAGCCTGCACAATGGCAAAGGGCTACATAAACCATGCACTCAGAAAACTGCCTAATCACTTAGTTATAAGCACACATTCCTTTAAGTTATAAAAGATCTTTCGATCAGCACACCTTCTTCCATCCAAAAAGATGGAAGGATGTACTTGTTATCCAAATGTTAATAGTTTGCAGCTCCTGACAGCAGCATTTTCGGGGTCAGGAACACCTCTGTCATATCTGCAACAGCTAACTCCTTCAGCCAACTTCAACCGATCTAGGCATGGCTCACAATATTCACTGCTCTGTCAGCAATATCTTCATTTGCAGTATTACCCAGTAATGTTCACAGCTAAGTTCTGGTGTTACACCCAACTTAGATGAATAAGTAATACTAAATCTTCTCTTTTGCTGTTGACACTGTTTGCCCGGAGACAATAAAACTAATTTGAGAGGAAATCTTGCAAAATCTCTAGTTTTTCCCAATTCGTAGACCTAGAATTTTTAAATGGCCCCACATACGTTCCTCTACAACTGATCAAATTCACTCATTTGAAATGGGTAACTAACTCACTGCTCGAATGTTTTCCATTCCAGTCAACTTAAAAGCAGTTCCGTACAAAATTATGTGGCTAACTGAATAAAGAGTTCACTATTTAAGTTAGCTTGAACCTGTTAAAGTGCAGTTTTGGGAACACACAGTTTCCAAAACTGTATTTTTTTTTCTACTGTTCCCCTCCCAATCCATCCTCAGCAACAAAGGGCATGATAAAGTTAGAATTACCTTAACGTTGTATTTTGAGGACTCATCTTACGGGAATAGTACATTTATTACTACTGTGTATACATTTTGTATTGACTTTGCATTATTATATATTTCAAGACAGAAATTGTTGTGAATCATAACTGTCACAGGAAATTTCAACATTCTCCAGAAAAGCATAAAGCAAAAAAATCCTAAATATTTATATTTTATATTAACTGACAATATAAAAAAACCCCTTACATCACTTGACACCTGATACATACACTAAAAAAAATGAACAAAACCAAAATAAGATTGTCCCTTTAAACTTTAAGGGGGAAAAAAAGACAGAATGAAAAAAAAGACTGCTTTAAATTAGCTTCAGGCTTCCATGTTTTTTAAGAGTAAAGCTAAAAGCTGACTGTTCAAATACTGTTCTCTTACTTGGTCTGTTCACAGTCTTTGAACAATTACCATGTAATGAACCTGTGCTACAGTATTAGAAATGTTTTCATTAGAACCCTGTCCTGTCTTTAAACTTACGGCAACCTAAATCATCAAAATGTCCTTACTATTTCATAAGCTAATAAAAGACACTAGTTCCACTACTTAATACAAAAGGATCCTTCGTTCAATTGCCTTGCGGCATATAGGGCATTCACTCATTCGGTCTCCACAAAGTTGACATGTTCCATGGCCACAGAGAAAGATCATATTCTTCAGACGGTCCAAACAGACAGGACACATAGTCTGTAAAAGATTTTGACAGGTACATAGTCAATGGCAGCAGTGATACAGTAACAAATATGAAATACATTGATTACTGAAATGTAACAATAAATATGCCACCTTAAGCATAGCAGATCATTACCATAGCATAATCAGCCAGTAACCTGGAAACTAGATTTTTTTTTTAAGATCACATTTTTACATCACTTTGACTTAAAATATTTGGGCTTTCCCTACCCCATCATGACATAAAAATATGTAGCTTTTTTCCAGATATGATCCCTTTAAGTAAGACAATCTAGTAGTAGGCTGACATCACATTTTCACTATCATTACTCAAGTATGCAACATTAAGACATTCTTCAGCAACATTCCCCTTTAGGTCATGTAATCTTCCAGGGAACAAACAACACAAACAGCTTTGTGTGTGCAATGCTCAGGTAATGTTTTATCCCTTTCTTCTCAGGCTACCCAGCCATTTGTATACTTACCTTTAAACACCAAGCATTGCACACATGCAGAAGTAATAAAAGTGCTGCATAATCAATATTACGCATAAAGATTCAATACTGGTAATTCCAACCTTTGCTCATGGAGGTTATCTAGACGTTCAACCAAAAGAACACCTCAAGTTTCAAATGAAGAACAACTTAATAAATCTGTGACCTTCAGTCATAACAGTAGCACAGCAAACTTTTAAAATCAGTTTTAATTGATGAACATTAAAGTGACAGCCAATGCCCAAAAAAGATCTATAGTTATTCAATTCAACAGCAACATTCATTTTGTACCAAGCCAGTAAGGAACAATGTCCTTCACCACATGCAGAAATTGAAGTTTTGGTAAGGCATGTTCCTTCACCATAAACATATTGCAGCCATATTAGGATTTAATTTATAACAGTTTATCAAAGGTTAGTAAATGAAGAGACATTATAATGGATGATAATTGTTAAGACCATTCTATAGTCCAACAAATCGACTCTAAGATGTCCTCAGATCTGAGACACACTACTTTTATCTAACACTTATAAATGTTGATCTTATATAACATGAAATACTGACAGGACTCATATTTCAAACGCAAATTCATTTTATCACCACCTTGCACCTGCGACTTGTTTCTATACTCGTCATTGTGGGGTTACTTCAGTTTGTTCATCTCATGAGAGAGAGAATCCATACCAGGAACCCTATTCAGTATTACCTTAAAGCATACTTCCTATGGAATCAATAGATATTACTTCCTACAGTAAATAGCTTAGCTGAATACCAAAAAAAAGTCACCATCAGTTTGCTTACACAGAGGTTAAGCTGGCATGGAATCTGGCCAAATGCCTATTTTCATTTCCAGGATACCAGTATAATAGGCTAGCAGGAATGTAAAACTTCAAGATAAAACCTTATGCCAATTTATGTTTAAAATAATCCCTTCCCTCTTCCCAAAAATGCTGTGCTCCAACTTTGTCAGAATTTCCACAGTACGATAAAACACTCCCAAACTAAAAATTGCAGAAGATCAACTGTCAGTCAGTCCTGCACATTTTTCCATTCACACCAAGTCATCACCTTCGTGTCCCAATGGGACAATTAGAGCGTTCTTCCTCGAGTAACCTACAGTCTTCAAATATCAATGAAACTGCTACTTCCAACGAATATATAGCTGTCCTGTGAGAAGCGTCTATAACCTGATTGTACTGACAAGGTGTCCTTTGACAAAAGGCTGACAAAGCAGACTCCAAATCTTATCTTTGGAGCAAAAACTTGTAGCCTTTATTCTATGTTTTTAGCCTAATTATTTGCTTTTGTGCCTAAATATAATGTCAGAATTATTGAAGTTACAAAGTCATTTCTCTCTAAATGCCACACCATGATTTGAAAATGAAAACATCTATCAAGGGACTCAGAAATAGTAAAAAAAAAATATCTGTTCAAACACCATTACTTCTGATTATTTCATTCAGCGAAGCACAGAAATTCCAACATTTTAATTTTTAAGATCTTTTCTGCAATTGCACGCAGCATTAGCAAATTGTCCAATTTCTTCTGCTTAGTACAAATGCAGAGTATTTAAAATACTTCAGCTGTTTATTTTCTTAATATGATACTATTGTAACATTTAAGTTTCTTCATACAGTAGGAGAAATCAGCTGGCAGGAACAACCAAACTTCCTGTTTACTATACAATTCTATTCTGACAAGGATTTTCTCTATTAATTCAGCAGTTTCCCAGTGGGATACAAGGCAAAATGAGTTTTACCCAACTTTCAGGGAGCATTCATTACTTAACCACCAGCTTATACGTACTTTAACAGTGGAAGAAAGTTCACTGCATGCCTTATACCAAATTTGTGCCACAGCAACAGGAAATAAGCAATATGTGTTTCTATTGTACTATTAGTTTGTTAGAACGTTCTCTGCATGAAACCACACTCCTTGTATCTGAATGAAACATTTGACTCTGATCTTTCGAAGGAAAACAAATGGTATTAAAAGGCACTATACCTGTTCTGTGAGAATTATTTCTTTGAATAAGTAAAAGCAGTCCAAAAAAGTGCTCATCATACCTTTAAGTATAACTGGATTTGCAATGCAAATAATTTCTTACCACTAACAAAGTGTTCTGAAGTGCTTGAAATACCAAAGCCTCATCACTAAAAACAGTTTTTCCAACAATATACAGGTGCATAGTGACAAAATAAATTTATTTTTAAGGAGAAAGAAAGTGATGTAAGTATGGTGAAGGAACATACATAAGATATTAGACAGATGATGGTGATTATGTATGAAATGGAGTGAAGGTATTGCAATTACAGTCAAAAGGGTTCACATTAAGGGAATCCCTGAAGAATGGTGTGGTCATCAGATGTGCGACATTCTGTAGACATCAGCATCACTTCTGCTTGGCACCAGAAATGGTTTTAAAAGCTTGCTGCACTAACATATTAGATTATCATTGAAGGTATGAGTTGAAACATAGGATTATACCTGCTGAAAGAGAACAAATTAATTTTAAGTACAAAAATATCAACGTAACATGAAGACTGAACTGTCAAAGCACAAATCAAAAGAATACACAATTATAGTGGAATGCTGTGCATGATTTCAAGCACAAATTTCAAAGATGAGATAAGAAATTTTAATCAAATCCACTTGCTGCTCACAGTATGATACACAACTTGCCCTGTCACAAGACTAAGCAGAAAAGACACTAAGGAAAACATGACCGTCTGAAGCCAAGATGCACGCAGGAATACCAGAACTACCTCTTTCTAGTCAGAGGCATTGAACAATCTTCAGTTTTATACTGATTTAAAATACATTATTGGACAAAAGGGCATTTCAAAGTAAAAGAGTACACTTAAATTCTCAAGGCATTCTGGTGTTAGATCTTTCTTACTACTGCAAATATGAAAACCATAAAATACAAGTAGAAAATTACACCTATAAAGTAATTATCCTCTTCTCCCTAATACAGCATAACTTTCTGGTATTAGAAACCTTCTGGCTAGCAAATCCCAAACGTGAGACAAAATTGTTAAGAGTAAATGACCACCTAAGGAAAATGAAAAAAACTGAGATCAAAATCATATTTATAAATCATATTTAATCAAAAAGAAAAACTGTAACATAGTTTTCCTCTCACATCCCTATACATAAGAGTATTAGCATACCCAAACAGAATTCCAATCTTTTATAAGATTTTTTAATTTTATAATCTTTTATAAACTCCTGAAGTAACCAAAAAAAAAATCTGAAGAAAATAGATTACTTGCATTTAAGCCTTCATCTGCATGCTTTGCATATATAATTTTAAATGCCAAAGCAGTAACCTTACTCTTTTCATCCAACGTTAAAAAGTAAAACAGAAGCTGAACAGTAGATGTAAGAAGTCAGAGATACCTAGAAACTCCAGATGCTATCATCGAGACATGCATTTTTCAAATGACAATTTTTAATCTGCATGTTCTTTTACAGACAAAAACTACAAAAGAATCTATTTTGAATTGGATATTTGAATCTCTATGACGCGGGTGCTGGCCAAGTCTTCACACAACAGGAGCAGCTCTTCACAGACATGCCACTGAGGTTAAAACTTGACAGCATATCAGCTCTCAAATCTAAGGCATTTAGAGATATGAGCCCTAAAACTGGTGATCTAAACACTTGAGTCTTAGCTTTCATGCACATGAACAGTTGGAGAGCAACAACTACCAGGACTAGATGTGACACTGCCATCAGTGAAGTATTACTGACTGCTGTAAGCCTACAATAGGAAAAGGCAAGTAACACACTAAGAACGCTTCCCTGTTTCCCATATCCACAAAAACTTTCTTCCAATTGTGTTACACGTAGGGAAGCAAAAAATCACATTATCGGGGTTCTAAGAAAGTAAATTCATACAGTAGTCAGATAATCTCAAAATCATGTTTTTCTTTGTTCAGATGGAAAAGCAAGGAAACCATTTCGTAATTTAACACTGGAAAGCTCTGCATGTAGACAACTACTTAAGCGCTTCTAATGGATCTAGACTTTCAGATGTAACAAATTTAAGTAGGTAACTCAGTTATCCAAAATATTAATTTTTGCTTTAGGTTTCTAAATTGCATGTAACTTAACCAATGAATAATCAAGACAATCTATAGCCAGTTTGTATAAATTTCCTCAGGCAAACACTACGCATAATTACAAAAGACAAACCTTATCGTTTACATTCCAAATATTCAAATTACACGTACAGTACTTTCAAAGGTTTTAATTTTGCAACTGCACAATTTTTTGAAGAGTAAACTATAGCTTTCATATGACAGGTAACTGCCAGCCATTGTTCAAAGTCAGTTCGAGAACAGACAAGTAAAGATTCAGGTAGATGCCGAATAATCAAGAATATCCACTTTTATTACGGTTCTGTGAAAACAGCTTCTGCTGTACCTATATGCTCAGATCAGCTAAACAGGCAGAGAACATAATGACTGGGCAGAGCATCCATTTTTAGTCACACCAACACAGACACTCTAAGAGAGGGATTATCAAACATGGTAACTTAATTTTTTTTTAAACCTGTACATAGAAGACAAACAAGCCACATTACACATTGAAAATATTGGTTATTTAACTAAAATTTAAGAACTGGAGCACTTCAACATGTCATTTTGATTTAAATACCAGAAAATGCATTTGCTTTTTCAATTATTTTAATGGTCCATGAAATTTTTATCCAGTACTTTTACCTGTTCCTTGATGTCTTGTAACTGTTGCTGTAGTTTCTGTACATCGGCATTGACATTGGTGTTGTCTTTGTCTTTCTGCATAACTGGAATGTTTCCACTTGCTGTAATTTAGCGAAAATAAAGATACGTGATTACGCATCAGTCTAATGAAAGAGGAGTAATTATTTCCAGTGTACTAATTACAATTTTTCAATTATCTGAAATAATGTTAATCAAATGTATTTGATAATCTAATTAAATTCACTATGACATGACTGCAGCTCAATTCATAAAGAACCTCTGAGTTTAGTGGCAACACTTCTTTAACAAATAAGAACTAGGGGACACACTAATATGGCAGATGTTATTGCTAAGCCTCTCTCCATCATCTTTGAAAGGTCATGGAGAACAAGAAAGGTGCCTGAGGACCGGAGGAAAGCCAATGTCACTCTAATCCTCAAAAAGGGCAAGAAGGAGGACCCAGGAAACTACAGGCCAGTCAGCCTCACCTCCATCCCTGGAAA
>VZSC01012804.1:540676-558887 GCA_013398225.1 Steatornis caripensis | reverse complement strand
ACAGGACAGGGGGCAACAGGCACAAACTGGAGCACAGGCAGTTCCACCTGAACGTGAGGAGGAACTTCTTTACTGTGAGGGTGACAGAGCACTGGGACAGGCTGCCCGGAGAGGCTGCAGAGTCTCCTTCTCTGGAGATATTCAAAACTTGCCTCCATGCATTTCTGAGCAACCTGCTCTAGGGGCACCTGGTTTAGCAGTGGGGTTGGACTGGATGATCTCCAGAGTCCCTTCCAGCCCCTACCAGTCTGATTCCCTCAGTAATGATACTCAAAATGCCTGTAGTCCCTTAATGTTCTCAGAGTTCTTATCTGCCAGTGAAGTTCCTGCAGAAAGTTATTTTGCACATGTAAAAATAAAGGCAACCCTTTAACACTGAAAAGACATTTTATCTACACAGTTTATTCTATTTGGTGTTAAAAACTGCACAGCATCTTAGAAGTAGAAAATTTGAACAAGCTCAGATGAATATTCCTGTATTTGACTGATCCCAGAAGCAACGTTACTACAAGAAACAGGAAAACTGAGAAGTATTTCAAATGACAGTTTTAAGTTTCCAGTGTATTAAAAACTTGATTTTAAGGATGATTTTTATATTTATCTATTTAGGAACAGTATGACAAGAATGACCTAATACTCCAATTCACATAAACTCAATTCAGACACCGCGTACCACACATACACACACAGAGTAAACACAAATAATTCCTATAAATTATTCAGAGGTCACAAGAAGTTTAAAAACTAGTCAAAGCAGGATATGTAAAACTGAACAATCTGTCATGAAAGTTGCTTGTACCTAGACGCAAAATATTTACCAAAAGTAAACAAAAAAATGTATTTGCTAATTTGCACAATTACAGACAATATTCAGCTTTTGCTTCCTAGAACATTAGTAAGTGGCCAAGAAATCATATATGTTTCAGCTTCTACTCTGGATGCTGGAAGCAATCCTTTACTATAATGACTGGTGTTACCATCGCATCTGCTGCTACCAACGTAGGAAGTAGTGCAAACAGCAAATGGATACATCGCTTACCACTGTTTTTACTAAACTTTTCTTTAAAAAGGAAAGATTTAGTTCATTTAAAAGAATGAGAATAAGAAGTTGGTGGGAGAATGTGAAAGAGTATGGGTTTTGGAGTCACTCACAAATATCATCAGTGGTATCTTCTGTACCTTTCCCTCCGCAGCACATTATGAAAGGCACTCTTCGCTCAACCACTGCCCGACACTGTACACATTTCTTCATCAAGCTTGCACAATCTGAGAGGACAGAGAAATAAATCAACTCTAAACTTTGCTATTTCATTCTATTTCTTTCCTATATATGAGCTTGTTTATTCACAGTAACTATACAGCAATGCCAAAATAGACGAACTACTTGTGTTCACATCATTTTCTGCAAATCACGCCTATAAACAATGTCTTGTTTGGGATTAAAAGTAAACTTATTCTGTTTATCTTCTTTTAACATATTTCAAGCAAGTAGGCTCCTCTTTCTCCAAATGGATGTCTATTTCACAAGAATTACAGGCGTTAAAAAAGTAAAATCACAGACATTTGAGACCAGAACTTCCAAGAATGTCTTGACTACCTGCTTTTTCCTCTAGAACAAAGGATCTCACTTAATGTCCTAATGCTCTAGGGGCAAACGGGTGTGGCTTCTTACCCTTGAAAGGATAAACCTGTATCTTTTTGATATAATCCTAGAATGGGGGCTGTAATTCTTCTACAAAAGGCAAATGATTATGTCTCATAAATGCTGATGATTACTGTTAATCAACACACTGGGTCCTTTAAACTATACAAATTTGAAGATTCTCTCTCATCCTGCTTGAAGAAGAGTCCAGAAAATAATCTTGAAAGAAATAATCTACATCTGTTAAACATTTTGCTGTCCTTGTTACAGCTTAGAACTTGGTGATGTGTATGGCACCGCAGAAATCCTTCACCAGAGCAATCAGTGTTTTTGCTGTCCTCTTCCTGGAAAACAACATCAAAAAAAAACTTCTCTCATCATCTTTCCACTGCAGACAGTGAAAGAGGCCAGATCAGGGTAACTGTAAAGTCAGTGCTTCAACATCAGGTCTCTTAGCCAGAAGAGAGGAAGAAATCAACATCAGGTCTCTTAGCCAGAAGAGAGGAAGAAACCAAACTTCTTTAGCAAGACCAAGTAAGCAGTGACTCACGGGAATGATTACCTTCCCTCTTATGTAGATCCTCAGCAACAAGGACTGCTCTTCTCTAGGCAAATGACCCTTCAACAAAGCCCTGAAATGTCTGATGACAAGGTGATGGCTGCATTCTCATCCACATATTCTCAAAACAAAAATTTTCTGGAGATCTAGTATGTCTTTTTTTGCTACACGAGATAAATCAGAGTGAATCACAAGTGGTGCTCTTGGCAGAGATACATGATGTGTCTTTTAGGGAAAAATACAGCCCTGTCCAAATCTGTCGATTAGTAATGAAGGAGATAAATTTTTTTTTTTACAGTATTCTTTTAAAACACAATTTGCACATGTGAATGCCCCAAAAGCTGCAAAGCAGCAATAAAATTAATTCTAATTACTTCACAAGTTTTAATGATACACAGCAGGCTTCTATAATCTGAGCAAGTCTACTCACAATTAAATAATTCAGATGGAAGAACACTTGCTTTCTGAATTTCTGAAAATCTCCAGTTTGTCCTCCAATTATTCCATTACCAGCACACCAAATATTGCCAAAATTCTGACTATCATGCCAGACTATCAAGTAAACTGGACCTGAAGTCAGATTACTTATGAACTTTTAGCAACCTGATTAAAAATGTTGTGTTTCAAGATCACTTCAAAAAGAACTTCTGTCAAGTTTACTTACTCTCACAGGCACACATATGACCACAAGGCTGGAAAAGCACTGCTGCCTTTTTGTCTGAACATACTACACATTCTTCAATCTGTAAAGAACAATAAACACACGTATGAGAAAAGTTTCCTGCTCTCTACATTAACTTGCTTTTATACTCTCTTTGACAAGGCACGTGGACCGTAAGAAGCTCCATCCAGTGTTGTTTTAACTAATTCAGCACCTCAAAATGCAAGTCAAATGAGTTCTCACTGACTTGTAAGAATAGATATTTGCTGGCTATATTTATATGTTCAGTATACTGATAAGCATAGAGAAGCAGCTAAGACAGTGTATGTTTATTTTTCTTTATTCTTTTATCCTTCTTTGTTCCACTCTATATACTTAAATTGAGGTTGTTCAGCCTGGAGAAGAGAAGGCTCTGGGGAGACCTTACTGCGACCTTTCAGTACTTAAAAAGGGCTTATAAGAAAGATGGGTACAGACACTTTTAGTAGGGCCTGTTGCAATAGGACAAGGGATAATGGTTTTAAACTAAAAGAGGGTATATTTGGACTAGATATAAGGAAGAAACTTTTTACTATGAGGGTGGTGAAACACTGGAACAGGTTGCCCAGAGAGGTGGTAGATACCCCATATCCCTGGAAACATTCAAGGTCAGGCTGGGTGGGGCTCTGCGCAACCTGATCTAGTTGCAAGGGTGTTGGACTAGATGAACTTTAAAGGTCCCTTCCAACACAAACTATGCTATAATTCTATGAAATTCACTTATAAGACTTCTATAGTAATCTGTTTTAATATTCTGGGTTAGGGTTTCTCAAGTCTGTTAATGTGATGAACTCTATATATTGTGTGACCACAGACACCACACACCACTCCATTCATACTGGCCTGGACCACCTCTTCCAGTTCACAGACGTGTTGTCCAGGTTCATTCATTTCTTAGCCTTGCAAATATTACTGTAAGTTTTTATATAGAACTGCAGAAGACAAGTATTGAACAGATACTTCAATCTAGTTTAGCAAAAGAAATCAAAGGAAGGTTATCCAAAAAGCTTAGCGTTCACCTGGGAAAACTGATTTTCACAAATTAACCTCTTTAGATGGATGAGTGGAAGTAGAAGCCTTACATTGCTGCTCTGAATCACCCAGTAGCAGAATCTTTTCACTGACTATAAAGAAAGTCTAGAGAAAAGGAGCTCACACTACGTTAACATTTGGCCTTTGAAAATATGCAAAATAGTGAGCAGTATAAGAAATAACAATAAAAAAGTGTATAGTAAAAACAGTACAAATTTGTATTTGCAATTCCTATATTTACTCTGAGGTAGAGAAAAAAACATAGCACAGAAGCAAACTAGTCAAACGTGTTTTGAAAAAGATGAATAGAGTGGGTTTTCTACAGACCAGAAAACTTGCGTGTGGAACATGAGATTTTTGGGTTTTTTTTTAAACAGCCAAAAAGCAACAGAAGGACAAGACTTGGTGATTATGTGAATAAAAGAATACTCAAACAGAAAAGCAATGAGGATGCACTCTGTCCTGGTTTGAGCTAGGACAGAACCAATTTCCTTTTAGTAACTTTATAGTTAAGTCTCTTCTGAGCAGCTGCACTCTCTGAAATTAACTGCATGTCTGAATTAACTACTTTAAACCATGACACACTCATATAGTCACAAATACTTGGGGCAACCATTTGAGAAACCTGACGACCTTACTGGGATTAGGTCCCCAAAACAGGGCATAACTGGTTGATACTTTGAAGTAGAAAGACAGCATAATGAAATTCATGATTTCAGAGAAAGGGAAGGTGAAAGCTGGAAGTAATTATTAACTTCAAAACCAAACACATAATAACTAACTCAGTTTACAGGAAAGTCATCTTTCCAAGCAGCCGTAAGGAGTAGAAAAGTTCAGAAGAACTTAATATTACTGAAGTAAATTCTACCTCAGGAAAAGCAGCAATTTATCTTAACATGGAAAAAAAATATCAGGGGAGGGTGGGGGTGGGAATATCTATTTAAATAAAGCATCCTCAGATGATTGTATTAGGAAGTCTGAGGAGCTGAACAATAAAGACATTGCAAGGTGGGAAAAGAACGAGGGGCAGATAGGACATGAGTACAGGCAAACAGAAAAGTTACATACAATGTTGAGATAAGATATCATTACGATGCAAAATTAATTCCATCCAGTAAGACACCTGTAAGGCAAAATACTGCTTAAAATATAATATACTTTTCCTTGTCCTCTTTTTCTACTTTTCCAGTAAAAACAAAAAGAGAACCAATAAACTTTGGACATTTTTACCTTTGTCCTAGACTGAACTTGTTCTTTACAGATTAGGCATTTTTTCACCCGTGGTGAGCACAGAGAACACGTGGCAATGTGTCCACATGGGCCAAACAGAGTATCTCTCTTCATGTCCGAACACACCATACATTCTTCTAAGGTTTCAGAATCATTGTTGATCATAGATGGACTTCGGGAACCAACCTGACCACTACAAAGAAACCTTGCAGTCAAACTCAAGATTCAAGAATTGTTGAAGTTCTTAATTTAAAATGCACATTAATTGGCTGTTTATCTATATATTCCTATGCATTCAGGCATCAGTGTATCAACACAAAGCAATCTGAACTGCATTTTCCCAAACATACAGTTGACACCAGAGTGCAAGGTTACATGTTCAGATAAGAACAGAAACAGGCCACACAAGTTAGAATAGCATCTTGTGAACGTAAAAAACGCTTCCCTCCCATCCTAAGAGTTTACTTTATTGAGAGACATTTCCTGTAGATTCAGAATGGCGCATTTAACACCTTCATCTTGAACGTACTTCCAATACATAGCAAATGACAAGCGTGTAAAAGAACCCCCAAACTCGTGCAGTGAATTCACCTCGGATCTTTGTCCTCTGCTGCTGCTCACCCAGCAGAGGGAGCACGTGTTGAACCTAACCAGCTCATTCCTACAGCCGACGCAAGCCCATAAAAGGTGGCAAGAAAGAAGAACAGACACAGGGATACAGGCGAGACAGATGGACAGACACAGACAGAAAGACTCTGAAGAAACTCAGCACCTTACACACCACGGCAGCACCTACAAAAGCAGCCTCTCTTCATGAGATTTTGAAAGCACATTTTTTATTCCCATGCAGAAATTAAGGATAAAAATCATGCAAGCCAATGGCAGGAACACAACTAAGACAAATAGCAAGCTGAAACTTCTCATACTGCATGCATTTGATAACATGACATTTCATTGAAATCATAATTCCTAGAGCAATCATCCAAGGAGAATCAGGCATGCCCCTTCCTCCTCCTTTTACAGAATCATACAATCATTCAGGTTGACAGGTACTCAAGAGGTCACCCGCTCAAAGCAGGGTCAATGCTGAATTCACACCAGGTTATACCGGGCTTTGCCCATTCCAGTCTTCAAAACTCGCATGGACAGAGATTTCACAGCCTCCCTGGGCAACCCATCCCAATGCTTAGTTATTCTTTCAGTGATTTTCACCTCCTTCCCCTTTTCTGGGATGGTCTGAAGTTCTACCAACGTGGACCTGCACGTTGCCACCTTCCCATTCTCCCCTCTCTCATGTTAACACATATGAAAGTCCTGTAAGTCTTGAGTAAGTTTCAACTAATGTATTTGTAAATACCATTCCATGTACCATAGAATATAAAGAATTAAATGAAAGTCAAGAAAAAGCTTGCATGTTTTAACACTATTGCTGATAAAGTGTGACCACAGATACCACATACCACTCCATTCTTACTGGCCTGGACCATCTCTGTTTTAAATACATTGGTTCAAGTACATTGGTTAATCTATAGAAAGTAGAGATTGGGAAACTTCTTATTTTATGAATATACAAACCTGACTTTTTCTTTGTGACATTTAGCCAATGCTTTGCAGAGACTAGGATCAGGGCAGAGATCGAGAGGAGATTGACCCTTCTTATTACGAATGCTGAGGTCAGCTCCGTTGGCTGCCAAGAAGCAGGCAATAGATGCTGCGCTCTTCTTCTCTGCTCCCTGAGTGCCAAGTCCCATTATTAACTGAAAGAAAACAAATACATAAGCAACTTGAGACTCTGTAAACAGTTTGGAATAGTCTGGCTAAAGAAAAAATACTTGACATGCGCACATGCACATACACACACACGTATGTATAGATCTGTAAGCCCAAGGAAGCCTCTCTAGTACTAAAAAGGAAAACAGTGTTTAATTTTGAGTCAGCTATACTCAACTTTCCTTTAAGGAACTAAAATTCAGTAAGGAATAGTTCAGCTACTGAAGCGCGCTCAATCTCACTTATACTCACTTGTGAAGTAGCCACCTTTCTATATAAGTACTGTAAAGGGCAAAGTCCCAATGGGTGTATTCAGAATATGGCCGAAGTATACTGAAATTGCTGAGCTCACACAAAATGCTACCACCACCACACTTGGTCTTAAAACACAGCTGGGCAGAGAAGTGAAAGCATACTTACTTTTAAGTCTAGTGAGTAAAGCACCCGCCTGAGAAAGACACTATTTCAGTTGCCGTCTCAGCCTGGAAGGATTTAAACTCACACACCTGTCCTCCTGCCCTAAATCATGTAATGCTCCTTTGGCCTTTTACAACTATTACTGTGTTTCTTTATTAGCATACCTATCAGGCATGATTCACAGGGTCAGTTATATAGCCCAGCAAGGAGAAGATTCACCTACTCTGGAGCCCTTGTGGCCTGCTCCACTATCTTTGTCTCTTAAAGCTTGATCAGAAAGAATGCATAAGTATAGTGCAGACTACATATAACATGAAACTGCTGGCACCACTAAGCATCCCTCAAACTACAATAGACTATTCAAAGGAACAGCTTTGGCACAGCTGGGACAGCTCCAATTCAAGGAATTTTAAGTGCTGAATTCCAGAATTATAAAAGCTTTGACACTAGGACAGAGGCAGGATTTTGGATGCACCTCTTTCCCATTAATTGAATTAAGTGCCCAACTTGACTGACGTACATCTTTCTATGCCACTTTCAGTTTGTACAGCCTATCCCTGCAGTTGATCCTCTAAAAGCTGGGTGTCAAGTATCACTCCTAAAAATTACTTAATTTTGGCTAGATTAACAACCACCTTGTATTTAAAGAACTAGATGTGCTATTTTAGACACAACAGCATACAGGAATAAATTTAAAATACCAGATACCTATCACTGCAGCCCTAAAGGCTGCATATCTTGAAGTCTGAACTACTAAGAAAATCCCTCTAGTTATTTCCCCTGTCCCTCAGAGATGACTTGTAAAGAGAAAGTCTTGGTTTGGGTCCATGTCTTGCAGCATGTGAAGTATGTATTAGACCCTGCCTTGATAACTGCAAGATTATCCTCATCATACATCCATCCAGTTTCCTAGGGATGCAATTGTTTTAAACCTCAGTCTACACGTTTTTGGTTTGTTTTTTTTTTTCTACCAAGGAACTCTTGTATCAGTAAGTATTACTGAGGTGCTATGAGACTCTTGAAAGTCACTTCATGAGTTCACAGACACTCATGATCCTGCATTCTTCCCTGTGATCAGGTAAGAACATACAGCTTGAAAGACTTCATACTAGGAAAACCAGTAAGTTATGAAGAGAAATTGTTTTGTGGTGTTCAGATCACAGAACATTTTTTGTTTTCAGACCACTTTTCTGCACCTCAATTACAGTATCGGCTGAAGTGAAGCAGAGATTTCATCTAGCTTCAGTCGGGGTACCTCGGACCATGTCAGTAATCCAGCCAAGGTAGCACAATGCCCAGTGAAAGATTATTTGCTCCGAGGTTGGCAGAGTAGACATTTTTTGAAGGCACGCCTACACCGAACAATTTGCTGTATGTAGTCCTTTCATACTTGCTGGGACAAGAGTTCTCTTACCATCCACACTTGCACCTTATGGGCTCTGAGCTGTTCCTGAACAAAACAGCTATTGTGTCTCCAAGAGGAAAATCAAACACAGCTAACAGGATAGTCTGCTTCACTCTGTGTAGATACACACTATGCCAAGAACCGGCTCCTCCACCTGGAACAGTCATCGACATTATTCACGAATATCTTGAGTCTTAAAATTCCTCTGTGCACTGTACGCTTTGAAAACACCAGGACAATATTGCATCCTATGACACTTCTCTGGTAGTCTGCAACATTTCAGGCACACAGAATGACCTGAGTAGGGTAGGGGGGTGGGAAATCAACCTATGCACAAGAATAAATATAATGTCTTAGAGCCTGGTATGGCTGCAGCAAGACTCCTCTGGGACACAAGCCAGTTCCAGCCAATTCACCTGCGAGGAGGAAGACTCTATGTAATCCACACAAATAGTATAAATATCATCTAAGTAATTGTAACTACTGTGCTGTCTTTGAAGCTGTAAACACCTAATTGACTTCCATTAGAGCTTCTTTAGTTAAGTTAAGGTTTAGGTGGTGGCATAATTTTGAATCTTAGAAGTGTTTTAAGGCTCTGAAAGATACCTTTGCTAAAATGAATTACACTAAATGAATGTGGTGAATAATACATTTATTTAGACTAAAAATTACCCTAGACCAAGGAACACTGCATCTGTAATAAAGCAACTGAAATGACTTTTTTTGTGGTGGGGGGGACTGTACTTGAGAAAACTTCTCCTTCTCCCAGCTGTACAATCATCACAATGTGCTAGATGACAAACTTCAAAGCTATTTAAGGAAATAGGGTTCACTGCTCGTAGCACTTGAACACAGAAATGTCTTTCAGATTGATACCTAAAATGTTTAGGGCTGTGTGTACTATAAAGATTGTTCACAACATGCATTTTAAATTGTCTATCAAAAAACAGCTGAAGAAACCTGACAAAAATTGTTTTTGTTATAGTAACAGCTTAATGCTGGCACTCAGACGAAACTACTAAAAAACCAATGCTGAAGAACTCCTCCTGTAAAATTCCACTTATGAAATAAGTTTATGGTACCAGTACAAAGTTTGTTTCATATTTTCAGCCATGCTCAAAGCAAAAAGTAACAAATGGTAGAATTTCGATGAAGTTGCTGTCCAACCAACTTTATCAAATACGAAAACCATCTAAAAAATCCTGCAAGTGAACTTTATGTTCTTTTTCAGTTTATTCAACTAAAAAAACAATCATTATTTGTTGAATACTATACTGCAAAGAGGCACCCTATGGGGCTCAGCAGGTTGATTATCTTCAAGACAGTATTCCAAAGCTGACTAAAATTTAGCCAAGCAAACATGAGCACTAAAATACTAAAGATTTATGTATCAAATTTGCTATGACAGAGATTAAAGCAATCTGACATGTTTTCTCAATCTTTAAGTGAATTGAAATTATTAAAATACAGATTCCATCAATTTAACTTAAGTCATCATATTCACAAAAAGAAAGCCTGTTTCCCAGACTAAATTATTAATCCTATTTATCCTCTATTATCCATCACCTGTAATTGCAATTCTACACAAGACAACTTAAAATGTGTCCTTGGATAGCTTTAAAGGTCCAGACGCCTGCACATATTTTAGCAGCCTAGATCCTGCCTTTTTTTGACATACAATTTTGGGCCAGAGGTGATTTACTATTAAAACTGTTTACTGGCAAAACCCAGTTTATAGCATTTTTACATTACCTTTATTTAAATAAAGGTAGATAGGTACAAGTATTGTACTCGTTTACTATTTTTCACAAAACAGCATTTTCAAAGTAGTGTGATCTGCTGTTCATCTTAAAGAGTTATCAGGCATATTTTAGTCAAGACTTGACTCAATCTTTTACATTTCAGCCACATCTTATGTTGCGGCTACATAAAATCAAAACAAGCAAGTTTTCACCTCTCCTCTGAGGGCACGTATCTTCTCTACACCCCTTAAACTTCCCAAATTTGTTAGTCAGGCAAAAATTTTCTCCTTAGCTAAACAAAGTGCAAAAAAATGACCAATAGTTTGATCAAGCTAAAACAGGAGGTACTGGTTGATTGTGATTTTTTTGAAATATTAGAACATTTTTAGGTGATCAGAGATACAATCACACAGGGATTTTGTTTCCTTGTTTGTTGTGGTGTTTCCACCCCCAACTCAATTCTTTGTTTAATTTTAATAGAAATAAATCAAAAGTGTATTTTTTTCCAAATCAAGGATACAGCTCAAATGAAACTAGAAAAAAACCCTACTTACTTGAAACATAAAATCCCCCAAAACTAAAATTAAAAAAGGTGATAGAAAAAGCTCCACTTGTATTAAAAAACTCAAAACACAACAACTCTAGTTACATTGTGGATGCCACTGACCAGATGGGCAGAGAAACTTATTTATGAAATGTTGAATCGGAGAAAAAGTAGTGCTCTCATTCATTTCACAATGAAATACATGCACAGAAATTATTTTGGCCACCTCTCACAGAGTCCATTTCAGAGCATGGAAACAACTGAGCTGCAATTGCTTTCTTTCTCTCACTTTAAAGGACACAAGCATTTTCTTACATATGCCAGTCGTATTTTAAATTTCTTTTCAAAGTTTATTCCAGTGTATTTCAGTGAGTTAATTAAGTAACCAGTTCGAAAAGCATTTGTTGTACAGCGCAATTACTGCTTTGAACAAAGGCTTTTTAATAAAGTTGGTGGGGTTTTTTTTGAATGAAATGCAAAACTTACTACCCACAGATAAATTAGAAAAAATATTATGACACTGGTAACCAATGATTCAGAAAATCAGATCCACTGCTATGTTGTGCATCTTTAATATTTAAAGAAAAAACCTGTTGTTTGCTTTTCTTAATCCTAATCACTCCAGAATTTTATTTCTCCTTTGCTTTTCACAAAACTATAAACTTCATCTTTGCATATGATGTTCACACAGCTTTTTGGGTGTGAGCATTTCTTTTTCAATAAAACATTTTGACTTTTAGTACCTGCAGTTTCTTTGACTATTTTCTTACTAAAGCACAATTTCTGAAATGAACTCTGTCAGAAAGATACATAACAGATATGAAGATTGAGAATGCCTTGTTCTAACCAAATAAATTTTCAAACTGTTACAGAAGCAGCTAAACAATCAAAGCTACAAAGGCATGCATGATGTTGAATCACAGAAAACACAGTTTTAGTCTTATTCTGTACTGCAATACTGTCTATTTCTCTTTCCGAAAAAGCTACTTTTGATTTTTTGGCAGTCATAGACATTCACTATGAAAGAAAGATTTGTAGAAATATTTTGAACTAAATAACCCGTATTTTTCTTGAACAAAGACAATGACTACACGTGAAAAACCACACATAATGATTTCTGCAATCTAATGCAGAATGCCTACATAAACTTATGCTGCCAAAAACCAGTTCAACAGTACAGAACTACACAAACTAGACAAAGAAGAGACACGTTTACAGAAAAAAAAGGAATAAATAAATGCAATTTACTGTGTTCTTTGATGGCTCCCAAGCAGTATCTACCTTGCCCACATCTTGCATGTCTTGGAGTTGGCGGAGCTGTGACAGGGTGTGGTGTCTCAGGGCTTCATGCAGGGGAGTATCCCCATCTTTATCCTGAATATCCAGCTTAGCACCTGCACGGACTAAGAGCTGAAAAAAAGACAGAGAACCCAATTTAAAACTCAAAAAAACCTATTTATTCCTTTTAAAAGTCTTTTCAGTGAAACTATGGTTTAGGATGCTCTAGAAGGTCCAAAAGGGTTATTCTTTTACCTTGCTCCAATTCACAGTTGAATTTATTTACATTTATTTTCCATACTTGGAGCTCAGCTCTCAACTGAAGCATTTCTCTCTTTCAAATACCAAGCTTACTTCAGCAGAAGCTTAACGCTCGCCTGTGCTCTAAGGGAGCACTACAAGAGATGCTACTATAGAGGATTCTTTCTACTGTCCAAACTCTTTAAATCTTACAAGATAGCCTACAATGTAACATATTACAGCAATATATCAGAAAAAGAACAAGCAGGTAATACTTTAGATATGTATAAATTCTTTACTACTGGGTTTTAATGACCTCAAAAATCACCACTTTCACAGCATGCTAAATTTACAACTTAATGTACAGTGTCCTCCCATTAGCAAAGTAGTTAAGCATGTACTTAAGGTTTATTCTTATTCAGCACAAGACATAAAATCCACTGACACTATTAAATACTACCTCAGAACACTTTGAAAAGTAATGAAGTGTAAGACTCATCTTTAAAACTAATTTTAGACACACATTCCAGGTCACATGACACAAAAGCATGCATAAGGCTGCACAGGCCCTCCAATTCATACTGCCTTTGCATACAGCCCTCCCATAATTCAATGCACCAGAACTTTCTTAAATACGCTGTTAAACAAAACAAATCAACACACGCTGACAAATAACAATTGCCTCAAAATTAAACCCTTTCATGGTCACTATTCAGAAACTTGTAGATAGCAGTTGAGGTTTTAACTTCAGTTTTGAGCTTTTGCTACTCTGCAAAATTCAGACTAGCAGCAAAGACAAAAGGCGTAGCCTAGAAACAGGAATACATGAAGGGGGACTTCCCTCTTCAGAACCCAGATGCTTGCAAGGATCTCAGCCTCTTGGAACCAAAGAATCTCAGACTCTAGAAAAGGCTAAAAGGAAAACAGCCTAAGGGAATTCAGCACTTAATTTTCAAGGAAATCCCTGCCAGTAATTGACTGCAGCTTACCATTTTCCCTACCTTTTCTTCCACAAGTGAAACCACAAATAACAGCTAACAGTTGCAACAGTTTCCCCCCAACTTCTTATACTCTCTAAATTAACTTACTCTGGCCCAACTTTTCTTTCCCACATTCATATCTTGTGTGTGTCACTAGCTGTTTACTGCTTAAGAGCTTCTCCTAAAAGAAATATACAAGAGAACTCTTTTCAGGGCAACCTGGAACCTTTGGCTATGATGGAAATACAAAGCCTTTGCAGAGTTAAAAAGAAAGAAAAAAGAGCCACCACCCTTTGTCATGGCAGCACAGCTTTTAAAAGCACCCTGCTACCTTTGACCACTATTCCACAGATGCCTGAGGGTACAACCCAGCCCTGGAAGGTATCCAATAGGAATTAATTTTGAAATACAGATCCAACGTGTTCTTTGCATGGCTGTGTGAGTTATTTTAGGACACCTCAAAGTTAATCCAACTCTGAAGTACAGATACTCTACAGGGTCACTCACTTAAACATTCTCAGATATTAGCGCGTCGGTCCAATACACATACTAGGTTTTCTACATGCCTACCTTTCTGCTCATCTGCTACATTAGTATCGTATTCCCAGGTACCATGTCAGTTCCAGAAGAGCACAAGAGCTCACCAAATATAGCTGCCAAATAGCCTGCAGGATGCAAGTGACACTGACTCTAGGAAACCATTCTTTTGGTAGCAAGCAGTTCCAGATATAGGGCGATAATGGGATCACATTCATCAACTGTTGGAGATGGAGAAACCTTATGGCAAAATAACGCTAAACAGAATTGCAGATATAGGTCTGTGTAGAGGGGAGAATTCTCTGTAGGTCTGAATAAGAGATAGTTTTTAATATGACTCTCACCCTACAAAGACAAATTAAAAAAATTTACACAGAGGCTTAAGGCCAGATTGATATATTCACTCACAGGGAACATCTCCTACAGCAGTGAGTGCTCTCTCTGAGCCTCAACAGCCCATGCTAGCAATCCAAACACTAAGTCACACAGGTCCCCTACAGACAGTGCACACAGGCCGGAACTGGCAAGCTGTGCCAGACTCTCGTTTCCTGTGCCAGTAATAAAGTTTTGTTAAACTGAAGTACTAACTTTTGCAACCGTGCAAGTGAAAAACAGAAATAGCATTACTTTCACTAGTAAGGTACTTCTATTACTGCTTATAGCTCTCCCAAGCGAAGAACAGCAAAGTTACACACTCAGAAGACTGAAAAGCAGTTAAACACACAAAAAGATGTTTCACTTAGCTACAATTTGCAAAAGCTATGAGCAAGAATAATTACTCATACAGCAAGAGGCGTAAAAAATGCTATTTGAAGGTCCCATTACAGGACCACAAGACTCAAACAAGTAACAGGGGATCACATTCGCCCTTACTCAACAAGAAGAGATGCTGGAATTTGCAACCGCATAGAGGAAACCATAATGCACACATGCAAAAAATTTAGCATTCCTGAAATGGCCTTCATATTGCTGACTGACCTTCTGTGCAAGCTGGCAGGTTTCTGAATTGATCAAAATGAATCACACATTCAATGGCTACATGTTGTTAAATCATTTTTTAAATGTTCATGAAGTACCCGTGTCTTAACAGCTACAATCAGGTTGAGTCAAGTACCATTAACCATATGGCTTATTGCAAACAAGGTACTTACCCTAACAATTTGTGTATGCTGTCGTTCAACAGCAAGGTGCAGAGCAGTCTGCTGGTTAACATTCTGGATATCCAGGTTAGCATTGCCCTGAAAGATATTCAAAGCACTAGAGCATTATGATCCCAGCAATTCATCTACAGGCAAGGCAGTCCATCAGGGCACTGAACATGACCCTGAATGTGATGATTCCTACTTTGGAGATTTGAGAGCAGAAGTAATTAAATACTTTACTTATAAACTGTACAGATGTTAATCTGTTGAATCAAACTAGATAACAAATTCTTCAGTCCCTCCACACCATTAGGGCATTGTAATGGTCTCAAAGACAAGTTTGACCTTTAGAGCTCACCACGTGTCCTGCTCCACCTTCCCTGCTCCATTGCTTCTGCATTGCGATTGCAGGCTTAAAGAAGCAAACTATTTTCACATCAGACAGTTAACTGAAATGTGACATTCAAATCCTCCCAAGAAAAGACTCCTACCTGATGCACCAAAAGTTCAGCCACTTCCACATGATTATTGAGAGCTGCCAGATGCAAGGCAGTGTAACCATCATCTTTTTTCTCGTCAACAATCCATGGTCGTGGTAACTTGGACAACAATACGCGCATTGCACTGAAATAAATACACAGAGATGCCATCAATGCACCTATAACATATTTGTTGAAGGACAACTGAACAACAGTAAAACAATATTCTTCTTCAGACCTAAAAAGTAGTAGTAGCTAAAATAACATTAGCATTTTTTCAAAAAGAGAAAACAGGTGAAAAGCTATACCAACAGTTCCAAAGCATAGTAATTTCATGTTCAGTTCCTTCTAGTGAAAGCATACAAACCACACAATACCCAAACAGAAGAATGTTATCCAGCAGCAAAAATTACCTTAAAAAACCAGACAGAATTGTTCTCTCAAAAATCCTTATAGCATCCTTTACTTAATTATTTAATGAGCAAGTTCCACTACATTAGATAAAATCGTCATTTTATAAACTGATGCCGTGGACTGTAACAGTTAAGACTGTCAATTTCAGACATAAAACTGGAGCAAGACCTCTTAGGCACAGACAAAATAAGTGCTGAAACCGTAAAGCAAATATTAGTGGAATATTTTCATATCAGATAGTGTCTAAGTATAACATACCATGGCAGTGTCTAGTACTCCACCCCACTTCTGTATGTGCTTACCAAGATGGCTACCAAAAGAAGGAGATTTATTATCTTACACCTCAAATTCAAGGGCGGGCAAAAGCTACTTGACTGCTAAAGTATTAAAGCAGACTAAAATCCATGAAGCCCAAAGACTGCAGGGTTAAGGGTACAACACAATGTCAGACAAGCAAATTGGTCAATCTTGTATTCTCTCCGAAATACACTTTTCTTAACTTCACGTGTCTTCACTTAGCTTTTGGAATAGGTAAGTTAATATCCTTATTGTCTTAGCTTTATAAAGAGCACATGCAGCTCCCTTATGACAGTTCCTCAGAGACGAACAGAAAACCAGAAACTGCTATAATCTTGTGCCAAGAAACCTCTTCTGTCATCTGATCTTTCCCTACTGTTGAAGCAACATGCTATTTACAGAAGAAACAGAGCTTCTTCACAGAATTCAAACTTGCACGGCAGATACTATAACTGAATTAAACATTTCTTCATCAGCCACCTGAAACTGAAAACGTCAGATCTCAATAAGACTCAGAAATATCCTCATAAAGCAAGCCCCTCAGCTTTTACTCAAAAATATTCTCAACAGATAGCAGTAAGATGACTGCACTGTCAAGTAATAACTGAGCTCCTAATTCACTCCAATAATCTGTGACCTTGAACATCCACACCGCAAAAGTGCTATTCATTCCTAAGCTCTCGAGTAAGCCAATGAGTTTCCCACAAAACAAACAAAAAGCTGTGGCTCTGGGGATAGCTCACTCCAATGAACCCTCCTGAAATGCAGAGCTAACAGTCCGTAAGGTAGACTACCATACCCGTAAGAATGTGCACTCCTTCCTACACACTGCTTGGATGGTATCCTAACAGACCCTCTCTTCTCAAGCATCGACATGTTCTCCTCCTACTGCACTGAGTATGCAATACAAATCCTCAGTTTCACACTTCATACACCATCCTGGAAGTTGCAGTATAACAGTCATTTTTTTCCCCAGATTCAGAGTGTCTGAAGCAACCACAACCAAGCAACTGCATCTTCAGGCTGCAGGACCACACAGGAGACCCAAGACCACAGGAGGCTCAAAACCAAATGGTACTTGGAGGACCCATAGCCAGGCTACGCTGGAGGTTTGTCCTCTGCAAAGTGGACATAAGCACTTGGATAGGAATCAAATGCATTTTGCAGTCTGTGGGTTCTCTCAGTCTTTTTAGACTCCATCATAATCACAGCTTTCTTGAGGTAAGCAAATAAATAAGAAACCGCTCTCAATCTCTTAGGATTTTTTGTTTTCCTGGCAAGACTAAGCTTCTCACTTCCTCACAGTCCAAATCACTTATAAACACAGCAAACTAAGACAACAACACTTAACAGATTGTACATTGCTCATTGTGAACCATTGCTCAGCCTCTATTCATAACATCTTCTACAGCTCTGTCATATGCTAGGAAAACAGACTGGAATATTGGGGGAGGGGAACAAACAGCAACAATAATTCTTTGAGATTCACTTATGCAGGAGTTTCCAAAATTACGGGTATAATTTAGTAAAACACAAGTTACCAAAGCTTTATGAAATGTGGGAAAATAAACACATATTAGTCACATTGATAAAGATCATTTATTTTGTAATGAAATTATGTATTTTCAAACCCAGGATACAAATATGTCTCTGGTTCATAGAATCATAGAATGGTAGGGGTTGGAAGGGACCTCTAGAGATCATCTAGTCCAAACCCCCTGCTAAAGCAGGTTAGCCTAGAGCAGGTTGCACAGGAATGCATCCAGGCGGGTTCTGAATATCTCCAGAGAAGGAGACTCCACA
>VZSC01012804.1:501262-540351 GCA_013398225.1 Steatornis caripensis | reverse complement strand
TTCCCTGTCTCTCTTGTACTGGGGAACCCAGAACTGGGCACAGTACTCCAGATGCGGCCTCAGCAGGGCAGAGTACAGGGGGAGGATCACCTCCCTCGACCTGCTGGCCTCACTCTTCTTAATGCACCCCAGGATGCCATTGGCCTTCCTGGCCGCAAGGGCACACTGCTGGCTCATGGTGAGCCTGCTGTCCACCAGCACTCCCAGGTCCTTCTCCTTCTGGTTCACAACATCGGAACTGTTTCTAGCCGCTGTAGAGAGCAAGCAAGCCTGAAGCACTGTGGTTCATGTCACATCTGGACTGCAGCTGGGCACACCACCATCAGCTCTTCAGAAAGCTGGGCTGATACGGAGCAGCCCTCAGGAGCACACCACACCAGCAGCACGACAAGCTGGTCTACTTCCGACAGTGGCTTCCCACAGGGTATCATGTCATGTAAGTGCTTTACTTTCAGCTGCCAGGCTCAGTGCTTCTGAAGACCCCATAAAGCTCTAGAGTATTAGTACTGTGGTTCATCTAAAAAGCACAACAAAAATTACCTTAAAATTCCTTACGTCTGACAGAAGCAACTTAACCACTGTGAGTGACCAGTAAAACACGGGGCAACCGTAACCTAAGAAAAAGCCCAAGGTTGAGAAATTTTTTTGCAACTACAACTTGAGGAACGCCATGTGAAGGCACCAACACTCAAATCTCTAATTATAGCCAGCTTGTCTCCAAAGTAGCTGTAGTCACTAAAGAAGGAACTGCCCTAACCAACTCAGATGATATTTTATACCCTTTTCTTCAGTAAGGAAATAAGGAAACTGCCAACTCCACGGATAAATAAAATAAAATTTGAAGTACATTCACATACTTTAAGAGATGCATCAAGAAGTGAATATACTTCAGAACATTATTGTTGCCATTTCTTTAACACCTCTTTACCTTTGAAAGTAAGAAATTGACTTAATATTTTGTACGCTATGAAAAAAATCATTCATCCTAATATCTGCAAGAGCGCTAGCCTTACCAGATCCTCTTTCAAATCTTTTCCCATTTAGTTTGCTGTGAAATACCAGGAAAATTTTTATCTGAAGTTCAACTGTAAAATATTTGGGGGCACCTTGCTTTCACATGAACGAGATGCCTGCTACATTTTTTGGATGCTTTCAAAATGCATTTGTCCTGCAGAAAAGAAACAGAAGGACCAACAGAACAGCTTCTATGTGTAACAGATTTTTATCTTACTTTTCACAGCAAAGCATCAGAAGGCCTGGAACTACTCCTCAGTTGCTTCTGCCTATGCAATTACAGACCACATCTCTTTTTCTTCCAGACTGTGCTAAATTACTGGACAGTAGTATGGAAGGACAGTTTTATGGAGATGACACCTTAAAATTCTGCAAGATACTAATATGCTACGAATGGCAAATTCTTTTATGATGCTCAGTGGCTGCATCCTCCTCCTCATTAGCTGAGAGGCATTTTCTTTCAATGCACAAGATTCTGTTCCTTCATGCTGCAGCCTTCCTTCCTACAACTATTCCATTTTGCAGGATTTTCTAGAGCTGCTGCCAAAATTTTGACATCTAAGTGGCTACCATTCAGAACAGTACCCACTGGAACAGGCATGCATTGTATCATAAGAAGTCATATTAGTGAATTAATGTTGCATGCCAATTACACAGTAATTCCCAATTCACTTTTCTATACGAAGCATTAAAGCAGCAGCTGAGTTGTACTGCTCCATTTTCAGGACCACAACACAGATGTGGCCCTGAAAACTTGCTTTTATCTTGTGTACATTAAAACAGACCACAGTCTACTTTCACTGTAATTGTATTGAAAAGATCAAGGTATCAGCAAATCTTAACGGTAACCCTGACCACAAAATCAGCTGAAGAAAACTCTTCAGACTATTGTCGTCAGTGTATTCAACTGTTCCAGGTTACATGGCTGAGTAGCTGCAAAGATTATTGATAAGATGCTTAAAGCTCTCATTGAACACTGAAATTACATCATCACTATGATATTTAAGGATCATTACTAATGAAAAAAGTTTTTTAATACGTAAGCTTTGGCACTTGTTGATCTGCAGTATTTTCAGATTAGCAGGAAGCTGATAAAGATCTTGGGCTTTTTACAAGTTTCTTTTGCAAATTTTTTTTTTAAATTTTCTAGATGGGACAACAAAAGAAAAACTTCAGTGAAAATTTTTGAGGAAGTTGTCTGTAAAGCTTTGAAGGGCGTGAGGAAACTATTTCTTCTTTCATGGAAGCTAAACACCTGCTCAGGGAAAAATGTAGCGAGAAAAAACGTGTGTATAGGGGGCTGAGATCAAGGCATCTGTTGCCTTTTCAGCTTTTGGGGGTACAGAGACGTATAAAGCCGATCATAATTCACATAATTCATCCCCATAGAACAACAGTCCAGGCTCTAATAGTTAGAAATTATTTGGTAGAAGGGACACCCATTTATACTGTGTTACATTTAATTTGAGATGTAGAAGAATAACAGCAAATGCTGCTGCTGCATGTACCTTTAATTTGACCTTGTCACACAAGTATTTATTTTTATTTTTTTTTAGATTCAGGTTTCTGGAGAGTCTGGAACCATGGCTTAACATACAGATGATGTATTTAAATTATAAATAGCAGAATGCAAATTCAACAGCATTCATTTTGTATTTGCACCATAAAATGCACCACAGATGCAAACAATACACTAACTCATTTTTAGCCACACAGAGCAGTTGTTTCAAAATCAGCTACCAACATCAGACATACTAAAAAAAAATCATTGTTATGACCAAAAGTTTTAACATATGGTATATTATTATCAACGTACATATAAAATCTCTTTCCTTATGCAGTATTTTGCCCACAGAATTTTTACAGATGCTCATCAGCATTACCTGAGAACGCCACATCAATAATGGAGCTACTTGAAATATCGGTATGATAAAAGTACATATAAGCAAGATGAAACTAGAACCTCGTTGTATACAATAATTCCAGATTTAGCATTCTTAACTGCAAACGCATCCTTCTACCCTAGTTAAAAATATATATAAAGAAAAACCAGAGAAGATTCTCTGCTACCAACTGCAATTTGACTGCAGAATGATTTATATGGCGAAGGCTGGGGGTTTGCAGGATGGTGGTGAGGTGGTTTTGCTTGGCCTTTTGGGGTTTGTTTGGTTTTTTTCAAGAACAGATACTTGGGCTCAAGAAAAATAGAGAGGCTACTTCACAATCAGCATAAGTACATTTAGCTTAAGTTGCTACTCAAAGACACAATTCCACTTCTCCCTGCACTTCAATTCCTGCATTATGTTGGCTCTACAGACACATCACTGTCTAGCGAGTGAAGCAACCTGCCAGACTCTTGATTTGGCAAATTTGCTTTCAGACAGATCAATGAGATAATCCACCCTACCCTGCCGCTTCAGGATCACTAGAAGTGACAGAAATAAGGAAATGATGAAGCTAGGGTTGCAGGGAGGGCAGACTGCCCTTTCCAGAAGCGAAGTCTTAGATCAGCATAAACTTAACACGAATCCTGTCTCTAGGCGTTGTAATGATTCAGTGCACTTTCTACTACAAGTTTCTCAACTCCTCTGCCATTCTCCTCCCTCAGGTCAGCTTTCCACTCAGTGTGACATGGTTTCATAACGTAAGATATCTTACAGCAATCCTGGCTTGAAGTATTCCCCATGCACACACCCTCTTCTCTACTTGTTCCCACCCCTGGCTCAGCTAAACCCGTTCACCTGTTTCCTGTTATAGCCTCAAAAAAGTTGAAGGAACAGATCAGATTTAAAGACAGCCTCCATTGCAAAGTTTTCTTGAAGGCTATGTAGTCTGACATGCATTTTACAACACAAGACAAGCAAGACTACCACTTTTTACTAATCCCATTCTTGTCCTCTGACTACTACCTCTGCTCAAAAAAAGCCCTCAAAAAATTGGTCCCAACACAGCATCTAAAAAGTCACCCCATTTTGTTGGATTATTTCTCATAAAGAATAGTACTTCAAGTCTGCTCACTGTGAAGCCAAAGAAATATTTGTACCAACATAGTGCAAGAAGTAACACAGGAGCAGGACAGTGCTATTTTTGGCAACTATATGATCTTAAGTGCACGTCAGCACTCAGCTTCAAGCCAAATCAGTTCCCTGATCTGGTTCACCCCATGCTCACTGTGCAGCACGGGGAGTACACTGCAAAAACGAAGAAGGAAGCATCCCTGAGGAACAAGTAACAAAGCATAAATTAATACCTTAGACTGGTATTTCTGAGCACGCTGTACCTTGAAATCAGAGTTTAATATTTCATATCCGACTGATGGCTCAGTTAGCACAAGCTTAAGTAGGCAAGCAGTATCCTTCTTTTTGTCTCTCAGATTTTCAAGTGTCTCCTGGTACTTGAAAAGTCAATTTCAATATACATGAAACTAAAGGAACAATAAGGCATATAAATTTACATGGAATTCACAAAAACGTATTCTGTGTTAGCCTACATGTTACACAACAAGTTTATCTTGAGTGTATGATCATGAAATTGAAGAAAGAAATGAAAAAAAATCTGCTTTTTACCAGAAAGCTGCACTGCAACAGAAGTTACGTGGTAAACTACTGAGCAAAGGACAAAGTCAACAGAAAAAGAGGAAGCAAGAAAAGTGTAAGTCCAAGATAGTTTTCCGTTCAGGACTTTGCAATTCACTCTCTACCCTACAGTACTGAACTTTGATATATTAGTAACTACTATTCATTGGGGTGGCATTTTCATTTAATAAGCTTGTTTAGTTTTAGATTGAGAGATTCTCAGCTTTTTCCACTCTTGCTCCTGTGCAACTCATATAATTTTTTCTGAAAAATGAGAGAAAGTCTTGAAGTATTTGAGTTCCTGACTATTGTATTTAAATGGCTAAATTTCAGTTACTTTACTCTTTTCTGAAGAAAAGATTGCATATACTCCCTATGAATATGAAAATCATTCTTTTCATGTTTTGAATGTGTAGTTATTTGTTTTGTTATGGGCCAATTTTGCACACATGGAAGTCAGATTAATGGACTGAGCAGGTCACTTGATTTTTTTATTCTTCTAAAATAGTTGAATTTTTTCAAAGATCAGTAGCACCTAATTTACACATGCATTTATTTTTTTAAAAGTAATTGTACGGCCAAGCATTCTAAACGAAATGCTAGGGAATTATTAAACATAATAGTATGGAATTATATGAATTTCCTAATTAAAGGTTTTCCAAATAATTTCTTACTTGATTTGAATACGGAAATGCGAGGCCACAAATCGACACCTTGTCATTTATAGAGTAACAGTATGCTTTGCAGTTGAAAACTTAAAACTAGATGCAAAACAAGGCCGCTTAGACCTCAGGTTAAACAGCATGCTGTTACTCGTGGGGTTTTTCCCTGATCAAGCAACCAGGTTACACAACCTGCCGTGGCAGCGCGGGATATTTATTGTTCTATATCTGCGTGAAGTCCTTGCGTTGCTACTAGCAGGGCTGCCTTCCCCCCGCAACGTTTCTAAGTATAGTGACAACCTCATCAGGGTTTACTAGTAGCAGCGCAGGCTCAGTGAAAACCTGGGAAATCTAACTGGAAACACGAGAGCGCGCTTTATTTGGCAGTGCTAAAAAAACCTGGGGACAAATGGTGGAAGTGCAGGCTGCACAATCAATAGGCAGAGAGCCGGATAGCAGCTCCCCTCTGCTGCCGGATCGACAATCGACAGCTGAGAGACTATTTTTTGCAATGGTTGACTAAATATGGTCAGGGAAGAGAGAGGCACAAGAGAGCCTGTTTGCCTGGGAGTGCATGTTTCAAATGCTTAGCTGCCTATAAAGCCATAACAGTTTTGCTCGTGCCCTCTGAGTGGGAAATACGGTCAGTGTCTTCTGTAGTGTGCGTGCGGGAGCCCTGACCTCGCTAGCAGACTTGACCTCTGAAGATGGAAAGTAGCTTCAACACAGACCTGCCTACAGTTGAGCCTGGAAACATAACCTCAAGCAAGAAAAGATGCAGTGCAATATCTAAGGAACTAGAAGAAACCAATGTTTGCCGGGGGAGGGGGGAGATGATCGCGCTTTTTCTGTGCCTTTTTTTTTTTTTGGAAGAGACTCCAACTTTTGGGGGCTTGGTTTTGGGTTTTTGTTGAGTTTTTGTTTTTCTTTTTGCCTGTGATTATTTTCATCTGACAGTGGGCTAAGTTCACCTTCCCTTGGCTTCCTAGCATCTATCCTTGGAGTCTTAACTCTCAGTCCAGCAGACATAAGGTATCATTTCTATACAACATCATCCATATTTTAGCATTCCAAGAAAGGCAGCAGGTGCCAATTAGGCACCAGTCTTTATGCTTTTTTTCTTTTCTTTTAAGTTTTATCTGTTTAAGGTGGTGAGGTACTGTATGCACCGACATTCGCCCCCCCCCCTTGCCTCCCCCTCCCATGTAATGAAGAGCTGATTCAGCGAATAGAGTGAGAGAGCACTCAGGATGAGATGGCTGCTGCTGATGTGTCTCTAGGTCATTACCTCTCTTCCAACTGCAAATGCTGCATGATACTAAGCTTACAGGTAACAGAACATCAGGAGACCTGCATTATTCTGCACGTTTAAAGGATGCCTATGACTTTCTGCATGTATAACTTATTTACTGGAATGTTTTTTTATTGTTATATTAATCCCTCTACTCTGGGAACAGCTTAATTGTGAGTGTGTTAAAGTACCAAGCATTTGTAGTGTAAAGAGCAGGCTGAAAGAAAACAACATTAGTCCAAATTTCATAGCAAAAAACCTCCAACTTGCTTGGTAAGCAGAATTCTTTTTAAAGAAGATAAACTCAAAAATTGCAGTACCAGTAACTGATTGTGCATTTCAGTGAAATATATTCTTCTTTTCCTATGCACAACTAAAAAAAATTACCAACTTTAAAAAGCAAATTTAATAAACAGTGTGGTAGTTGAATGCTGAGTTCTCAAGTAGGTCTAAGCAAAATTTTCAAAGTGCTTTATTTCAGATGTACGTGAAAACAACCTACTTAAAAACTAGAATGTGACTGCTGTGATTCTAATGCTGCATTGCTGTTTCTCCTTGTAGTACTGTGCTAGCTACTGCTACACTCTGATTTGCTCTCTACCAGCTGCACCAGGTTTTTGTCATGAGCTGCAGAAATTCTTACTTCCTCTGCTCTCAGCTTTCCTTTAGACTATTACATTTACTAACTGTTAAGCTTATTTCTTCAAGTTTACCTTCTAATGATGTAAAGACAAAGCTTACTCTTTACTGTAACCCAAACCAACTCCTGAAATACAAATTAAGCAACCATAAGCTGTATTTGGCAGCCCCTCAGAAGTCAAACCTGTACTGTACATCAAATATTTAACTACCATTCCAAACCAAGGTGCACAGAGTCTGACGAAACAGAGTTAAATTTGGGGTTTGTTTCTTTGAGGGTGGGTTTGGTTTTTTTTTTAGTTGTCTTAAACATTCCAAATGCAGACAAGATTTTCACTAAAGCAGGTGAGTGTCAATTTAGAAAAATGAGAAAAGCTGCTTGCAGAAGTGTTGAATGGGTATTAGCTTTCACATGTGACCTTTGGCCTAACAATCCAAATCCTGTCACAGAATCCTGTCACAGCAGTTAGAGGTTGTTTTCTTAATTCAATGTCATCATCTTTACAACACTCAGGATCACTTGTGCCATGTGCAATTTTTTTTTTTTTTTAAACCGCCCTGAACTATATTGGAAATAAGTATAAACCAGCAAAGAGTTTGCAGAATACCGGATGGGACGCAAAAAGCATGGAAGTGGGATTGGGGAGGGTAGGAAAATAAGTTTATAACTGCCATAATAGACAAGTCTCTACTTCTCCTCAGGACACTAGATGCAAACTGCACACCAGCATGGAAATCTGCTAGAAGACCTGGGAGGAAGCTGAAGTTTTTACAATGGAATACAACTACAAATTCCAAGACAAGACACTGCAATGCTACCAGCGATTCAACTGTACACTCAAACGTGGTCACTCAGAGTGAACAGCAAGAGGCTGCAAAAATTTGGAAAAGCACTTCTAATGTCCATGCCATCCCAGAACAATGAAGTAGAACCGGCTTTTAAGCCGCTGTACAGGTAAACTGCATTGCAAAGTTCAGTTAGAATAATAAGTTTATTTTCTACCAACAGTTAATCGTAACATTGTTCTTCCAAAGAACTGTCACCCTGAGTTTTACCTATGACAGCAACGGAAAGCAGCAGAATACTTTTCAGGTTCCTCTGACAGGTAGTTGAGCGACATTATGTGTACCTGCTCAGAGTACATACTTCTTTATGTACCCATATGAACATACAATGCTATGGAATGTAAAGAAGTATGTATTTTTGGCAGGCACAGAACGACCAGTAAGAGGAAACTAAACAGCTGTTGGAAGAAACAGCTTTCCCTCTTGTTTGAATGACATTCATGTGACAAATTAACTTGCTAAGGGTTAGATGGTATTGCCAAAATAACTCATACTTGTTAGTAACAAAACACAAAACATTAATTTAAAGTGACTATAAAAGTGGGTAGGAAGAATTGTTAGCAGCTGATAAGCAGAACATTGGTTGTAAACAGAGAATTCAAAATAAGGCTGGAAATGAAACCTTGAAATGCACCGATTAAGATTGCAGCATAGCTGCAAAATTTATCATTACCACTACTCCTCACTTAATCAATCCTAAACTAATCTTTAAAGGCCTGACTATCAAAACATATCTCATTAAAACCAAGCCATTGTTCTATCAATCACAGCCAGTTCTGTGTACTTCGGATGGCAGTATTTAAATTTGCATCTACCACAGAATATTTAATCTACAGGTTGTAACTACAACACAAGTAGAAACAGCTAAGAAATTAAGACTGTGATTTAGAGAAAAGGATAGCCAAAACAATTGGGTATAGTAACTTCTGCAATTTAATATTTGAGACTTAAGTCAGAATTTTCTCCAAATCAGCACTTATTATGCTCACTGAGCTCTTCGATACGAAGTGCAGCATCAGGTTTATGCACAGAAAGTGACAATACAGAGATTTCTAGGCCACAGTCACTAGTCAGCAGGTTACAGCTATTGACAGATTCCTAAATGAAAACACAAACGGCAGCTACAACCTAGAAGGTAAGTTATCTTAAATACTATTTTCAAATAAGCTCAATTTATTTGAAATCCAAATTTAAGAAAATTGGCCATGAAAGTATGACTTTGTAGCATCCGGAAAATTGTAAGAACTACATGAGAAATAGTCCTGCAACAGTTTCAAGTTGTAAAAGTAGTACCAGCACATACCATCCCTAAGTAAAGACACTCAACATCAAATTCAGGAATAAGGAAAAATATAAGGAAAGACCTCCTGGCTCATCAATCCAGCCATTCCTATTCATGACAGCAGCTTTCTAAAAGCAGTTATTAAATAGGTCCGTGGTAAAGGACATATTTAAAGATTTTAACTGTACCCCTGTGCTTACTAAAATGTCTGGGAGAAGAAAAAAATAAAAATTAAAAAAGGTGATGCACCATTTTCAGACAGAAAATATTATTTTTAAATACTCACTTAATTCTCATATAGCTAATACTATACATAGCCTGCATTTTTATTACCTGAAACTACAGAATAACATATATACAAGAAGAAACATCTTATCAGAACCATTTTCTTAAGTAAAATATTAATATTTGTTTTAAAGCTATTTCTCTTATGAGCACATACTTTGGCACAAAGACTACAGTATCTTAACACCTAAATTAAAACCTGGTTTATAGTAGGAAACGAATCAAACTGTAGCAGCTCTTCTACAGGGAGCGATGCCACTGAACTTGATCATGCTCACAGAAGCAATTTGATATTGGCAATAGCTTTACAGAGGGGTTAATTCCTACATGTTTACTTCTTTTCCTGAAGAGTTCCTGTCCACATCAGCAATTGATCTCGCTTCCACTATATAATGAAACCAACTTTTTAATGGCTTAAATTTATTTTGAAAGGGTTTTGGTAACAATTCATCATGTTGTATTCTTTCTTGTCTTCTTTGTATAATATTGCAATGCTATTCCGAAACAAAATGACACTTCAGAGTGATACAAAAGTTAAAATTATATGTTGACATTGCTTCCTGCTAGTTCATGTTAGCATATCTCTAAGAATACATATCCAGTCACTCTAAAATGTCACATCCATCACTTAGATCAGCTGTTCAGTTTTAACTGAGCACACGTTGAACTTTGGGCATCTGCTGACACAGTTGTAACTCAAACATTTCAACTGTGTGACTGACAGGGATAACAGATGCTGACATTATCAAATGCTACACGGCTTTTTTTCCACAGCCGTTTTTTGTCCCGATATGGCCAGTACATGAAACTGTATTGCCATCCAAAAGCACACTTGAGCAGCTGTATCTGTAGAACAGTTCCTGTATAACTGGTAAAAATAGAAACTAATTTTATAGCCATCTTTAATGCTTAAGTCCAAGTGACACACCTGCTATGTTTCTATTAGGATACATGGTGTTGGGAATATATTTACATAAATCTTCTCCCCAGCATCAGACTATGCAACAAGCAGATGTAGACTATACTTGACATACTCATTGCTAGTGAACGGCTTGAACTGAGGTTGCCTGCTACTTCCCACTGCAGTCAAATCTCAAAAAGAATTCAGCATACAACATAAAACAGCTACGTGAGCATGCACAAATGTATTAAGGACCTTAACTTAGAAGAAATCAGCTGCAACCCCAGATAAATCTTTAAATGCTGTATTTTTCTGGCATTCGACATTTTTACATATACCATCAGGGTAAAAAAAATATCTATCCTGCTATATTATATAATCATTCCTAAAAAGTTAATGTTAACCAGAGATTTAGTAATGGAATTGAAAGCACTTGACATTTATACTTGTGCTAAGCAACTACAGCATTAAAGCAGCTGCAGAAGGGAACCTGCCAGAAAATGAATGGGGGGAGTGTGGGGAGGAAACTGAAACCTCTTCCCAGTAAAGTTTAAGATAAAGAGGCAAGGAAGCTCTACATGATTAGAAATGGTAAGACTACACTTTCTACACTACTCTAGACTTTCATTATTGCAGACAGAGAAAAGTTAAAACTGTAACTATAATTTGATTTGAGACTCGTGCAAAGAGCCTCAAGGAAATATTCGAGGGACGAACAAACCCAGATACTGTACAGGCCTTTCTGGTACACAGCTTTCCATTTTGCAGTCTCCAAATTAGTGAAGGAATTTAAACTTGCATTGATGAGAAACAAAAGGTCTAACATAGAAGAAAGCCACATGTTCTTTGTGAACTGTTCACGTACTTAAAATTGTGTTACTGAGCTATAACTTCCCTGCACTCCAATGCTTTGCTAAAGCTGGTAAAATGGAACCAAATCACCTCTTCAATGGATTTGGTCCCCTTCAACCAGCTGTAGCTATGCATTGATCACTACAGGATTTCTTGTATTTTTAAAACTGGATACTAAGACTGCTCAGAGTACTAATGCAGTCGTCTTTGCAGCTGAGTTCAATTATTCTAGGCAGTTTGAAGATAAAAGGTAACAAGAAGCATAGTAAATTCTATATTCCAAAATTTAAGGTTGTATTTGTAAATAAACAGCTACTGATGGTTAATATTCTGTCTGCATTGAGTGAAAACTGATCTCTTATAACATTTATAAAGATAGGTAAACAGTGAAATAAACACATTTTCCAATGATTTATTGTCTCTTGTATTTTTCCTCAAGTCTGTTGCCCTTTGTAACAGAACCGAACAAAAAAACTGATCAAAAGGAAGCAATCACGAACAGTATTGACAACGGAGGGAAAGTCTGCTTTCTGGGCACCTCTCTTCCCATGCCCTTTTTTTTTAATTGCACAAGGGAGGAAACTCCACAGGGTAGGAACTGTATTTGCCATCCTGCACATGCTGAGCATATTATTTACTATTTAAAGATAATAAATTTGTCACTGACCTCAACAGCTACAGGCTAATCTGCCACCTAACTACAGGTCTGCTCATGGAGATCATATTCTTCCTCCAAATCAACTTGAACAAAAGTCTTCTTTCAAAGCATTTTCTGACATAATATTTTAATAAGAGGTTTTAAGAGCATGCTTTTATTGCACTCTGCTTCAACTAAGCTTCAACCTACACTTACTGTTGGAACTCCAAATATGAAACAAAGAATTCCTTTTACTGGTTTAGAAAATGTTTGTACAACTCTCTGATTACCTCACAACCTGTCTCTGTGAGGATCTCCATGACAATACAGCATGAAAGTCCCCAGACACTCATTAACCCTAAGTACAGGTGAGAAAGCCCACCTCTCAAATACATAGCTAAAAACAGTTAAAATTTCCACTGCCAACCAGTTCAAACTATCTGCAAGTCTAAAACCAAGGAGACATACACTAAATAAGAAAACCATGGGGAAAAAGTGTAATTCCATTTTAAACCCAAATCTCCTACTTGCTAGTTTATGAATGCAAAGATGACATACTCCTTGCTATTGGGCAGCAATATGAAATCTTTAATTTTTTGATTTGAAGTCCAGTAGAATTTATTGCTCTGAAGAACTAGTCACGCGCATGTGCAAAGTCAGGTCAGTTCTAAAAGCAGCCTCTATTTAAGATGCTAGCTGCGGTGTGAATAAAGCTCTCTTCACAAGACACAATGCAAATCTAAAACTAACTGGGGCAACGGATATAAAATACGCCTACACTTCACAGTCATGTATTCAGCTCAAAAATCTGAAGTCACAGGTATGTGAATAGATCAAACATAACCAAGAGTTGCTAACACGGAAAAAATAACCCATCTGTACAGTATTTTCAAATTTCACTCTTCTTTTTTCTGTCTGAAAAATCTCATTAACACTGAAAAGATGTCTGCCAAGCTTTGAGGTTCACAGTACTTTGAAAAAAGTCCAAAATAAATGCACTTTTAATATAACTGACTCGGTTAAAAATCACAAACAAGAAACCATGTATTAAAGTCTTAACTTCCCCACACTTCATTTCAAATTTATTTTTAGCTCTATCATCCATGCACAAGTTTAAAGATACCTACAACATAAACTGAGTAACACCCGATCTACGTTTCAACATTACACATCAGCATGAAAAGCAAAAGTTCTGTTTCTATACCAATTCACAAGGTATGAGGCAGAAGCAAATTATTAAAAGGAGAAATACTCCACTAATAATAGGACACTCTCCAAAACACACTATACCTTGACTTCTGGAAAACACTGCCAAACTGTCATGGAAGATTAAGTGCTGAGAAATATCTAAGCTATTTGACACAAATGGCTATCTATCTTACAGAATTTATCTAATACTCAAATATTTAAAATAGAATATAGGTATTAATTTCATATGAAAAATCAGTAACTTCCAAATGGTCTCCTCAGCACAGTTTGTGTGGCTTGGTTTTTTTTCCTGGAGATTTATCTCCCTACTGTTAATAAAGGTCAGAGCTCTAGCAAGAAGCAGAATAGGTCTTGCACTGAAAATGAAATTGGTTCCAAATACTTATTTGATATCAACTATTAAAAATTCCATAGAAATGCAGTTCACTTTATTGCGGTATCCACGCACATAACACCTACATTTATTTTATTATTATCAACTAGGAAAATGTCTGTGGACTTTAACAAATCTTAAATGCATAGTAAGTATTCTATTTTTATAAATGTAGATATATACACACACGTGTATACGTGCTTACGTACATATATGAATATATGCTTAACTTCTATAAAATAACATGCACTGTATTCCATGTAAGGCATCACAGCACGAAGCCACAAAAACTCCAGTTTAGGCAGAGCAGAAAAGCTTAGATTAGGAAAGATAGGTCCTTAAGTAAGGCTGCGAGCAGAATATATTACATACTGCTTGTGGCCCATACCAGCTACAAGATAAAGTTCATGTGGTTATTTTTAACAGCATTTTAGATAGCTTGTGCTTAGTGCACTTAACCGATTATTAATATCCATTGTTCTTTATCAGATTAGAAAAACAAATTCGAAAATATAAAACCTTTGGTTTCATTCACAAAGAGGCCAGTGGTGAAACTACAGAATCAACAATGAAATAAAGAACCATCACTAAAATCTTAAAGAAAATAAAACTTAACTCCTAAATGAATCAAATTATTATAATAATATTTTGGCCAGGAAAAAAAACGTTTTAAGTTTTTCAAAAAAGATTTCTTTTGGTTTAATTTTCATTAATTTCTTCCCAGGTTGATGGGTAAAATAGCCAATGCTGTCAACAAAACCAAAAAAGTAGATATCTAACCAGTTTAGATGCAAGTGAAAACCCACGTATGGAAGGAGCCTACACATGGTTCAAGTCATTAATACTGAAAGTATTTTCCTATTCTATGATTCTTCCAGTAAAACTTTCGTAAAGGAGACTGGACTCTGGTGAAAAACTGCGCTATGCTTCATACTCTGCCAACTGTCAAACTGACCCTGTCTGAACTACAATTTGGATCCCTCCATCAAAGAAAAAGCCTGCAGCTCCTAAAACATTCACCCACAGAAAAATCTTCAGCATCCCTACGAAGAGCTTTTTCCACACACTTTCCCCGCATCTCACAAGTGCCTAAGCAAAGCATCATGTAAAAAAAAAAACCTAACAGAAATACCCCATCTAAGTAACTGAGACAGGAAGCAGTACTCCTCGCTAATGCTGTTATGTAAATATGGACATTAAGTGAATAAGTTACCAAGTCAAACTTGAAAGAATTGTCTCCTGAATGCCAAAAATAAGCTCCCTTCACTAGGTCCTGGACACGTTCTCTCATAAACCTTTGATGAGCACTGTAGAAAACTGTAAACACATTTATTGTTCCCACCAACACTTTCAATCACTACTTTTTCTTTGTGAAGTGTTATTTGATTCCATATACATATATAAATGCTTATCTTTATTTAACTATCAGTCTTGACAGCTATGTTCTAAGAGACTAACCCAGATTTTATTCCAATACATTAATATACAGCTTTATTTGTCCAATTTTGCTCAACTGACAAGCAGTAGAATTTAGTGAAGTTAAACAAGTAAACACATTTCTTACTTCATGTAAACTATACCAAATTCTCCATCATACAATTAACATACGGAAGTCTTGCTAGACTGACAGCTCTGAATATCATTTTTCCACAACATAAGCAACCAGAAACACAGCAAGTTTTCCACTAAGTTCCAGCTACGCAATATATCTTTGTACATGTATAGTACGCAGCTCACACATGCAAAAAAGCCTTAAAACTAACTCTTTCAGAAAAGCTGCTATATAAAAGCTGAAATAAGAAATTCTTTCTATACATACTTTGAAAAACAAAAATAAATGTGTCTTATACTGACAAATACAATTTAATGCAACAGTCCTAAGATCACTGTGTAACTGCATGGTATCATTAATAATTATTCACAAATATGTATTTCTTAAAAACTCAAATCCCTTTCCAATATCCGGGAAGGGAAACATTTTTACAAATCCTATCTTAAGATCTTAGTTCATAACTTACTTATCAAAACGTTTATTGGCAAAATATTACAGCCACCATACGGTATTTCCCAGGGATTTGGAGTTATCCGAATATAGCACTAAACTGAGCAGACCAGTAGCTTCATTCTGATAATGGCTTCCCAAGTATCAGAAAGATGCCTATCCAAGCAACATCAAAATTTAGGAAACAATTCCATGCAGGTTTAAGAATCTTTTGAAAGAATACTGTAATTCTACCCTCCCATGCACTTGTTTTCCTTTTGTAAATGACAAAATAATATTTAAAAACAAATTTTTACCTAGGGTTTCCTCTTAGTGCGGCGTGGTGAAGAGCATTGAATCCATTGTTGTTTGTGATAGTAACATCTGCTCCAGCTTCTAACAATACAGCAAGGATGTCATCACGCTTTTTACTTATCGCATCATGAAGTGGAGTGTCACCTTCAGAATCCTAAAACCAGAAACAGCTTACATAAATTTTTACATGCATCCACATTAAAGGAAAAAGATGCTTAAATATCATTAGTAAAACTAACTACATAAACACAAAACAGCTCTTCAGACCTTAAAGTGTTGCTATACTGCAGAGTTCAGAGCAAGCTGCTTTCTGATCTTGCTCTGGGTTTTGCAAACCCTTCTGCGAGTTACCCTACCCAGGGCTCCAGGCTTCTATGATTACACTACTACCAGAACTCAAGCATGCCTTGCATCTGATAGTACTGAAGACACTGGTATAGACATCAACTTCTCTATGCCTCGTATGCAGATGGAGTTGATGCCTAAGTTACAATTCATGAGTAATAGAAGGACAGCAACAAAAATTAAGGCACTAGAGAGTAGACTAGCCAGGCAGGCGGAAGACATGGAATTCTGAGTGATGAAGGCTAAGATGGAACCGGCAATTAACCATGTAAAAGACAATACCAAAAAGACAGTGTGAAATAAAAACATAAACAAATGAAAATAAAATGCAGTCCAAATAATAAACTTAGGCACATCTGCTGTTTCAACTGAAGCAGATAATTTTCCATGAAGCAAAGGCCAATGTCATAAGCAATATTAATGTGCTATTAGCCATAACAAGTTTAAAAGCTTACGATACGCCGGGTACATGAAAATATTTCAGTGCATAACTGAACAGGCAAATTTTTAGCTTGACATTTTATTTTTCAAATATCCCAAACAAGGGAAAAATACTTTTTATGCCTATAAGCATTTTGTACATTACTTATTCAAGGACACAAATGTTGGCCTGAAAAGGAATGCTGTAGGCTAACAGTGAGAAAACAGATCCATTTAAGCTTATTTACTGCTATATAGGCAAACTCTCTAGATTTATGCTTCCAGTAAAATTCTAACACCATATAAGTCAGGAAGCCCTTTGTCACTGACACTGACTCAACTGCAAACTGACTAACACAGGAAGTGAACATTTTAGCAATACACTAATATGAAAACACATCTTCACAATTCTTACAGTGAGAATCAAAAACTGCCAAACAAAAAGTGCCAGAATATGGAAACACTTGAACCAGCGTGAATCAGTTTGCCAAAACTAAATGATGCAGCTTTTATTCGGTTTAATTGATGATATTTTCTGAATTTACTGTTAACAGATTAACATACGTTTCTGTTTACACAGTGAATCAGCTTGAGTAGTAGAGTACTGGCCAGTTAAATTCCAGTCATGCCTCAGTCTGACTCCCTTGCGCTCTCATCCACCAAACCAATCGCCTACTCACATTTGCACATTGAAGTTCCTCAGCACACAAGCAGGATCTGAAAGTTCATTATTTTCAATGACAGTGACATTTTTGAGATGGACTTTCACAGCACCATTCTACTGAATTTTTCAGTCCAAACAGACTTCTATAATTTAGTCAGACACATCCATTTTGGCCACCTATATATCACACATCATTACATGACATGCAGTCACCCTTTACTGGGCTCAACACATCAGACTCGTATCTACTGTTCAACAAACACTAAATACTGTCTGAATGGATGTTAGCTGGCTAACAGCTCAAACTCAGCAAAATCAACTCAGTATCTATAAAGCCAAGTGGAAGCAGATAAATAAACAATTGCTATACTCACTAATTTCCAGAAAGTTTACTCATTTTTTTTATGTGGATATACAGCTTCAAAAAAAATCACTAGTTATTGACATGGCAAAACAAGGGTATAAATGTGTTATTACTGCATATCTTTATTTGAGCTGGATGTTACAGCTTTTTCTTTCTGTTGCAAACCTTTTCCAGCTTACCCATTCTGATTTTTTTTTTACTAATGCACTGCATGCGGCTGCATTCAGCTCATACAGAACGTGGATGCCTGCTTATTTAGTAGCAGGTTTCTACTCTACCTTCTCAACAGGAGGTTGCCCTCATATGTCACAGCTTCCACCACATTCATTACAGATAAAACTCCCTGTCAAATTATGGCACTTGAGGCTCTATGCGTGAGGGCTTTTGAGATAAAAGGCCAAACATTTTTAAAAGACAATTTGGCTAAATAGTTCTATCGACGATAGGTAAATTCTGAAAAATGGTTTCTTTTAATGAAACATTCCATACTACCATCAAACAAAAAATACAAAGCTGTGCCTTGCAGAAGGAACGAACAGCTGTGGATTCAACAGAGGAGGAATTAATCTGGAGAGAAAGTTAACAATCGCAGATAACTACTGTCTGTAAAAATAGCAATTAACATCAAGTGGCTAGAATAAATCAGGTGCCTATCTAGCTATCAAGAAAACAAATAGCTGTAACACCATTTTTGTTACAGCTGATCACCTGTTGGGGTAGCAGCTGGGCCAGATAACATCACATGGTCCATTCCTTTCAATCCTATTTTTATTATTCTTCTGTCACCTACATATAGCATATACATACAACAAACCATAAAATTCAGTAGCTACAAAGTGAATCTACACTCATGTTTACTTTACCTGGAGACTAGGATGGCAGCCAAAGTCCAGTAAAGTCTTCACAACTTGCAGATGACCTTTGTTGACAGCAATATGAAGAGGAGTCTGCCTGCGTTTGTTGCGAGCATTCAAATCTGCACTGCCTCTGTGCAAAACCTCTATCACAGCACCTTCGTCACCAAAGGCTGCATGATGGACTGCCCTGTCTCCATCTTTGTCCTAAAGCAGAAACAGCAGTTTGACCCAGTATGTTCCACATTTCCTTTGCATTAAAACAAGAAGATTAATTTAAACTGAACAATTGTGCATATTTGAGTTCTTTAAAGAGAAGGAAAAATTAGACAACCATGACACCATTCAAATACCTAATTAAAGCAATTGCTCAAATCACAGCAATAGAGGATGAAGAGTCTGTTTGTATATAAACATACATGTTCTATGACATATGATATTCTATACCCTATACAACTATTGCCCTGAGTCTTTGTGTGATGCGTTCATCAGAAACTCGAATATATTCATTTGGGTTTCTACTACAAAACAACCACTGACCAAAAAAAACCAAAATCCCAACCCCCCCAACCCCTGCTCTCCCCAAACAAAACCCAATGCCTAAAACCCGAAAAATATTACACTCAGTAACCCAGGGTAACTCTTCCTGTAACCCAGGAAGCGTTACTGATTCCAAATCATGGTATAAGACAAGAGAATTGCCTTGTTCACACAATTAAGCTAATATTTATTTGGTTTTATTATATCTGTGTTTTTTCAGTTAATAAACCTTTTCCAAAGGAAGTTTGGGACTGACACTTAAATTAATTAGAAATTCTGATTCTATGACAATGATTCACCGCATTAAAGCTCTGATTAAATTCAGTTTGTTTCAGTGTCATCCAAATTGAGAATTAAGATATGAAATTCATAAATTTGTCAGTTTGACTTATTTTAACATCAATAAGAGTGGACTGTACTACATGAAACATTTTAAAATATTTATCAATTTATTTCAACATTGATGACAGCATACAAAAGGTAAAAGTAAAATGGAAGGTATATAACAGGTCTCAATGAAACAACAACTTCCACAATCTAGTTTCTAACTAAATTTTTATGCACAGTGGAATATTACTATATATTTGTAGGATTTAATTTTGACAATAGAGAAATACTGAAATAAGGAGGAGAAAATCATGACTGATGAAGGGTGCACTGGATGTCTGTCTTGGGTAAGCTTACTTTCTCTTATCAATTTGTTTCTCCTTCAGGAACATCTTTCAAAAGCTATTTTTATTATGTGTAATGCATTTCTAATATATTTTACATCAATGCAAAATTTAGTATTTCTTAGAAAAAATTGTATCTGTACAATTACAAGATAACAATGAATGAGCCTACGTACAGCACTTCAAAAATGATGTAAGGAGACTTATCTGGTAATTACCAAATATACCTTTTTGGAAATATGAATATGATTTTCAAGATGGTCGGTGTAGTAAATAGCAGCTTCAATAGCTTTTGAAAACAAGGTATTTTTATGCCTTCCAAATCCACTCATGCTACAAAAATGTTTTCTACGATAGCAGGTTTCCTTCTCAGGCTCATCCAACTCAAGCAAACAGTCAAAAGAAGCCAAAGCTTGCCCATTTGGAAGGGGAAAGGATCAGAAAGGTGAACTTCTCTGTATTCCTCATCTGGTTATAAAGATCATTATGAGGTAAAACTTACCAAGAGTGTGACAGTAGTGTTAAACTGCTACAACATTTATATTTACAGAGCACTTAATTTCACAAGTATGTATTAATTTATCTTTTCATATTTGCAGTCTGCAAAGTACACTGAGATACCTACTGATGAAACCCCATATAAGTTATTAAATATTTTACAGTGTTACCATACTCCAATTTTTAGATGCAAAACCCTGATTTTATAAAATCTTAATATATAGAATTCCTGCCTTAATGAGCAGAGGTCCAGGAAATGCATGCCTTTCTTTTAGCTCAGGATCAAAACAAACAATCTCAGGAACTGAATCCTACTGTGTAGTTTCTACACATGCAAACAATAGAATATTGTCAGTACTGTCAATATAATAAATGATATCAATTAATTTCTGCATTTTACCATGTAATTATCTACATAAGGTATTTTGAGCTCTGTTCAATAACATATTGTTTTCTGACTAAACAGAGGTCACTTGTACTCTACATTAAGCTGTCAGAGACATAAGCACAGAGGATACAACAATATGAGGGCATCCCCAGAAAATATCACCACAACTCCACAGCAGTGACTGTTAAGTGTAAATATATCCAACCTAGGTACAAAGCAGGCAAAGTAAGTATTTTTATCCGTTACTTCCAGATCACAGACCACAACAGTGAAGTAAATGGACTAAGTTTTTGCTCTCTGCTTAATGGGATGCTTCTGCTGCATCTTCATATCACTAATTTATAGACAGCTGACATTTTTTAAAGCCTGAAACACATAATCATTAACCTAATCATATTATAGATATGATTACTATTATAACAATTAATGCAAGTATATAATTAAGTAGGAATACCATCTTCACTTAAGCAACTAAAAGCTACATGAAAAAGGCTTGAAAATTCAAATAAAATCCCTGAATTTTTTTTTTTAGTACTAGAGTTACAATACTTCTGAAGCCTGAGCAAACATGAACTCCTAACAATTCTACTGCTAGTAATTACCAGGTATATTAACTTGAAGCTGTTTAGCCAGTGCTTCTAGTTCCCTTTCTAACGCTTCTAGCCCTTCCTTATACCAAATAAAGTACCAGTCCAGCACTTGATTAACAAGGCAGCTTTGATCCCATGGTATAGATGAAAACCAGCTTAGTCAAGTTTGTAACAGTATATGCTATCTACTGCAGTGAAAGCGCTACTTCTAAAATGAAGCGACTTCACAGAAATCAAACCACAGCAAGTATGTACTGCATCAAATCTAAGCCATCTTTACAATTTAGTACAAAACCTTTATAAAGTAATGGTGTATCTGTGAACATAGAAATAATTCTAGTTCCAAGAATTACATCACTGCTTCATTAATGTTTTAACATATTATAACTTCTGTATATCAAATACAATATAATGTTAAATGCCCAAGCATGTAAAGTTATTTTTCTGCTATGCAAACAGTGACTGGGCACACTCTTAACTTCTAAGCACTGACAGGCTTTAATTTATGTTCTTAACAGAAATTTGACAGATCCTTCTTGTGCTTCCCAAAATGAGCAAATGATGCAATATCAGTGCATTCTGTCTAAGTAAATGAGGCAAACAACTCAAAACGCAAATATCACAGTATGCTGACAGATAATTTTCTCACAAACAATAATTCTAAAAAAACCTAAACAAAAGAAATCCTTCAATTTTGGGTGAAGCTGGAAAAAAACCCAAACTGAAAAACTGGAAGCAGCATTGGTGGTTGTTACCCAAAGATACTGTTATTACTTTCGGCTCAAACTTGCTTTAGGAGAAAGTTTTCCAGTCTTAACTAACTGAACACTACATAAGCAGCATGGCAAGTATCATCTTTTTCTCTGAATGCCACAGACTGTGTGCTAGCCTATTGCATTCTACTGCTGAAATGAAATAAAGGAAATGCAAAAGGGGCTTCATCCACTACAATCACATACTACTTACAAAGCTCTATTATATTAGCATTATATTTCACTTAGAGGTGCAAAAGAATTAGGTATTGACTTCGTAATAATGTTAGTAGGAGGCTAATTTGGGAACATAACCACAGTAAGAAAAACACTGACACTTGCTCTGACATTGACAAAAAAGGCTACTCCAACAGAACTGTTATTTCCGCATGTAACAAAGTTTAAAAAACTTAGGGAGCCACAAAGTGTATTTTGAAACGTTTAGGTTACCTCTGCTTCTACATCCACGTTCTGTTTCAGAAGCAACTTCAAAATGTCAACATGGCCATTCTGACTAGCGGCCTGCATAGCTGTGTGTCCAGCACATTGTCCATTCACCTGAAAATATACCAATACTTTAAGATGAGTTGCAAGATACACACACATACCTGTGAGACACTTGAGCAGTATACATGCAAGTGTATTAGAAAACTTGAAGCAACAGCACACATATGCAAGTATGAAATGAACAATTTTTAGATAGTTGCCTTTCTAGCACATATGGATGATCTCCTAGGTCTTCTCTATTTCATTCCTATAGCATTAGCTAGATTGAAGGAAAGAAGCAAGAAATGGATTTATTTCAAATATTAAGACCTTAACAACAGCTAGATTAAAAACTTTCCCCTTTGGGCTACTGTAAAAGCAAGATTTTGGGAACAGTTCTCAGAATGATACCAGTCCTCTGCTCTACAGTAACTTCATTTTCTAATTTATGGCAACAACAGGAGTCAGTCCGAACAAAATGTTTTCTACAATCTTGAGCTACAAATCAGTCCTCAGAACTGGAGTTTAGTCTCTTATCTGCAAGAATTACTACCACTGTAGTGAGAAAAACATCTGATTATGACTTTAAAACATGTTCCCTGAACCAAATCCTGTAATTCTTAAGCATTTTATTGTAGAATTTTCAGTACATAAAAGCAATCTGACAGAAAGCAGATTATCTACCTCATGAGTTAAAAAAACAAAAACAAAACAAAATCTACAACAGCAGCAACAAAAACATCCCCAAAATCTACCCACCTTGCTTTTATCTCCCTCAAAACAGAAGAAGTTGAAGACCTTTCACTAATTGTGAGTGTTTAGTTCTCTGTCCCAACTCTGGCAGAGAGAGGCTGGAACGTACTTTAGTTCATGGCAGACAACAAAACACAGAATCTATCCAGCAAAAAAGGGCGTAAAGCACTATTTTCACAGCCCCTCCAACACATTTCATAGGGCAAGAAATGGGAGAAGAGACACTGGAACCAGCTATACTACTACTTCACAGACACACTACTGACTGGCAAGGAATAACTAGGACAGCTTCACTTGCTGTAGTATTACAAATCTCCAGAACAGGTCCTCCCAAAACGGAACACTTACATCTACATCTGGTCTCTTTAGTAAGTCTTCCACTTTAGCAACATCTCCATTGGCAGCAGCTTTAACCAGTTCTTCATTGAGATCTCCAGATTCTTGGGTTTCAAATAATTTCTTCAATAGCTGGGACAATCTCTCTATAATTATTAAACAAAGGACAGCTAAGATTACCATTCTAATCACACAAGAACAGAAAAATAACAGCTAAATTGGTCATGTTTCTAAAGGCATGTAGATACTAACACAAACCAACATAAAATCGCAACTGTAAGTTACTATTCAGTTCTGAGTAAGCATTGCACTCCAATACCGTTTAGACAGTTGAGGCTGTCACATCAGACACTTCAAAACAAAGTGGACTGAACCACAAATAGCTTGTCTACCACGAAACATAGAAGGGTGGGGACAAGGTAAAAATATGAATTTACGCATTGATATAACAGGCTTTTTAGTTTTCTAGTTTAACTTAGGGTATATCCTGCCCTCTGTGATTTGAAACACTAAGCCATATTACTCTTCTAGCTAGTTTTACGGCACTGTGACTGTTTTTACTGCAGAAAACTCACGGTATCTATGCCTCCGTAGGAGAAAGTCTAGAAAACCATGTAGAAAGGATTCTTGGCACTAAAGCAACTATGTGAAGAGGAAAAAACAACTAGCTATGACCGAAAAAGAGGAAAAACATTCCAGTTTAATTGATCTGTGAAACAGCCAACAGAACATAAAACACACTGGATAGTCTTTCTGCCTCATTATTAGATGAATTAGAGCAGGTTCAAGAGAACTGAAATGTGATTAGACACACAAAAAATCCCACTGTAATTAGTCAAAGGATGTCTGACTAAATTTTAAGGCAGAAAAATTTTAAGGAAAGGATATTATCCTGAGTCACCACTTGCAACAGATCCCTTGCTTATGCTTGCTATCCCACATCACCTGTTGAACAAGGAGTCTGCTTGTTACAGCCAGTGACACTCCCTTCATCCTTTAGTCCCTATACCAAACTAATGTCCCTTCCAATCACTTAAAATCCTTAGAGCAGACCTCTAAAGACATATCTGCACTGTGGCCAAACAGAAACCCAAATTCGATTTGGAGTTTTTGCACATTACCAAGATAAAAACAACTAGTATCTCCATACAGACTGCAAGATTTTTCTTTACCTTTCTCAAAGGTCTAACATCAATTAGCCAAACCCCAAACTTGAGTATTACTAACTTTGCATACAAACTATGTACTAGTACTACTTAATAATTTTTTAATTAACACAAATACTTGCCATACATGCATTACTGGTTATTCTTCAAACTTACCACCAGATGCGTTACTGATAGCAGATCCTGCTGATGCCACCTTTGAGACAGCTGCTGGATTATATGTCCAAGATGTCCCACAAACTTCTACCTTTAAGTCGCTGTCTGAATAGATCTGCTGTACCCGACCAACTTTACCTAAAGTCTGCAATAAAGAAAATGTCAAATGCAAATAATACTAAAATAAAATATTTAGAAATCTGGATGCTTTATAATAAGTCACAAATTTTATAAAGCTTGTTGTTAAATAGTACAGTCACTAATACCTTTAGCCAAGTTTCATGAGGCTAAGCAGATTACTGTATCTGAGCAAGTATTACACCACGTTTGATGAAATACACTTTCTCTAACTTAGAAGAAAATCACTCTGACTCCCACAACATCCCGCTATTATTACAAATCATAACTAGAAACACTACACAAGTTTTAAGATTCTATGAATCCAAACACACAACTACTTACTGGAAGCATTGCTTCAGCCCACTCTCCATGACCTCTCTGAAGAAGCTTGATTCGCTCTAAGTCATAACATACTTGAACAAGGTCACCCACTTGAAATTGAGAGGTACCTCCTTCGGCACCTTGAGCAGCATCTCCACTTCGGACAACATTGGCTTTGGTGAGAACAGCTGGGTTAAACGTCCACCTAGACAATCATTTAAAGTAGATTTTAAACATGCAAAGTGAAATACACATTTAAAAATTATCTGTTGGACAAGGTTCTGCTTGTATGCCTACAAACTTCCTGCAATTGGACACTATGGCATATTTGTTGTTAACCATTTTTTGTCCATAAACTTGTCTGTGGCTCACTAGTTGAGCGTTTCCATGTTAATCTTGAGATGAACATTTGTAAAAGCAACGAAGAAATATACTGCCTAAGGGAAAGCAAGCTGACAGCAATATAATGGTCCTGAAAGCAGCTATACAGTTTGTTTATTTTTCCAGGGAGAAACAGAGATGACTGTGGTTGTGAGACAAGCTGTCTCACAAAGGATTGGACTGTCAGGAAACAACATGCAAAGAACACAGAATTTTGCCCCTTCCCTCCTAGGTCAAAAGCTACAACATTCAGTTATAAACATTCTCTTCAATTAAGTTGACGTCCTAGATACACCTCAATTTTTAACCAAACTATCCTAATTTGTACTATAAATTTTCTGGTTTAGAGACATTTAGCTGGTTTTATGCTGAGTTATATTCTAATATATAATATGATGATCTCTCCTTTATGTGCCATTTGGTCTGGGGTTGACTTTCATTCAGCTATCTGACCTAGTTGAGAAGCATCAGATAATCTCTAAACAGGGCAAAATCAGGGAGGAAACCACAAGACAGAGCAGCTCCTCTCACTAGCTCTGCAGCCATGACTGTCAGAAGAATAGCCACTTGCAGCCCTTCAGCTTGTGTTAGCTGGGAAAACAGCTTTGGTTTGCACTATTTTGCAACATTAACAAACAATATCTTGAAAGTCAGAATTAATAATGCACTGTTAATCCTTTCTAGATAAACTAAACAGGTCAGTCTCCAGATACAACTGAAATGATATTCCATTCATCAGCTGCTTTTTAAAGACAAGCACAAAACTTGAGAGCAAGACAACACAAAACCATGTGGGCATATCAGCTCAGATCCAGCTGCAGAGCGGAGTTTGAATCCTGTTTGCATGGATGCATCTCATCATATCAAACCTAAGCTGCTTGCAGAGAGTGGTTTTGGCAACAGCTTCTCCAATACTTCCCATTCTTGATTCATATTTACATAAACCAACAGTCCTTTGAATAATAAAACACTAGATACAGATCATGACAAGGTCACTCTATATTAGACAAGATCCCCAACACAAAAAGTTTATCACCAGTTATCTTAACCCATTTTCCTGAAAAGCCGCAATGCATTGCTATTACCATTCCTCTTGAAAACATGGGATACTTTGTAATTAAAAAATAAATTACTGCTTAAAACACTACATTTTGGAAATAAGATAGTCCAGAATGTCATTCCTTATTTTGGACTCAAATTTTCACTAAGTGAGAGAGGCAACAAACTTCCTTTTCCCACTAAAGCATCTTTAAAGGTAAGTCCTCATTACACATTGTAAAAGGAATAGAAAAATTCTCAAGGAAATCTTAATAGACACAAAAGGAGAACAGAAAATTTCTGGCACCAAAAGATCACAAGTGCTGAAGACAAAGGAAGTTTGTGAGAATCAATGATGAAGGCTATATAACAAACCTGTTGCCACTTGGATATTGTACTACAATGTCATGATCCTCATCAATGCCACAAACTGTTCCAGTTGTTGTTAAAGTTTCAAACATGCCATCAGTCCATCCTCCGTGACCGTGCTGCAATGACTGTACAATTTCCAAATCAAGGTCAATGTTTACAAGGTCACCTATTTGGAGCCCACCAGGGTTTCTGTTACCATTTTGCTCACCTGAAATGGAATAACAAGAAAATGTTTACAGGACCACACTAATTTTCCACACAATTTAAAAAACAGAAGTCAATTTCCAAGACTCAATGTCTCTGCAACTGTATTGGCAAAAGGGAGTGAACAGATAAAAAAGAACTCTGAACCTCTGGCTATGGAATTGTGAGTTTCTTGTTCAGTTTTCAAGGCAAATAGCAATGTAACTGGCAAATGCTAAATACTTGTGGCAGGTGCCACTATGGGCTCTAACCGGGATGGTAACAGCTATCATATGGTGTTAGACATCTAGATACGTAAAAGCTCTTGGTAACTTTGAGAGAGTTGCATACAAAGTGCCATCTATCCACTCAGAGACTGAAGCATAAACAGAAGGCCCATAGAAAGTTGTTTGGAATTGGGTCAGTCCTTGAATGTGGAGAAAGCACTGGTAAAAGAATACCTCCAAAATGACCAATGATTAAAATCTTTAATCTCCTAAGTGGGGAGACGACTACAAACAAAAAAACCCCAGCAAATCTAAAATTAAAACGTTCTCCATGGACAATGCTTGCTTTCAGAAGATGTGTCATAGCAAAAATTAATTAGCTGGAGGGAAATCGAACACACGCACATCAAGCTGTGTTAACTGATGAGAGAACACACTTGTGGATCTCCTCACTGCCAGAACCAGAGGATGGTGTCCAGTGCCATCCACAAAACAGCAAAGAGTACAACAACTGCAGAATTCATGTAGATTGAGTTCAATAGCAACGTCAGTGGCAAAGGACAGGGTGAGCAGAGTTCCTTTAGTAATACTGCTGTCTCTAAGAAGGGGGAGGGGAGTGTTTGTTTTTCCTTTTCCAAGCAAGAGATAATAATGCAGAAAGGGTCCTTGCACTATAATAAGGAAGTGCAAACAAATATCCTGACACACAGAGACAAAAACATTATTTAAAGGGAGACTGATTATAGAGCCTGAAATCCACACCAGATGTTGGCAGCAGTAGTTGCAACACTAGAAGTCTTCAGAAGACAGAACGGCGAAGGAGAGAATCTGATACTACTGAAAAAGAAACTGCTGAGAAAGGAAACACAGCCATGAATAAATTCTCATGTTCAATGGACTTTGACTTCTATGACCACACAGTTACTTCTTTCTGTCCTGGTTTTAGTTTAAAGGACCTATAGATGGAATGGTATTTTATGTCTGCACCCTTCACCTTCACAGCAAAACACACATAACACAGAGAACAGCCACTTCTGCAGAGGAAAAAGTCAAAGATTAATTCTTCAGAAAAGCTACTGATATGGAACTCACTAGATAGAAAGCTTAGACAGCAAACGTCCCAGAGACAGTTCTGATGAGACAGGGAAGTCTAAGAAACGAAGAGAAATAAGCCAGCAAAGAATTATAGAAGCATTAGTTGGAGGAAAGGCTCTCTAGATGTCATCTGGTCTGATATCCCACACAAAGCTAACAACCAGCTGAGGTCAGCTATGGCTTTGCTTATCTCAGTCCTGAAAGCCCCCAGGGACTGCCGTTCCACAATCTTTCCAAGTAACTTTTTCCAAGTGCTGCAATATAGAGCTGTAGATCTAACAGAAAATTTCTTCAATATCTGACCTGAATCTCTCAAGTCACTTAAGGTGGCCTTAAGGTCACTACCATTTGTTTTTATGCCATTTGCCACTACAGAAATTTTGGTGTCATCATTTTCAATCATCCTTCAAGTGGCTGTAGGTGGCTAGTTGATTACCTCAACCTCCTTCTTACCAGACTAAACAGGCCTAGCTCCTCCTCCTCACAAGTCACAACCTCTCTCAGTCTCTTATCCACTTTAGCAGGCCACCATCAGACTTGCTACATTTTCTCGAAACTAGGAAGGAAGAGGAGATGGACAATGACACAAACAGGACAGAGAATCCTAGGCACAGCTTTATCACCATTGAGAAGAGGGGGATAATAACTTTTTCTGTTCTGTTGTGCACCATCCTCCTAATATAGCCCACTATGAAGTTTGCCTTATTTGCAATGACCGCACACTGCTGTCTCATTCAATCTATTCAAGTGCAACACTCAGGTCTTCCTCAGCAACGCTCCTCACTCAGGCATTCACAATTCCCAGCCTGGAAATTTCTGGTACATAGGCTTATTTCAACGAGAGCACAACACTGCACTTCTGATTGAACTCCATGAGGTCTCCATTCACCAAATTCTTCACTCCCTCAAGGCTATTCTGAATAAAGTTCTGCTTTCAACCACACCCCTCTGCCAACTTGCTATCACCTGCAAATCATCTGGGATTGTATTGTCTCATCATGAAGGTCACCCATGTGGTATGGAACAAAATCAGTCCTAGTACTTTGCCCCAACTGTATACTATTCCACATTAATTAGGCCCCTGCTGAAGTTTTATTTGCACACTCTACTTCAAATATTGCAAAGCTTCAAAAGTAACTGTCTCGTTTTTAATGCAAGCATACATTTAAATTCATAGCATGAACATATCTGTGAACTGTGCTCAGAAGACAAGGGGACAGATGTTCTAACAAAGAGTAAGACTGAGAAGATGGAGCATAATGTGGCAAGAATGATGAACTGAGTTCACTGTCATCCATTAAGAGCAACTTAATATAGTCGATGGGGAAGAATTTAACAAAGACTAGTCTCCTACTATCTTTAGTGATTAATATTCATGCATTCAAATACGGTATCACCCTAAAAATAAGAAAACAGACCTGCATTTTTAAACCAAAGATCAAAATGAATGAAGGGCATACATAAGAACTTAAGTTTACCTCTGTAATAAAGAACCAGTAAGACCCTATTACTGTTTTTCTACTTTTATTCACATCAGACTAAAATTACAGAATTAATTTTAAGTACAGAAGTAAGCTACAAGGATCAGAGTGCCTTGGCTTTTTACTTTCAAACAATTCATCTACTTGACAGCAAACAGCTAAGTGACTTCTTGGACAACTGGGTTTTTTTCTAAACAAAACAGACCTTTACTGTTTTCACCTTTTCACCAATGCTGTCAAAAGAATAGTGCTTGCAGGTCATAATTCAAGTACTTGTGCAAGTAATTACCTTAAGACTTGTAAACAGAGAATTCTCATCACTTCAGAAAAGCAAATATTATCAGCTAAGTTTTTTTATGCACTGAAGTATAAAAAGAAACTAGAGAAGAAAAGCAAAATTTTCTTTAGTGTCCAGTTTTATGACCAGGTGTTTTGCCAAGGAAATACACAAAATAATTAAGAAATTTGTGCCCAGTAATACGTAAACTTTATCCCAACTTGCTCATATTTCAAAAACTAAAATACCTGGCAATTTTTAGCACAGCTAAGACACTAGAGGAGTAAGTCAATGCAATAGCTGATATGGCGAACCTCAACCAAGACTTCACAACATACACTAGTATTAGCATAAAATAATAGGTTAAGTTAGATGTTCGAATGACTCCTGTTTATCGCCATGTACATGCTACTTCGCTGAGCATCTCTGAATACTTAAGACAGTCTTGTAAGAACGCACAGCTACATCTGGCTCTTTAGAAATACAGTGCACAAGACACAAGACTCAATTTATTACTTAGTTTAACACTTAACAGATCCCTTGCCATCCACTTGGCACACTGATACCAAGTCCATTTAGAAAAGCATTACAATTTATCATTAATGCATAGAAATGCTACCATTTACATTTCAAGAATAAGGACAGTTCTTTAGATGACATTTAAAAAGGGAAGAGAAATCCAGACTAAGTGTAATTAACACTTGTCAAGATGAATTTACTTTATCTTCAACTCACCTAACACTGGACAATGGTCCCTGTAGAAAGAGCCTCCTTTTGCATCTTGGACACATTTCAGGTCAGACTACGGAGAGAGATTGAGACAACTTTAGTCCTCACTGATGGAGACTCCACGTTAACATAAGTCAGTGAAACTAGAACTGAAATACACTCCATTAAGAAAGGCTGAAAATCATGTGTACAAAATACATGCCCCATGAATTTGTTACTGATGCATATAATCTCAAACACTTTCCAATCTATTAGCCTTGACATTCACACAATTTTAATAAACTTTACCAAGATGAAATGCTATAAAGGATAAGACATTTTTAACTCAAAGAAAGGTATTAAAATAACACAAAGCTCCTTTGCATTGTTCTATAAAGTTATCGTTCCCTTTTAAAATAGTTTGCGAACACAAGCAAGGAAACTAAAGAAAAAAAAAAAGAAAAAAATCTGCAGACAGTGCTGGAGGCCCCAGCCTTTCCCATACCGATCACTTAACATCTGCCAGCGCTGCTCCTTCATCCCAACCCTTTCTGACAGATACATGTTTCACTCAGAGGAGGAAACCCAGCACCCAAATTCTACAAAATCACTAATTTCCAATTAAGACTACACAGAACACAAGGATATTACTTTAAAAACAAAAAAAAACCCACTATGCTGAGCTAAACATGATCTTTTTTAAAGAGAAAAGTTCTAAAGGTCATTCTCCAGAAAGACTGTTTCGTGTTATCTGAGAAACAGAAGTTTCAAGCATGATAACGAATGCCTATTCGTAAAGCCAGCAGAGTTCCTATAATTCTCGCTTCCTCTAGTTTTTTCCCCTGTGTAACCCTTAAAGCCAAATGGCTACCATCTGCCACTGCTCCTTACGGAACAATTCTCATAAACAAAGGGCATTTTATGTGCATGATGAGTTGGGAAGGAGATAGGAAACAGTTTGCAAAATGCGTCAGAATATTCTATGGGATGGGGGAGGAAATAGAGGACAGGTGGTGGTTATGATATAATTAACCAGAACTAAAAATATACTTTAACAATTATTTTTCCCACACCCAAGATTTATTGACAGATTGTGCTCCTGCAAAAGGATTAAAATAAAAACTCAAGTCTTCCAAATCATCAAGACACTGACAAAGACAATACTACCCTCAGCAACATGTAAACGCTAAGCAGTAAGAAACAATACAAAATTCAGCGTATATCCTGATCTACGAAGAATGTACCACCACTTTTTGACAAAGTGATGAAAACCACCAGATGAAAATAATGAGATTTAGCCACTCTTTAAATCCTATGAGAAATCAGAGAAAGAGAGTTTGTTTAGCCCAGCGGCAGCAGGGCTGCAACAAAACCCGGTGGGCTGCTGCCACCCAGGTGCTAGCTTTAACTCGGCCAAAGACAAAGGGGGTGTGCTGACCATCCCAGATGGCAAGCTCATTCATTCCCCGAGACCAACAGAGACTTAATGTGCCTGGGAGCACTTGGTCTCACCCACTGAATACAAACTTTTCGTGTCATGCAACAACCAGCTGTCTGTGCAGGAGTCAAGAAGGGGTAGACATGCAAGAGCTGTTTTCACATTCTTCAGAGCATTAAGAATAGAGTGCAGGAGGGTCTTAAATGGTTCTCCTCCCAGCCAGGCAAAATCTGGGTGAAAGATTGCTTGCATTACAGCAGGTGTTAACATACAGAGCAGACTAATGGCTAAAAGCTAGTAGAAGAAAAAAATATCCAGTAAAAGGCTGATTACCATCTTGCAGCAGAAATCATAAGGAAGTAGGCTAAGATACCTCAAATTTTATTAAAAAAACCCCCAAACCCAGAAACCTATACATCTGCACTCCTTTTTTACTCTGCCTGTACCGTGCCCTGCATGTAGTTTATTTCTGGAGTATAAGGATATGCTTGGTTGTAAAACTAAGTGGTAGCTTGATGGCGAACCTCAGCTTCACATCTGTCTTCCTTTGACTTACATGGTAAAGTTGGTGTTAGACCACTAACGAGTAAAACAGGAGTCTGAACTAAGTATCACAGAAAAGCCAGATAACATGGTTATTTTATTTACATAAGCCTTCATGAAAAAATTGAGGACTCAAAACGCACAGAAAGATGAGGCACTTGACCGACATTAAGGCAGTAAGAAACTAACTCATATACTGTATATGCAACAAAGAGTTTCTTCAGCAATTTTGCAAACAGCACTACTAACAAAAGTAACATCAACATGATAAAGGCCTGCAAAGGTCTTCAAAAACATAATCAAGCCCAAAAAAGATCCTGGAGTTTTAAGACAGGAAGCTGTACTTAGTTGCACTTCAGTACCACAAAAGCTGGGTAAGCAACTATAACTCTACTTCTAGCACTCGGCTACTGTATTTATCAGAAAAAGAAAACAAGCTTTCTTTTGCCCAAATAGTTTAAGAAAAAAATCAGGGGTGGTGTTAAGCTCCTGGTCACCCTCCCCCGGGGACTGTGTGGCAAGAGGCCCCCCTAGTGAGGACGGAGCACAAACACACACAAAGCACTGCCAGTGCATCCCTGCTGCCAACCCTCCTGCTTGCTTGGCCAGCTCTGCTGTACCGCACTCCCGAGAACCCCACCGGGATTTTTACAAGTTATATGAGTCTCCCCGAGTCTTGTAAATGGATCAAAACAGCGGACCGTTTGGAGAGGAGACATACAAGTGCAAAAGGGAATGTATCAAAACAGAAGGGATGTTAAAATACAAGTTTTAGACTCATGGTGACACCGTGCGCAGAAAAAGAAGCAACAACTGTGAGGCTGGCTGTAAATACATGGTGGAGACATGCAAAGATGAAAACAAAACATAGGCTTTTACACGCTAACTTGATGGAGAAATCATTCAATGAACCCTGAAGAGGATTCTTTCAAGAAACAGAAAAACAGCTTACAGATCTTGTGGAATTTGTGTATAGTTACAGAAAAGACGGAAGCCCCAGTTAAGCAGGACACCATTATAATGAAAACTCAAGGAACTGCACAAGCACAAAGCATTGCACAGTAGGACTTTGAGAACCATAGTAACAGCTGGTACACAGGAGCAGGGGGTAATAATGGGTTTTGCCTGCAGTGGAGAACTTTGGTCTTCTAGCATCCACCTTCTGACTTGCTGAAAAACTCTTTGCATTCCAGCTGTGACTGGATTACATATAAATCATGATCTCCTGAGCCGAACAGGAAATACAAAAAACATAACAGTTTACGCTGACTTACCATCCAACTGTAACATTGAAAACACAGTAGCAATTTCATCTCCATAAAAACTTCAGGGAATGAAAAAATATACATTACAGCAATGTCAGCAGTGTTGACAGATGGTATAAAAGCGCCATCATCCCTGACCTTGAAGAGGAAAACAATGCTGAAGAAGCAGCTGCCTACTGGAATACCTACTAAGTTATTCCAATCGATATGGAATGTCATCCATCAAAACTAGGGAGGGGAGTCTACAGACTTGGTAAGGAAACTAGGTGTGCTGCTAAGAAAAACAACGTTTGATTCAGAGATGCACTGAAATAGCATCTAACACCAGCAGTAAATACCAGGAGAGAAATTAATACTGGTCTTACAGATATACCACCAAGAATGGTGCCACAGCTGCAGGTGTTTGAAGTAGCAATGAATACACCCTTTAAAGGTCATTTTTAAGTCTTTAAACTCACAAGAGCTTTTGGCAAGGAAATAAGCCCTTACAGGGCAAACGGAGAAAGCTCAGTGCATGCTGCTTTGTCAGCTAATTAAGACAGCAAGGGACTGGCTAAATCAATAAGGTTTAGCTAAAGGTTTATAAGAAATGCTGTATTTCAAATTTAATGAACTCAAATCATGTTCCGTTTCAAGAAGCTGTGAAAAGTGAAAGCAACTAAAGGAGAAAGTAGAAGATGGCACAGGAAGTGACTGAAATTGTAGAGGTGTGAGGTATAAAAACAGCAACAGCTTTTACAAAAGAAATCAGACTTCCGGCAAATCCTGAGTGAACAGTTTACAACCTTACTGTCTACTGATTATAGGTACTTATAAAACTTTCCATGCGTTTTTTTTTAAGAAGGATCATATTAACATCTTCCTTGTGGGTTAATACTGTAAATAACAAAATTGGAAAAGGATCAGTAAGTAAATCTCCGCTTATCAGAAATACGTTTCTAAGCAACTCAGAGATTACAAACTTGGCTTGGTTGAGACTACAGGAGAAAAGTAGAGAAATAAAACTACATAAACAAGCAGCAAAACAAAGTCTGCTAACAAATGCAAATAAATGCACAAGGTATACATAAATGCCTCCTTCCTCTCTGGATTCCAAAACAACTAACCACCTAACTTCAGCTACACGCTGTGAGTAATGTAATAAAAAACATCTGCTGCATGCGTAAAGATGGCCAAAATTCATGTTTCTGTGGTTTAAATGAGTTCTGATTGGCACTTAAAAGGACACTAAACTAAAAACATGAAAATTCTTGTTGCTCCTTCCTAAACTCTTCATTTTGAGCATACTGGGGACAAGATAAAGGACTAGAGAGTTGAAGATCTGACTTACATTACAGATCTGACAGTTGTAACTGCACCAGAAAGCATATTTCTATATATTTTATAACACTCACCTGCAATGCCTAGTATGCCAAGACATTTACTATGGTTTTATTTTTTAAAAAAAAGTGTTAATAAGTCATTCTTAAAATCCCCTAGAATAATTTCAAGTATTATCTTTATAGGTAAGCCAAATAAATGTTGATGAATAGACATTAGGTATTAATCAGGATAAGAAAGTTTAAAGCAACATCAAAAACACAAGAGCAAGAAATCTTCTCCATTTCCCTTATGCACTCAACTATTCGGTATTCGTGGAAAAAAGGACACAAACACAGATGGCTTAAAGATCACCATGACAATGATGGATGATAACTACAGTTCCTTCTTTCAGAGGCTACACAGATGAAAGGAAGATACTCCATAATGAAAAAGAGGAGGAGGTTAATCACAGCAAAACAGGCAAGAGCAAAGAAGTTTGGTAGCAAAAAACCAATTCCTAAATAGTGAAACTGATTTAGAGCACTCCTGTTGATGCAACTATTTTCTTAATTTTTTATAGCAAAATCATTCTATTAGTAAGTAGTAGAATATAACGCTTGTTGAAAACCAATGGAAGTTACCAGCTTTAGATCCTCAGCTGTGTGATATGAAGAAATAAAAATTAGAAACAAGCCCAAAAAGCTAAATCACAATCTTCTCATTGACTGACTAATTCTACATGGTGTATCTTTTTACTGCAAAAGGCTATGTCCACGTATTTCTAAGGCAGGTAATGTGGTTAACAGCTTGGTTTGGCTCTAGAATTGGAATACACATAGATATGAAATGCAAGCAGTGTCAATAACCCTATTAGCCAACAGTACTTTATTCCTACAATGGATGTAGCAAACACGTTATTCAACCTAACACTATCATAAAAACATATTTTTATTTGGGAATTCGTGGCATGTGCAGCAGAAACTCCCAGATTTAAATGCCAGACTTCACAAAGAAAGGCAAGATGCACCTCTCTCAATCACTTCATATGTAAACACAGCAACTTCGAATAAAAACTCTAAGGATCTGAACACAAATAAATGCAGGTTTTCAGCCAGCACCTGCTGCCCCACCAGCCAATCCTCATCTCTCCTAAGGAAAAGCTGGCAGGCCAGATAGATTAATTTTGAGGACCAGATGCAGCCTGTCAGCTATCAAACAAGCAACCCTGACTTACAATAATAAACTGCCCTTAATCAGCTTCACTGAGTCAAGTGTTACTCATTTGCAAGTAGGGGTCTCTTCCCAGCTGTATTTACATGAGCACGCACTCTGAGTATTGTTGATTCCACATTCTCTGGATGTTCTTAACCAATTTCTAAGTCCCAAGACAAGTTTGCCCCAACTTTAGATGAACTTTCTGACAGTCTATTAGTCAGCTTTACATAATGGCACATAAGTAGTAGTAAATAATCATAATGAATTGTACACTTAGCAAGCGATTAATCAGTTATAAAATTTAGCCTTAGATTCAAAAGGCTATTTGTCACAGATATCCAAGAATCCATTCTGTCTGAAGTGAAAATTGAACTTGATAAAAGTATCCGACAAAGAAAATTATTGTAAGAATGGATTACAATCAGGTAAGCACTTCATATAAAGCCTCAAATTACCCTTTTTATACATATGTACATATATTATCCTATATGTGTACTATATATACATATATGTAGTTTCACACACATTTTAACAGTTTTTTGTTGTTAATTAAATGACTGACCAAATATGTCTATTTGTACAAGTCTTGTAGGAAGGGTCACTCTTATCCATTCAAATTCACGTTGCAGTAGTTAATCAAGTATTCTAGAAATACTTGACACTTCCTTCTGTGGCAATAGTTTGGCAACAATATAGATGATTTACAAATAATAAATATATATTTATTATTAAGAGAATAACTATTTCAGAACAGAATACAACTTATCTTAAACATGTATTTTCTGAGGCCAAAAGGAATCTTTAATGATTCCACAGCACTCCTGCGGTGCCGTCCACAAATGTTAACACAGTAACTTAAATTGCAACAACAAAAAACAACCCCAAAAGACCAAAACAGTTGATCCCTATCTCATTCTATCTAGATTTTGTAACTGTGTTCCTTTTCCATACAACACAATCAAATATAAGGAGGAAGATACCAACCATTGGTTTAATAATATTATACCACATAATACTACATATAACTTTATTTCCCTTTTGCCAGTATATAAGGAATTGTCTTCAGACCGGGGCGGGGGGGAACAACACAGACCCATGAAGAACATAATTCAATTCTAACTTACATTTTATCCTTAGCATTGTCATGCATCATTAAACCTGACCTGAACTAAAGATGTTTACTCTTCTTAAACCTGACACTAAAAAATGTGTCTACTGAAAAGTGGTATTTAGTATTTATTTTTTATGATAAAAAATAAACTTTCTTTCACGTGAGACTACAAGGCAAAATGTTACTTTCAAAAAAAGTAACTAGTCATTGTTTAACATTTTATTACTGATACACATCTGACAAGATGACACTTCAATGTTAAGTTAACATGGTTTTCCTCTGCAGTATCAAACAAAAATCATGCAAAGAAAATGCTAATTAAGATGTTATAAGCAGCTGATAATCAAAGTAACCTTTCCCTGACCCACACTAGGATAAGAAAACCCAGCAACAGAAGGCACTTAGGCTACAGTCTGACTCATTGTCTCTCTAAAGCTGTAAGAAGTAGCTGTAGAAGCTACAAAGCAAAAAAGAAAAATCTAGCGCTAAAGCAAATTAAGGCTGTAACTTAATTCAACACCTTTACATTGACAAAAATTTTGCTCTCAAGAGGATTGGAAGTGTTGCCAGTAACGTAAAAACTGCAAATCTTACAGTACTCATCCCAAAATTTGAAGTGAACTGAAGAGTTCAGGAGTCAAAGGAATAGGGTCTTCAAAAAGCTCTTGACTAAGCTGCTTTTTCTTTTCTGAATTTTAATTTAAGCACAAGAGTAGCACAGTAAGATAATCATGTATGCAACATAAATATTTACTATACTCTGGCAGAAACCAGCCCTTAACTTTAAGTTATTCACATGTTTTATAAATTCCCAGATCAGATTTTCTTCCTAATACATATGCATGATCCATACAGCTGCATTCACAATGACCTGACTAACAGCATGCAAACTGACAAAGGATATTACAAAAGCAGGATAATAAAGCACAAGTTATTCTTACTACCCTTCCCCCACCACGCATTTTACCCTTTGTGTTCTTTTATACTTACCATGCCCTCAAAGCCAACTCTGTAAAGGTTTTTAGCACCATTGTCCCAAAGAACATATGCTGCGCTATGTGGACTCGACGCACTCCAATCTTGGATTTCAGTTACCTATTCAGTTTTTAAAATAAGAAAATTGTTTCTAGAACAAAGACTTAGAAGCACAACTCGAACTTAAAGACT
>VZSC01012804.1:486613-501137 GCA_013398225.1 Steatornis caripensis | reverse complement strand
CTTAAATACTTATTAATATCTTCAGAATAATTCAGGATACAGTAGTTTTACTGAATTTAATAAAATTTATTCTGAAACTGTTTCTGTTTGATACAAGTGTTCCCTACGTGTCTTAACATGGCAGCCTGAATATATACTTTGTAGGCCTATTTTGGTTTTGTAAATTTGGTAGGTAATGTAACTATACAGAGAACAATTCGAACTGTAAAAATTTATTTTATGATGCTTTGGCAAGTTCTTACAAGAAGCAGTATTTAGCTAAGAAAATCAGGATGAAAATACTTTACTTGCGTCAATTTGTCTCGTTTAACCTGCATTAGCCTGGTGGCAGTGTACTGTGTTAGGAGACAAAGTTTTATTTCCAGACTCAAATCTGTTTAACAACAGTACAAAAGGAGGAGACTAAAAATACTTTCCCTGACAATTCTGAAATCATGAGGCCACACACCGAATTTTGAAAACACTTCAGTTATTCAAAAAAAAAAAATCAATTTCCAGGATTTGTCTTCATTCCTATTTGTATTTAAAAGCTGTTTCTGCTGTCTACCATCTGCTTTTCCTCATTAAAAAAATTTATATGCATTTATACATATTTTCAGCTTGCAAATAATCCCACTAATTCAAGTTTAGTACATAAAGCAGACAATGCAGGATAAGACTCCTATTTTGCAAAGTTTCAGAGATTTCAAAATATCTTGCCAAATTCACAACAAGGGGTAAAATAATCAAGACCAAAAAAAACTGCATCTGAATATCCCTTGCTTTAAGAGATTTAAATTTATTACTTTCTCTCAATAAAATCCAAAACCAAATCCCCAGAAGTCCTAAAGCTTCTGTTAATGTCTAAGATATAAAATAGGCCTAATATCTCACCCAAGAACTTTTCACTTTCTTTTAAATACCGCTTAAGCATACTAAAAATAAACACAAAAAAAAAGATCAGTTCACCAAGATATAATGGCATCCAATTCTCCGTCTAACACATCTCATACTTGGTGATAAAACTCACAGCATATTTTACATTCCCTGATGTATGTTCATACTTACAACAAACCTTCATTAGTTCTCAAGGTAAATGAAAGTTGTAAACAGAAAGTTCGCAAAGGTTATGATTAGCAACATATCATTGCATGGAATTTTCAATAAATCCAAATATTTTTATTATACAGCTACATCACAACCACTCATATAGTGTCCTAAGCCAGTAATATAATATTCACATCCAAAACTTGCATTTTTTTTTAATTTTAAACTGGGAAAGTCCTTATAATTATTAGCTGAAAAACAAAAATCCAGGATGCAAGAGCTAAAAACCAAGAACAAGAGATACATCAATGTTCTGACCCATAAGGAATAAGACTACAGAACACAGTGATGACCAGGAAGAGCTACTCTTGAGAGCTCTGTTCTTATAACAGCTCTGTAGTAATGCTAAAATATGCCCAAAATCTTAATGTTGTTACAAACCAGTCTTAAACAGAACAACGAAGACAAAAATTTAGTAGTTTTAAAAATGTTGTGCCGGTATTGTAAAAATATAAATTTAAATTTAAAAGAACTGGTCATAGTATACATCCCCTCCACTTTCTAAATCCTTAAATGTTACAGAATAAGATCTAAAAATGTCCAGCAAATTAAAATAATAACTTTTATAATTATACTTTTACTCTACAATTAGAAAGACCACTGAAGCCATTACATGAACACACAGAAATGCATCATCTTGTTTAAACCAGTCTTATTTTTACCTTTCCTCTACGACCATTGCCACCATCTTGATCTTCCCATTGCCAGTCAACTCCTCGCACCACCCTGGCACCTGCAAAGATTCCTCTTGCTGTAATTTTCTTTGATTTACGACGAGACTCCAATAATACCCTGAAGTTATTAAGAGAAGAACCCACAAATGTCAAGATCATAAAGAAAGTCCAAAATGAATCTTTGGGGATAGGAAGAAAGGAAGGAGAGCATCTTGAAACAAAAATAACCCCACAAATGCAGATTTCAGTGGATGAATCACATCCATTCAACTCTCAACTCAAACAGCAGTCTGCAAGATAAAAAACGCATGATCTTTCTAAATCTAATTTATTGTACGTTTATAATTAGTTTCTAATTGTAAGGATAATTTCTTCTCCAAACTTCCTACTACCAGCAACAATCTTGTAACCACTTACATATAGATCTGTACTCATATTATTAAAATAATTAAAGAAACATACATATTAACAACACATTTCTGTTTCTCTTAGGTGCACCCTGGGCCAATATTACTGTCCTGCAATTGATCAGAACACCCTGTCATTTCTATTCAGAATTATGCTATTAAGTAAAACAGCTACATCTCTTTCCCCTTCATGTCTCAGTTTATTTTCTCCATACTTCTTATAGCATATCTTGACAAATTTAATTCAATATATCAGCATCCATTTTTTCAGTCATAATAGGTTATTTTTCTAAAGTAAACCTCTTTTCCCCCCCCCCCGTCTTTAACAGAACTGAAGGAGATAAGCCCAAACAGAACAGTTCATGAGTATTTAAGTTACAAATAGAAACAAAGAGATAAACATTTTCCTGCCTTTTCAGTCACCTCAAAAGCCACCAGTTTGCACGCAACCAGACGTCTTACTTCATGCTAGGAATATATTGCCAGACAAAAGTATTTTTCAGCTGAAATTCTGAATGTTTCCTGATCTCCTCCTCAGTTTATCACCCTCCTGCTAAACTTTTAACATCCAGCAGATGGCAGACAAGGAAAAAGTTAAACTGTTTGAATCAATGCAGAGAGTACATGAAAACATTAGCCAAAACACAAAAACAGGTTGTTTATAGCAGCATTTCAGAAAGATCTCAACACCTACAAAACTGAGACAAAAAACAGCATACGTTACTTTCATACGCTGCCATATATCCCATACTCAAGAATAAAATAGGTAGAGCTTATGATTTCCTTCTTTGAAACGTCCTTAGATGCCTTTTGCCATTTTCCCTATGAGATATGTCTCAAATTAAATAGCACTGCTTTGCCCTTTTCTCCTCCCTCGAACAGTTAACTTTAATCAATTTTTCTCAGCCTCTATCTCCAAAACTAAAACTTAGGCTTTATACATCAGAACAGACCACTTAAAACTACAACAGAAACTTCAGCAAACAAACCAAACAAAAATATATATATGTATATAAGAAAAAAGATCTGGCAAGCATTCTCAAAAGCAATGAGATATTTAAAAAAGAAATAAATAGAAAAACAGATCTGTATTTTGTTACCTGTCCTCTATTAATTACTCTAACCCAGCACTTTCTACTCTTGGATCCAACTTGTAAGTCTTGTTCTGCATTAAACATTGTAATTGAGACACTAAGCTTATGATATCTATTAAGCACCTAAATCTGCTGGCATGAATCTCAAAAAAACATGTTACTTTTTGATTAAGCCACGGACCTGGGCATTTGACCCATAGTTAAGCTTCAAGGCAAACTTCTGAGAAAATAAACACAGTCCCTACAAGACAAGCTATGAGAAGTCAGTTTGTGTGCTCCAACCACTTCCCTTAACTGTAAAAGCACTGATAAAAGCACATTACTGAGTTACAACATATTTGTAAACCTTACTTCTCCAAGAAGAGGAAACAAATGTTGTCTTACACACGCCACATTTAGCAGAGCATCATCTCTAACAAAAAAAGCTTCCAATGATTTAATGAAAGAACATTCTGAAGAGTTATCACACAGGTGATACCACAGCACACAGCCTTTACACAATGCTTTACCATAGCTCTCCAAGTATTTAGTAGAAGAAATGTCACTGTTCTCACTTAGACAATAGATCAATCATGATGAAGAGGGACTTTGGATTTAGACAAGTTATTTAAAGTCACGAACAGCTGTGCAAAAGCCAATTTTGCTCAGAGTTCTTCACTGGGAAACAGTAATAGATGCTTAAGAAAAGAACATTAAAACCAAGGCAAGGGTAGAACAACCCTTCACAGCATCTTCTCTATGCTTTCTGTAGTGAGCAGTTTAAGCAGTTCAAGGTTTTGTCTCCAAATGATTCTGCTTTTCATACCCGACAAGGAGGGTATTTTCCCTCAATCTATCTACACCATTTTTGAACCTAAATAAACTTTCACATTCAGGAATTCATTGACAAATAATCTTGTGATTATACATTGTGTAAAGATAATTGCCTTTGGTTTAAAGCTACTATACAATAACACAAGAACTAGGAAGACTAGGTTAAAAGAAAACAGAAAAATCATATCCTAACTTTTTTTCTCTGCTCCATCCTTCCTAAAATTTCCATGTTTTCTAAGCTCCAAAGTCCTAGCTACCCTCCTTCACGAAGAGGCAGAACCAGTAACAGAATCTACACCTCAAGCCACTATCTTTCCTTATCCAAGTTTCACTAACCAAATCTGCAGCTTAAAAGTTAACCACAATTAACTGTTCTCATTTAGTGTCATGAGGAAAAAGTTACATTTTACCTTTCACTTCCTGGTGTGGTAATTCTGTAAAAACGATGCCTCAAGTGATGTTTGTCCCCGTGATAGCAAACGGTGCACAAGTCATAATTTGTGCATTCAGCACACTTCCATCGGATGCCAATGATGGGTTGCTGTCGACAAGTATCACACATAGTCCCATCATGCTTGATACCTGTGGGGAGAAAAAGAAAAAAAAGACTTAGCAACTTTGCTACATCACTACACTGATTTCTGCTGTGCACTATTATAATTTGAAACCATTACTAAAAATTTAACAATAAAGAAAGGCTGCTAGTGATACCCTATCAGCCTATACAACTGAGGGGAAAAGATAACGGACTTCACCTCATATCTGCAGTTGTCAGTCTGTTCCTGAAATGTTCTATCTCAGAAAGCTGAGAAAGCTATGTTTGGGTTTTTTCAATCTATACAAATCCGAGAAAGAAAATGAGGAATTCTTTTAACTACAAGTTAAAGGGTCAGAAATGCACCTGTCAAAATATATGGGCAATCTGGAACTTTATCTCTGGATTAAGACTATCAACACACCTTATACCACAAAGGCTAGTGTGTTCAACTCTGCATAACAGTTTGAAAGTCATTGGTTTGACTTATCTTTTCCACCATACAAAATGGGTAAGTGCTTATCTCTGTTCTTTTTCATACAGAAGAAAATTAAGCTGTCTTGGACAAATACCATTAGCTTCTTGAAAATCTGTTACCATTTTTGAAGTGTTTTACTGCTTTATACTTTGTTTTTTTCAAAAAGAATGTGCCAAAGACAGATGTAACCCACCGACATGTGCTCTGCCCAGCCTTCCACGAAAATCATGTCCTCAAGACTACTTAATTCTACAGCTTTGCCAAGTTACAGCTGACTGAAAGTGGTAAGTCACAGAAAGTTTCCATCCATGCATTCTGAATACAGTGAAAAGCCACAAGTTTATTTAAAAAAAATAACCAGATTCTGTTGTTGTTTGGGGAAAAAAATAGCATTAGAACAGAGAAGCACTGGCATTGAGTCTATAGCACAAGATAAAAATGAGCACTAAAAGGCTGGAGTAACACAGAACTTTCCCAGTCACTCAGTCTTAAAAAAGCCCCAAACAGTTCACACTGAAATTATTGAGGAAAAAGAACAGGTTTTGTCCCCTCCAGAAGGGACACTTCTGGAAATGACTGCCAAATTCACTATAAACCTATTACTCTCTTGTGTCCAACAGCTGAGCCACCTGCAGTGAAGAAAAATCAACAGCTGGAGAGGCAAAACTGAAGGAAATGCCTTCTTGTTTGAACATTTCACAGAATCACGTAATAGGCAAGGTTAGAAGTAACCTCTGGAGATTGTCTACTCCAACCACCACTGCTCAGAACAGGGTAAACTAGAGGCAGCTGCCCAGGACCATATCCAGTCATGTTCTAAGCACTTCCAAGAACACAGACTCCACAACACAGCCTCTTCCAGTGTTCAATCATCCCTATGGCAAAAATGTTTCTTCTTATGCTTAAGTGGAAATTGCTGTATTTCAGTTTGTGCCCATTGCCTCCTGTCGCTGACACCACTGAGAAGGGCCTGGCTCCATCCTCATTACAACCTCCATCAGGTATTTACATATACTCTTAAGATCCCCTTAAGCCTTCTCTTCTCCAGGCTAAACACCACCGGAACCCTCAGCCTCTCATACCAGATGCCTTAAGATCCCTTAAAACACATTTGCAGCCCTTCACTTGACACACTCAGTACATCCATGTCCCTCTCGCACTGAGGAGCCCAGAACTGAAACCAGTACTCAAGGTATGGCCTCACCAATGCTCAGTGGAGGGGAAGGATCAACTCAACTCAACTTGCTGGCAACACTCCTCCTAATGCAGCCCAGGATACCATTGGCCTTCGTTGCCACAAGGGCACACTGCTGGCCCACATTCACTTGGTTGTGCACTGAGACCCCCAGATCTTTTCCTGCAAAGCTGCTTTCCAGGTGTTTGTGCCAAGTTTGTACTGGTGCAGAGGTTACGCCTCCGCAGGTGCAGGACACTGCCTTTCCCTTTGTTGAATGACCGGAGATTCCTGCTGGCCCATTTCTCCAGCCTGTCAAGGTCCCTCTGAATGCCAGCGAGACCATCCCATGTATCATTTCTCCTGACCAAAAAAGTTTCTCACTCCATCCTCTTCCAGTCTTGATTATAAATGTATTTACAAAGATTACTCTACTCATGATTAAAATATTCCTGATGCATGAACATTAGAATAAATACTTAATTAAGGCTGGAAAATGCAACACATTTGGAGCAAAGACTGCATGTAGCACCTCAGAGATGCGAGCAGCTTCTCAAGGCGGCCAAAGCCAGCCTTCAGTGACAACAACAACCCTGAAACTGCTGACGTTATACTAATGATTACTGCAATTCCTGGAATGGTTCATGACTAATGCAGCATCCGTACCTTGACCACAAAGTCTGTGCTGAAATTCTGAAGGTCTGGCACAGACAAGTCCTATAACCTGTAACATTATTTCCCTACTCCAATGGCCAGACAACACACCTCATGTACCATAACTGTTCTTTTTAACTAACCTTCTACATTTAAAAAGTATTTGCCCCCTGGTAACAACAACTAAAACCACTATTTTTTTACAAGAACTTGGAAATCACCCATACATTTTCTCTCCCCACACAAGTCCATCAATGACCTTGTTCCCAAGGTGGAAGGTTAACATCAAGGAGAAAGCTATCTTTCTCGTTACGTCCACTAAGATTTTGATGTCTGGTATCGGCTGATTATCTGTAACACTCAAAAAGAGAGTATTAGCTATGATCTCCAGGTGGCTGCCTCACTGCTATGAATTGTATTAAATAATTTTACTACTTTTTTGGTAGTCTTCAAGAGCAGGTACATTACAAGGACTCTGATAACCTGTTACTGTTTTGTTGCCTTGCTTAAAAAGTCTTAACTAGTTATGGCACTTGGGGTTTAGGGGTGGTATTGGTTTGGTTTTTTTTTTAAAATTGATTGCTAAATTAGTATTTCACATAGAAACAGAGAAGTTGCACACAACTTTGGAATATTTTTAATGGTTGCCGAACTTCAGGGAAGACAGTTTGCCAAGAATCACATTTATTCTAGATGTAAAAGGACCAAGGAATTGGGTGCTGCAGGATTCTTCAATTTGTCCAAGCAGCAGGGAAGAGGGCAAAGAGAGGTATCATCAGGAGCCACATAATACAGAACTAGGTCATCTCACAGCAAACTTAAGTAAGAACTAAACATTTCTAGCCAGTGAGGCAAAAGCTATTGTGGAAAAACTCAGAAAAAACTTCCTTCAGAAAGATCAACAAAAAAAAATATACAAAGATGTTTGACTCCAAAGTCATTTTACTGACTATAGTGTCTGGGACTTAAAAGAGAACAGCGCATGTCTGTATTTGGAGTATCTGACTGAGAGTCACATCCCTATCCCACAGATCCCTAAACACCACCCTGATAGATATAGCCTTCCTTCATTCGTTCCCTGACACATGATTCCAGCAGCAACACCCACTTCAGTGCATGCCTCACCTGACCACGCTGCTCCATTCTCTCCATTATGCCAGCAAAAGATTTTTGCAGAGTTGAGCTGTAAACTGGATCAAGAAAGATGCCCAGCTGAAAAACTGTCAGAAGGAAAAATATTCAGCTGGATTGGTTTCCCAATCCCGTTCTTTGTGGTGCCACACAACACTGCTGGCACAACAAACAAAGCATTGCAGGGCAGGAGCAGGCAAGTAACCCTGTTACAGAATATTTAACCACTGCACTAGAGATGTGGAGGGTGAAGCAGATTTGTATGCCTCCGGTGACAGTGGACTAAGAGAGAGTTAACTTCATCTGCTAAAAAAAGATGCTAAAACAAAGTGCTACTACTGGGTCACAAAAAGCGATAGCTAAACTCTTATTCATGCTCATAATACAAACAAAATGGACTATTTAAATCAATAGTAAGTTTTAAAGAAGGTTGAAAGAGTAATTTATTTTTAAGTTGACCTAGATATTACAGGTACAAGACTATGGTGGGTTGACCTTGGCCAGCTGCCAGATGCCCACTCAGCCACTCTCTCACTCCCCCTCTTCAAAAGGACAGGGAGTTAAAATAAAATAAGAAAGCTTGTAGGTTGAGATAAAAGTGAGATCGCCTACCAATTACCATCACAGGCAATGCAGACTTGACTTGTGGAAAGTTAAATTTATTGTCAATTAAAAAAAAAGGATGGTGAGAAAGACAAAAACTAAAACACCTCCCTACACTCCCCCTTCTTCCCAGACTCAACTTCACTCTTTCATTCCCAACTCCCTTTATCTCCCTGCTTCTCCCCAGGGGAGACAGAATCATAGGATCATTTAGGTTGGAAAAGACCCTTATGATCATCGAGTCCAACCATTAACCTAGCACTGCCAAGTCCACCACTAAACCATGTCCCCAAGCATCATGTCTATATGTCTTTTAAATACCTGCAGGGATGGTGACTCGACCACCTCCCTGGGCAGCCTATTCCAGTGCCTGACAACCTTTTCAGAGAAGAAATTTTGGTGAAGATGGGGAACATGGGGTTATGGTCAGTCCATAACAGCTCCTCACAGTTTCCCCCTGCTCCAGCATGGGTCCTCTCTACGGGCTGCAGCTTCCTTCAGGGCATGCCCACCTGCTCCAGCGTGGGGTCCGCCACGGACTGTAGTGTGGATACCTGCTCCACTGTGGCCCTTCACGGGCTGCAATGGGACAATCTGCATCACTGCAGTCTCCATCTACTCATCACCATCTAGTTGCCAAAATTCAGTACTGAGGACCTGATGTGGGCACTACACACATTTAGGGGGAAGGAAGAAGACATAATTTCTGATGTTTCAGACTCGCTCTGCCCTAGACCAGCAGATTGAATGCTCATCAGTATTGAGATCGTATCTTTCAATTTACTCTCACCAAAAAGTAAACCAGTTTGTGTGCTCCAAAACTACCCAGTGATGTAAATCGAAGCACCGTACACAAGAACAACCAGGAGACTGGGTCAAGTGTAGGCTCTGGAGCCAAACAGAAATCCTGACCCAAATGCAACTGCACCTCTCAAATAAACCACTTCCGCTCTTCGAAAGGAAGGCTGTTCAAGAAAGGTCGACAAAGACAAACTTTACAAAGTTTCTATTAGGAAAGAATGTCTTAGCTAAACTACTGGAACACATTAAAGTGCCATAAAAACTTCAGGTCTCAAAGATCAGCCCTGCATCTGGCCAGCTGTGAACCAGAAGAGGACTTTAGCTCTCTCCAATGAAATAATGCAAAATTAAACCTCAAATATTGTTCAAAGTTTTCTAGGAGCAGGCTATTTCAACATGAAACAAGTTCTGTACCATCCTCCACACTGCACCAAAAAACCCCAAAAGAAACCAGGTAATGAGATGGGTACTTTCACCATGACAAATTACTTTTAAATAGCTGCTATTTCCTAATGTCCCTCTAACATTAGTACACCATAAAATCCAGTATTCCTGATCTTCACTTGTTATTAATGTTTTTGCTATTTGCATTTAATATCAGTTTCCTACTTTTATGCCTCTGTCGCAAGCTATTTTCACTTTTGCCACCTATTCCCAAATCTTCCCTGGATTATCTAGCCCACCATTCCTGCCACCACTCATTTATACATCAATTTTACAGCCTTTGACTACAAGTTTTTAAAACCCATGCTTGCTCTCAAAGCTGTGAAAGGAAATAGAAGCAGTGTTGCTCAAACTGCTATGTGAATTTGTTACAAATCTCTTTTGTATTAAAGACTTTTCAAAGGCGGCAATATACAATTGTCTGATAAAAGAACATTCTAACAGTAAAATAAGATGTACAAGAGCTAGTCATACCTCTCACTGTTAAGCACAGCAAAAGTCAATAGTGATTTCAATTACTTCTCAGAACCAACAAAATCTGGTTTCCAACGGACTAGTTATTCTCTCCAAAACTCTAACAAGCCAAAATCCTTTCATATTATAATGACAATACTACCATCAGGCATGGGATATCACAAACTACTTAGAAAAAAAGATTAATTTAGACCCCAATTTAAAATGCAACAGCAATGTTTTGTTCTTCCCATTCTTGAATTCCAGATAATTTTTACACTATGGCTAGACTCCAGGCAAACTGAAAACAAAGAATTCGTAGAGATTAACTAAGATTCCAACAAATTGTGTGAAAACCCAAATCAGTGTCCTGACAAACATAACTCACCTATTATTTACCCTGTTTGGCAGCAGTCAGCTGACCAATTATTACATATGAGAGATGCCAGACTTGTCAAAGCATGTGTCCTATCTGGTAAGGGCATCATAAGATACATGAGGAGGGAGAGGATTATTGTGTAGGAGACATGGGGGAAGGGCAGGAAGAACAAAGGACATGTTTATTAAAAAAAAAAACAACCACCAGGCTTTCCAAGTAGCACTGCTCCTGAAGCTATTAGATTTTTTTTTACTTGTGAGGTGTTCTGTAAGTACTTACAAATAGCCACTAAAAATATCTTGACTAAGACAATTTGCCTTAAACTACACTTGATGTGCTAAAAGCAAGAACAAATAAATACGTAGGATAAATCATGTGAGGTGGTCTATCTTTTAAAATGTTCCGACATGCATAATTTCATGATGATTTATGAAAATCTTCAGGTTACAGAAAACTATTAATACAAGTTAAAAAAGCCACTCCAATCTTCAACAGCTAACACCTAAACTTTCAATATTAGCAGAATACAGCACACAGAGCTTTCCATGCCACACAGATGCTAGCTCTAGCTGTGGGATAATTCCACATCAAGATCCCATTTCCTGACCCCAGCCCCTTCGCCACCTCACCTTATTTGAACACAATTGGGTAAATACTTCAAGCAGGAAAACAACATTGTTACTTTGAACCAACCATACAAAAGAAGAAACGGATGACAGATTTTTGCCTAAGCTTTGTAGAAAGCAAATCTTCAGAAAGAGAATAAACACAGAAAGTTTCTGTACTACTCCTTTCTTTTCCACAACACTAACAGAAAAGGGGGACTCTCAAGACTCCTAGATTCTGGCAAAAAGCTACTTTACCAGAATTTATTTGCAAGTAATCATGTAACAACACCACACTGCCAATGTATCACATCCCACCACTTACTCCATTTAGGAATCCACTAGACAGGACCTAACTGACATTTCCTTTCTTCTAACTGAAATTTCAGTTCGTTTCAGATTCTTAGTTTACTAATTCCTCTCAATCACTCTGCCTTGCTTAAAGAAATGCTTGTCAATGTAAATATGATCACTAATGTGCAGCTAATACAGCTAGCTTGGTAGACATAACTGAAAACCAAAACAAAACTTCCTATCAGAAAACATTCATTACCCAGACGACTGTATCCAGAGCAAACAGCTTACATGAGATACTTGATGTAAAACATCAATGAGGTTTTTATTTCAAAGACAACCATCCTAAAATCTTGGTACTAATGCTATTTAAGTTCTATAAAAAGTTAACAGTCTTGCAATGCTGGTAACAGCCTACAATCATTACAAGAACAGTACCTCATTAAGTCTATGAAACATTGTTCTGGCATCAAAGGAAAGGCATCTACATATATATGCATATGTATCAAACTCAGGTTTGGTTTTGGTTGGGTTTTTTTGGGTTTGTTTTTTTTTTAATAGAATGAGCTTCAAACATTACTTCTGTAACACAATGGGTTCCTGAGGCAGTACTACTGTTTCTGGCTGTACAGGCCTCAAACTCATCAAAGCAGAAACTCTGGCTGCAAGCACTGCTTTTAAGAACTTATAATCAAGTCTGGTTTTGAATACCTATAAAAAGAACTCCCAGCAATAAATAATCTAATTTTGTTTTCCACTGCTGTATTTTTATATTTATTCTCCCTATAAATTTACAATCATGATGTGACTGTAAATTTATGAACAGGAAATTTTTTTTTCATTTCAAACTGCAGCATTATTTAACAGTAGGTATCATCAAACCAAAAAACACTCCATATTTTATAACACTTCCTTGCTCAACAGCATCATTATTAATACTACAGGTAGAAATTCCTGTCACCTAATCCCACTCTTCCAGTAACTATTTATATCAAAATTCTTTAAATACCCCTAGAGATAGTATCAAACTATCATTCAAAGTCAGAATCCCTTAGTCTAAACAATGTATAGTAACTACCATGGAGAAAAATAAGTAAAACACAAAAAGGTGGAAAACTAAAGGAAGGAAGTGATTTGCCCAGGAATACAAAGGGAATCAGTAGTAAAACCAGGATTTCAGCTCAAATTGACAGCATCCTAATTCCATTAACTTTCCACAGTGCTTCCCTTTTGCTGCTACTACTTTACAGATTTTTACTCTTCCGGCCGTCATGGAACCATGGCCTCAAAAGTAACTCCCTCTAGCAAAAAGCAACCCTGGGTAGCTCCCATGCAGCAGTTCTGTGAGGATGATGCACCCGTTGGCCAAAAGCCTCAGGAAGAGAAACACCATTTTGCAAAGCCTGAGAACAGCAATGTTTATGAGTTTTCTCCCAAAGCAATATACACAGTCCTACCCGAAGCAGAAATTAAAATTCTAATACAAAAGTATAAACATAACTGAAAATCAGAAGGAATAAAACAGTAAAAAACAAAACAAAACAAAACCCAGGAACTTAAAACTGAGCATTAAGGGTAGGCTTCCAGATGCAGGTAACAGGATACTGTCAGCTTTCAAATACATCAAGCAGAGCTAGAATAATGAGCATTCAAGGCTCATATTCAACTTTATGCATACACTTCAGTTTGAAGCAGAAGTAGTCCCACTGGTTTCTACAGGACATCAAATGCAGGTAAAGATTCAAAGCATAAACATCTGCAAGACAAGGACAGACAACTTGAAAGACTACTCTTAACTCCTTGTTCCAAGGTCCATTTCAAAAAGATTTTCAGCTCTTTTTAACAGCATCTACCCTCCAAAACAACAACAAAAAACCAGCTATGAAGACAGGGGAGAGGAAGGTACCCAGACACAGAAAATTTAAATCCATCTCAAAGGCTCACCATGCAATGCATGGTGGGTTGTGGTCTTTTTTCTTAGCAACATTGTTGTAATTAATTAGAACGAATTCCATGATGCTATCCCTTCAAAAGTCTGTTAGCTTCAGCCCACCGCTGTAAATTTTCCCTTCTGTAACACTACACACAGCTGGCTCAAAGACAGTCGCTCCTCTCCATCATTCTAAATGAAAGACACATTACAAAACCAATACATCCAAGTACCCCAACAAATCGGTCCAACCACCTCATTATCGAGGCAATCCTGCCTGGCCCAAACGCACCTCACTATATTTCCGAGGAAACTGAACAATATATTTTTCTTTGTGAGTTTCCACTGTAAAAACAGGTGCTAATGTGAACATTTCCCTGTCACGTTTGCAACACTAACACTGCTGCATAACGTCAGTGCGGACCTAAATCCATTGTCCAAACTGACTGAATTTAAAGCATAAATATCAAGCAGCCGAGTAACTAAATGAACGAATGCATCAGTTTTCCAGTACTTCAGCTGTTTTACAGCATGTCTGGTAATACAGATAAAAGGCAACATGCACATTACAAGACAAAACACTCTTTCAACCACTTGAAGTAATCTTTAGCAAAAAGGTGCTACACCTCTTTCCTGCAATCCTCCCTATACTTGACTCAGAACGACTGTCACCATTTCGCAAAACGGCTCTGAGATATAAATTCAAGAACGGGGGGATGGGGGGATAAAACCAAACCAAAACCTTAAGGTACCATCCACTCCGCTCCCTCCCCACCCACCACACCGGCAGCCTCCTCCCTACAGCACACCCCTTTTGCTTTGTCTACCCCAATTTAAAAGTCCCCGGACAACTTCTCTCCCCACGGCCACACGCTATGGATTTGCTTTAGGTTAGCGCATAAATATACATATACATAAATATACATATGCAGCCACCCACGCGCCGCCATGCGAAGGCGGGGGGGGGGG
>VZSC01012804.1:441058-473391 GCA_013398225.1 Steatornis caripensis | reverse complement strand
GATGCCGCCGGCGGCGCTGTAGCGCGGCGCCGTCCGCGGGCAGCGGCAGCGGGAGACGGGCGGCAGCTCCTCCTTCTCCTTCTCCTCCTCCTCCTCCCTCCGCGCCGGGCGGGGCTCGGCCGCGGCAGTCGGGGTGCGCTGCGCTGCGCTGCCCTGCCCTACCCTACCGTGCCCTGCCGTGCCGCCCCGCGCGTGCAATGGACTGGCAGGTACTGACCAGGGAGCTCTCCCTCTACCTGGAGAGCCAGGTCCGCGTGGGGCTCTTCGGCTCCGGCGTGGGCTTGTCCCTGGTGCTGGGCTTCGGCGTCGCTTACGCCTGCTACTACCTCAGCAGCATCGCCAAGGTGAGCGGGAGGGCGGCGGGGCGGGCGGGCTCCGCAGGTGTCCCGCCAGGGGAGGGCCGTCCTGGCTGGGACCGTCCCGCGAAGGTCACCTCGACCCACCGCCCCCGTGACGGGAGGCAGCCGGCGCCCTTCTGGCGAGGGGAGCGCCGGCACCTGAAATGGCCCGGCTGGACACAGGGCGCCGTGCCCGCCTCGTCCTCACACCCCGCGTCCTTCCTCCAGAGGGGCCGCTCCGGGGTCCCAGCTGGCCGAAACCCCGCTCGCCTCCCGCACAGGCCCGTCTCCGCGGCCGGCCCGGGCCGCCCAGCACCCCCACCCCCGCCGCCGGCCTGAGGGAGCGCCCGGCTGGTCGTGCCCGGCCTGGGAGGGGAAAGTACCCCGGCCTCAGGCGGCCCCGAAACGCCGTTGTCCCGGGGGGGCAGAGCTTGGCTGGGGGCCATGGTTTGGAAAGGGAGGTCAAGACCTCCCTCCCCGACAAAACCACGAACTGTTCGCTGGTTTACTAACTGGGCAGGTGATAAAGTAGTTTGCTGCCCTTGTGTCTGCCTTCAGTATCATCGGTGATACCCTTGGAGCTGCTATCGCAGTGTTTTGGGGGTCTAAGACGCTCTTGTACATCTTCTCATCAGTAGTGGTTTCAGAGATAAATTAAGCATTTGCAAATTGCTTGGATACAGTGAGCCTGATCTGATCTAAAGTGGCCCCGTGGTGAGAGTGCCTCATTGAATGCTTAATCAACTGAAAATACGCATATCAAAAGATTTATGGCTGCTGAAGGCACATGTGTTGCCACAGTCCTTCACGGAACCACTGAGAACATAGCCTTCCTCTTCATCGAGAAGAGGGTACTTGGTTTTGGTCAGAGGACAAAAACGAAGGGAGGATGTGCCAGTAACAGCTTTCTTTAGGGCATCTATGAGACATCAGTGTAAAAGAGAGGTTTAAGAAATGTGGTTGCTAAAACGTGAGATGTTCGGTATACGGGGATTTCCACATTGGTTAGTATACGCACGGAAGCTGTGAGAAAAATCTCTGTATGCAGAGCATTATTAGAGATGAGTAACCAATGCAGTTGTGTACTGTGGTATGAGATGGGAGGAGGAGTGTCCTACCAGGTTAAAATAGGTACTGCAGGTGCACAGTCAAAGTACATGGAGTAAGTGGCATTTGTGTGCGGTGCAAGAAATTTGATTCAGTAAAATCTTTCTCCCCTACTGTGAGACAGTGTGGTTTTGATTCTTCAGTGAAAGGTATGATGCTGGTAAAAGTCGAGGTAGAACAGTATGTTATTAGAAAAGGGTGAGGAATCCATAGTGTTTAGTGGGTGTCACTTTTCATTTCGGCATTTCGTTTGGTTTTGTTTTACTTATCGCTTTACTGCAAAAGGAAAAAGCATTGCGTATGTTTATATGAAAGAAATCAGTTCACTGGGAGAGGACTTGAACATGCTTTCATTTCTTTCTTTCTCTAATTTTTAGTTTGTTTTATATGAATCCTCATGCCTGACTGTAGTCTTTCTCTCTAGAAACCCCAGCTGGTGGCCAGCAACGCCCGTTTCTGCCGCTTTCTCGAGGAATATTGCCCTGTTGTGACAGAAACTTACTATCCCACGATTTGGTGCTGGGAAGGTCGGGTACAGACGCTCCTGCGTCCCTTTATCACCTCTAGACCCCAAGTACAGTACAGGAAGTAAGTGCCTTTCTTCTGGAAAGTGATTGATTTGGTAGCCAGCGGTTACCTTACTCTGACTGTGTCACAGCCACCATCATTGCTCAAGCTTGTGCCCATTTTATTTGCTTTGTGCCTGCCTTTACAACTTCATCCTAGGCTTGGAACCATCTCTGTCCTAGATTCAATATACACTAGGTTTAAAGGTCAAGGTTCCCAAATGGCCTTATTTTAGCTCAGAGAGTTTTGGAGCACTGAAATATTGGTGACGATATAGGAACTGATGTTGTTATATGTTCAGAGGATCACACAATGGTTGAGGTCGGAAAAGACCTCTGCAGTCACCTTGTCCAACCCCTCTGCTCAAGCAGGGCCACCTAGAGCCAGTCACCCCCGACTGTGTCCAGACAGCTTTTGAATATCCTTAAAGATGATGCTTCCCTGGGCAACCTGTGCCAACGCTTGGTCACCCTCACAGTGAAAGGTCTTTCCTGATGCTCAGAAGTAACCTCCTGTGTTTCAGTTTGTGCCCATTGCCTCTGGTCCTGTCAATGGGCACCGTTGGCAAGATCCTGGCTCTGTCCTCTTTGCACCCTCCCTTCAGGTATTTAAACGCATTGATGAGATCCCCCTGAGCCTTCCCTTCAAGTTGAGCAGTCCCAGCTCTATCAGCCTTTCCTCGTAAGTGAGATGCTCCAGTCCCTTCATCATCTTTGTGGCCCTTTGCTGGACTCTCTCCAGTATGTCCACATCTCTCTTCTACTGGGCAGTCCAGAACTGGACCCAGAACTCCAGGTGTGGCCTCACCAGTGCTGAACAGAAGGGAAGGATCACCTCCCTCAACCTCCTGACAACGCTCCTCCTAATGCAGCCCAGGAGGCTGTTGGCCTTCTTTCCTGCGAGGGTGCGTTGCTGGCTTGTGTTCAACGTAGTATCCACCAAGACCCCCCCAACCTTTTCTGCCAAGCTGACTTCCAGACAGCCAGCCCCCAGCCTGTATTGGTGTGTGAGGTTGTTCCTTCCCAGGTGCAGGATTTTGCACTTCCCCTCACTGAACTTCATGAAGTTCCTGTCAACCCATTTCTCCAGCTTGTTGAGGTGCCTCTGGATGGTGCATTAAATATTCTGGTGATTGATTGCCATCATTTTGCAAAGGTCATGCAATCACTGTATCTGCCCATTGAACCAACATGTTCTACCTTAACCATAGCAGGGCCACATTCAGCCTTGTTTTGAATACATAAAACTTCTGGGATTTTCAGAGCAACTTTTACCTGTGAGTTTTATGTTGTATTCTTTGATGCCTAAATTGTAAGAGGGAAAAAACTTATATTTATTGTCTGTCCTCAGCTGATCTCTCTCACACAGAAATGAGACTTAGTCTGGCAAATGAGGCATTTGGCACAAGACCTAAGGAGAAGTACTTTTATGTGCCGGAACCTGGATGCAGCACAAGTTGTTTCAGCTCTGTTTGCATGGTAGAATAGATTTAGCATTTAGCAGCTTCCCTTAGTTTTAGTAACTAGGAAACATTTCTAGTGGCATGGCCATGTCCACTTTTTCTAGCCCTTCTTGTATACTCTCTGTTTCAAGGTTTGTGAGGGAAGAAACATAGTTCCATGGGGCAATGCTTATTTTGCACCATTTGAGATTGTGTTGGCAGTACACACTAGCATTGCAACTACTTCCCGTTACTGAAAAAGGGCAAAGCTGAGCTAATGAGTCCAACAAGGCTGATGGTCTTTAAAATCTGGAGTAGGTGCTATCAAGAGTTTCAAATGAAAAATCAAATGCAAGGTAGGCTTACATTTTGGTAGTTTCTACACCAACTCCCTTGAACAATGTCTTCATTGCCAGTAAGAGGGAAGAGGCTGTACGTTTCTAAAAAAAAGAATGAAACCTCCTTGTTGTTTAATGCATGCTTAGCTTCTTGGGGTATTATAATATTTGTTGCATTCTTAAGATGCATGGTTTAAGAGTGCATTCTAGCAAAGTTTGTGGAGACACAGGGTGAAAGACATAGCACTGTGTGTCTGTGTTTCACGTGTTTGAAACATAATAAAGTGCCATCCATTGTACATGCTGCTGCTTTGGATAAAGAGAAAAGCATGTTGGAAATGTTTAACACATTGCCCAGTGTGCTATCAAAAGATTCTCAGATGATCCAAAGGAAATCTACAGTACACAAGCCTATATAAAATAGAAGGCAATCACAAAAAGCACATTAGTTACAAGCTTCCAGTACATCAGCAGCAATTTATGAAAGGCTAGCTCTTCATTTACTGTAAGCAGTAATTGCTCTGCAAACTGACTGTGCTATCTCATGTCAGCATGGCTCTTTCTGAATGGTAAACATGCAAACATACCTAGTTAGGTGGCACTTTGAGTATTAAAACATAATTAAAAAAGCAAAATTCATACTTGGTAGTTTGTACACTGTAAGCACTCCTAATAGTATGCATGTATTTTTCAATCTAATCAGTGTTGTCTTGAAATATGCCTTTCAGTGAGCTCATTAAAACAGCAGATGGAGGACAGATTTCATTGGATTGGTTTGATAATAATGACAGCTTATGTTATCCGGATGCCAGCACAAGACCCACTGTCCTGTTATTGCCTGGCCTGACAGGAACGAGCAAGGAATCCTACATTCTTCATATGATCCATCAAAGTGAAACGCTGGGATATAGGTGCTGTTGTATTTCATTGCTAGTGTTTTGCTGCTTCTAATAAGATCAAATATAAGTATGTATATGTATAAGATGCCTTCCTACAGCAAATGAGATGTAAAGCCGTTAGTTTATGTAAGAAAGTATTATTAGTAATAATAATAATAGTGGGATTATGTAACAGGCAGTACATTTGGAAGGGCAGTTTTAGTAGCTACAGATGTGCCCCAGAGATTGCAGTGAAAGCAAGGTAAGTCTGCATAGGCCTGTGCTGCTGCTTGTGAAATTATGATATCAGTATTTGTGTTACCTTTACACTTTCTAGAGAAGGGGTTTGTATTCAGTTCCACGAAGACTCGTGTGGATGGGTTGCTGGCAGCGAGCCTCGGAGGAAGTTGGCTTCTGAATGCCAAAATTTCTTGATTCAGTAGCCTCAAATTTGTGAGTGCAGAAAGGGGAGCTAGCCTGCTCTTACTGGTGGTGGTGAAGGAAGTTGTCGCCTCTTAATTGTCACTGCTTAATTTAGTTTTGTTATTAAGGCTTCTGGTCAGAGTTGGGTAAAATAAGTGGATTAGTCGATGAGTAGATTCCTTTATGTAATCATATTGCTGCTGCTGCACTTTAAAATAAGTTGTCATTGTTCCAGGATCTGTATTTGGAATATTACATTTTGTCTTTGCAGATTGGTTTCTGGTGCTGACTATAATAAGTTCTTCAAATATGTATATGTGAGCATTTACGTATGTGTCTGGCTATCTGTTCTCTGCTTGGAGGTTTGGATAACTGCTTCACTAAATTATGAAAGTAAAGTAGCACTTTTAACTCATCAAAGTACTTTAAAATCACTTTAAAACTTACCAGTAAAAAATATCAGAGGAGAAAAGCCCTCAAATCAACAGCTTCTTACTATTAATTTTTAAAGTGTTCCTGAAAGAAATATCTGCATTTGATCACCTAAGAAAAGAAGGTATAGCATTAAAAAGGGGAGCTTTTTGTCAGATTTCAACAGAATGCTATAATTTTCTTTTTAAACAGCAACATTTGAGAAATACCAAAATAAGTAATTTTTCATCCATCAGAATAACATATATTTTATTTAACAAAATTATTACAGTGAGATGGTGGAAAAGTAATAGAAAAATAAGATTTATTAAGAACGTGTAGATCCTTAAATCAAGGTAACAGTGCTAGAAAATTCAGAGACTCCCACCAGCATAGAGAGAACTTCTGCCTTACCTAACGAAAAAGGTTCCCATCCCCAAGCTCCCGTCCTGCAACTTAGATGCAGCTGTCATAATTTTGATTTGGCTCATTTCTTACTGTTTAATACAATGACGTAGCTTTGGAGGATGTCTACACGTGGATTTCTGACGTTCTCTTTCAGAGCACTGCTTTAGGCTCAGCCCTGCATGGGCAGAGCTTATGTTTCATGTTTGGCCAGCTCAGAGCGCAGGCAGAACAAGATGCATGTACCATCTTCAGATAAACTCTGGGGCTCTCATCCTGCAATCTGACCTCAATCCACAAATCACAGAGCTCTATTATAGAGTCCCACTGACTTCAGTGAACTCCATTTTGGTATAAAGGTTGTTCCACACAGGTCAGACTTTAAGATCTTTGGGACTGTAAATGGTTATGTGCTGAACTTATTCATAGAACTGCCTCATTTTTCTTTATGCATTTTTAATTTCATTTGTGTTTTAGTTATCTTTTTTAGTGAAATGAACAATATGTGTAACGGAATTTACTTTCTCAAATTTTAGATGCGTCGTTTTTAACAATCGAGGAATTGCTGGTGAGGATCTTTTGGTAAGGGTGACTCTTAACATAAAACACCTCTCACGTATAAGCAGTGTATATGGAATCATTCGTGTCTATTTGTGCAGCTGGATTTAAATGAGAGAAACTCACAGCAAATGTTGAAAATGCAGAGAAGAGAATCTCATAATCTGATAGATCAATCGTACCAATATTCATCTTCTATTTTAAAAGTCAGAGAGGCCAACTGGTCAGCAGAGAATTTTTGTCAACATTTCACTTCAGGAAATAATATAAATTACTAATATCAGTAACATTACAATGAACAATCCTTACACTTTTCTTTCCAAAAATACTACAGTATCTAAAATGCACACATCCAAGAAATTATGTTTAATCAATGCAATTTTCTCCCATTGTTTTAACATACAAATCCAAATATAAGCATTCATAATTACTTTCCCAGTTGCCAATATGAGTTTAAAATAGATTTTGATATGGTTAAAAAGTTGTGCCATTAAAATTGATCCATATTATGTGTTATTGACTTAATGAACCAGATTTATATGAATGGCCATATAATTCCTAAAATTTAAATGTGTTCTTGTATTTTTCTCAGCAATTATGACACAAACTCAGCTACAAAACACATTTTTTGTCTTTGAGACAGACATACCATGTTTGCTTAGAAATAACTGGCAATTCCACAGTTGACAAAGTCTTGAAGCTTAACGTTTTCTGCAGCTAGGGACAAGGCATGATGAAATATTGCTGAATAAGCTTTGTTTCTTCATATGCGTTTTGTTGACAGTTCTGCAGCTGGAATGAATGTGCATAATACTTAGTATTGTTTTGCATTTTTTAATCTCCTGGTTTCCAACTTCAAAAAGCTCAGAATGTTTTCCCATAATCAGATAAAGCATTTCAATGCAAATATTGCCATGTTAGGAGTAGTTTTCTGCGTGCTTTTGGAGATGGATCTACAAAGCAGTTTCGTGACACACAAAGTCCTTATTGATGAATTTCTGAATCATTAAGAGAAAAGATCTCTTGTTTGGATACATTGTGTGTATTTTACTGTAATCAGATTTACATCTTTAAGCTTTATAATATCTTACTGTGAAGCAAGCCAGCTGAAATGATCACATTTTCTGCAAAGGGGTTTCTATATTCTAATATAAAATCCCTACTTAATGAGTTTGAAACATAGTGAGCACCACAGTAGAAATTAGTCGTGCAAGTAGTTCTTGTTCTAGTCTTTTTAAAGATAGATTCAAATTTACACCAAATAAGAGCTATTTAAAGAATCAGTTTTAAAATGCTGTTCTTGTTTGTTATTGAAAGTTACTGTGTGTTATTGTTGTGGAATAATCAAATATTAGATTGACCACAGCCATGTGAGCTAAGATGGTGTTTTAAAATATCTTCATACAATGAGTAGATAGATAGATAGATATTAAAGTGTCAGGAATTCACTGAAACTAAAATGCAAGATATCTCTCTAGTTCTATAAACTTTTAATCAAATACACTTTCGCTTAGAATACATTAGACCCTAGTTACCAAGAAGAATGTATTTGTCCTTGTAAACTTGACAATTTAATTAAAATAAAACACATTCACACTGTTTATAATTAACAGGGTGTAAAACAGTGAAGAGTGATTCTTGTGGATGAGAACTGGAAATGCAACATAAATGGAAATTAAAAACTTCTTTGGTTTTAATTATCCAGATTTATCTTTTTTTTTTTTTTTTTTTTATCTTTGACTTCAACATTTCCGTATTCTTGTTACATGTATCTTAATTAATTAGTTTCATCTAATTAAACTTGTTAAAATTGCCCACAAATATCCAGGCTGTTTAACGGAAAGCAATTTTTAAAAAAAACCCTTAAAATACATTGTTGCTTCAGGCAACAAGTAAATTCCATTAACTCATAATTAAGTATTTTTATGTTTAGTTTTAATGTTTATACTGAATTTTGGCAGGTCAGCCACTACCTATAGTTAAGTCAAAATCACTGGCACTTTAGTAGCAACTCTATAGTTAAAAGCCCTCTTGTGCTGTAGATGAAATCTAGAGAACACCATTAGAAAAAGACTTATTTTACTGTGATTCTTGTTGTACCCAAAAGGACTTATGTCCCTTATACTGCTCCAGATAGTCCCCCAGATTGTGTCTGGTAGCAGTTGTCTGTGCAGGTGAGGCTCAAAAGCTATGCTTATCCTTCAAAAGCCTGGAAGGGGTTACCCAAGTCTCAGTGATGCCAGTGGAAGTCATTCCAAGTCTCAATTCAAGATCTGAAGAGATGCTGACGGTAGATAGAGAAGGGATAATATATGTTTCATTGCTTCAGTTAATACAATATTTTAGCAAATCAGGTAAATGGCACTGGTGAATTTCTACCTATTTATTTGCTTGTATTGTGTATAGAATCTAAATATTGGCAACTTTTCAAATGCTAGCTGACAGAATTTTAAATCTGATTTTTTTTTAGCATTTGAATGTGGGTAAAGATTGTAAAATTGTCATTATAACTTTCTTGTCTGTAAATTGCAGCCTTTATGATATGTTTCCATTTGCTCAGGGTATTTTAAAAATATAAAATTTTAAAAATATAAAATGCCTATCTAGTTCTATCTAGTTTAGCTCCTCACGCTGTGTTCACATTTCATCTAATGACCTGGTGGTTGCAAATACTGAAAATATTTGTTACCTGTTTTATTTTGTAGCAATAACAAGTATAACTCCTTTCTCCACCTCCTTGTGAAATGCTGTGGGTCTATATTTGCCATTTAGCACAGTTTCATGATAAATGCTAAATTTATCTTGTTACATAAATGATCCACTGTTCGGTTTGCTTTGTCCTTAAAGGATAATACAAAAGCTTATGATGGCATTTTTCCCTCTGACTCCTTACAGACACCAAGGACTTATTGTGCAGCTAACACAGAAGATTTAGAGGCCGTTATTCATCACATACACAGCCTGCACCCCTCAGCTCCATTCATGGCAGCCGGTGTTTCTATGGGAGGGTAAGGTATTATGTAACACAAGTGTCAGCTTAACTACGATTGTAAAATAAGACTGTTGTAGCGTGATGGTAAACCATTACTCTGCAATACTTGCATTACTTACTGAACTGCAGCTAACTTGAGTCTGTCTCTAACTGTCACTATTCAGAGGAGTCTTAGAGACTTCTTATCTTTGAGGCTTTTAGCTCTGTGTCAGGGAAGGTCAAAATCGGCCAACATTCAAAAGTTGAGGGGGGTGGAGAAAGACAGGAAACACTGTCAGACAGATTGACAGCCAAACAGGTGGGCAACACAATCTTTGGAAACTATGGAGGGTGTCTTTGGAACAGAGGGATGAAAAATAGGAACTAGAGCTAACATACCATGTTTCTTAGCAACCTCTGGAAATGACAAGATTTATCTTCACTCTGTTTGGGTTCTGCACTGTGTGGGTAGGTTAAGCTGGAAGAGATGTGGGTATTTGCACTGTCTGGCTCAGAAGCAAAAAGTAGTATTGTTACTGAAATCAGTATGGTTGATATAGCATGTGGTATTAAGACTTGCTGTGTCCTGGCTTCTCTCCAGAAAGCACAGCTAGAACAGACAATGATAGCACAGTTTCTTAGAAAAATCACTGCTAGAAGCTAGGAGAAATGTTGAGACAGCCTCTTTAACGAAAATAGTAGGAGAGGAGAACTTCCATTACAAATACTGCAGACCCAGTAATAACTTCCGGAGGCTTTCTTTCTTTCTGATAAATTTTATGGAGGGTGGCTAGATATAGCCCTGTATATTGACATTAATCTACGAATGACTTGTAGGAGCTTTGGGATAAATACATATTTGTTCAAGCAATATAGTTGTTGATAATCAAATAAATACGTAACTTGTAAGCCTTTTAAATCAGGCCAATCTTTTTCCATTCATGCTGCTGCAATTTTACCAGTGTCTTCAGTATGGAGACATATGAATATTTCCAGCATGTCAGTGACTGTCTTGCTGGGAAGCCCAAAATTGGGCACAGCATTCCAGATACAATCTCATAAGTGCCAAATACAGGCAAATAATCTCTTCCCTAGATCTGCTTGTTTTGCTCTTACTAACAAAGCACAGCATGTCATTAGTTCTCTTCATTGCTGCAAGGGTGCATTGCCGAGTCATGTTCAATTAGCCCAGGTCCTTTTCAGCAGAGCTGCTCTCTATCCAGTCATTAATCTATCCTAGGTGCAGGACTTTGCATTTGCCTTTGTTGAACTACATTAGGTTTCTTCCAGCCCATTTCTCCAGCCTGCTGAGGTCCCTCAGTATGGCAGCCCTGTCTCCCAGTTCACCAGCCACTCCTCACAGTTTGACCTGCAAGCTTACTAAGGGTGCATTCCATCTCATCATCCAGTTAGTGAAGGCATTACACAGTATTGGCCCCAGTATTGACTCCATGCGGAACACTACTAGTAACTGGTCCAACCACTCCAGATGGACTTCAAGTTCCTGATCACAACTCTCTGAGCCTAGTGATCTAGTCAGTTTTCCTCCCACATTGCAGGTCACCTATTCAAGCCATGTCAATCCAATTTAGCTACACAAAGACTGTGGAAGACTGTCAAAAGCTTTGCTAAAGTCAAAATAAGCAACATCCACTCCTTTCACCTAATCAACAAAGGCAGCCAGCTCATCATAGAAGGCAATCAAGTTGCCTTTGAGCTTGGTAAATTCTTGCTGGCCATTATCAGTCACCTTCTTTACCTTTATATGCCTGGAAGTGGCTTCCAAAGGATATTCCCAAAGAGCTGAGGTTAGGCTGACCAGCCTGTATTTCCTCCTCCTTGCCATTCTTGTAGATGGGTGCCTTTTTTCCAGGCACCAGGAATATCCTACAGTTGCTGCAACTTTTCAAAAGTCAGAGAGAGCAGTCTCACAATGACATTGGCTGCCTCCCTCTGGAGCTTTGGTGCACCTCACCCGGTGCCATCGACATGTCTATGTCCAGTTTGTATAACTGGGCCCTAACTCGATCTTCCTCTGCCATGAGTAATAATTCACTCTCCCATACTCTGCCACTAGGCACAGGGATGTGGGAGGCCTTAGAACAGACCTCAGCAGTAGACAGGGAAGACAGATAGCGTTGGCCTTTTACAAATCTTTTGTCACTAGGTTCCCTGTTCTGTTGAATAGTGGTCCCAGGAGGGAATAAAGGCTGGTCAGCCTAACCTCAGTTATTTGGGAAGATCTTCTGGAAGCCATTTCCAAGCATAAGAAGGATAAGAATGTGACTGGATTCACCAAGGACGAAGCACGCCCAAGCAATCTGATTGCTTTCTGCGATGAAATGACTGGCTTCAGTGATGAGGAGAAAGGAGTGGATGTTGTTTGTTCTGAACCTTTCTTTGTACCAATGTACTTACAGAAGCCTTTCTTGTTGCCAAAGCCTTTTTCTTGTTGTCCTGCGTACTCCTTGCTAGTTCTGACTCCAGCTGAACTTTAGTTCTCCTAATTGCATCTCTGCATGCTTGGGCGATGACTATTTCTCCCAGGCAGCGCCCTTCCACCTTCAGGATGCTTCCTTCTTGAATTCATTCAGGAGTTTTTTGTTCCTCCACGTGGTCTTCCGCCACTCTTGCTCAACTTCCTGCACATCAGAATGTACCACACTTGTGCTTTATGTTCAGTTATCCTTAAGGTCAAACAGTTCTCCTAGACCCCTTTGCCCATCAGGGCCATCTCACATGGGATCCTGCCAACCAGATCCCTGATCAAATTAAACCCAACTCACTTCAAGTCCAGTATTATAATTCTGCTGCCTACCTTCCCTCCTCACTTTTGATCTTAAAAATCCACCATCGAATAATCTCGGTGGCCAAGACTGTTCTGCACCTTCCTGTACCTGACAGGTTCTTCTTTACACGTGAGTAGCAGATGCACAGAACATTGCCCTTATTTGGGTCACTGATCATGTATCAAAAGATTGTCCTCGATACTCTCCAGAAATCTCATCCACTTGTGCCTTGCTGTGTTGTTTTTCCAATTGATGTCAGGATGGTTACAGTTCCCTGTGCCCGGTGATTATGAGCTGTCTGAAGACTTGGACTCTGTAATTCCTCCTCTTGATCAGGAGTCCATAGCAGACACCCACCATGATATCCCCTTTGTTAGCCTCCTATCTGATTTTGACCTATTAGTTCTGAATTGGCTTATAACCTGTGCTAGGAAAAAGTTCTGTGCATTTAAATGGCATCTCTGTCTAAGTTGCAAACTCTCCTCCTTGCCTTCGAGGCCAATCCTTCATAAAGAGTCAGTTTGCATCCATCATAGCATAGTCTTGTCTGCCTGTGAGTCCTCCATACCTCTGTGATCCAATATACTTGTTCTGTGACTACACACAGGCTTCTGATTCCTCCTGTTTTTTCCCATGCTTTGTGTTCTTGCATGTGCTGTCCCACGAGATGGGCCACTGTCACACTGCTTTCTCAGGGAAGTGTGAGAGCCTCCCCCATTATGCTATCCCTTGGGTGCTTCATCAGGTCCTGCCAGGCCTTCACTTTTCGTCAGGCTTCGTACTCCATCCCTTGATAAACCTAGTTTAAAACTCTTCTTCACAAGGTTAGCAAGCCTGTTGGCTTTTATCTCACTTGGCATGTTCTCTCTCCCCAGCTCAGACTTTTTTGCATGCAAGACATGAAATAACATGATGTATTGCAAAAACATGTTTCACTGAAAACGGTGAAAGCCAAAGAAGCATCTGCAGTAGAGGCTTGTTTCAGTGATCAAATACAGATTTAAAGCAAAGTAGTTCTGCGCAGGTAACTTCATGTGTGGTGCATCATTACACTACAACTAAGAGGGCCAAGTTGTAGTAGATGAAGCACCAACTTACTGAAGGCTGAAAGTGCAGTAGAAGCTAGCTGTTCTGCTACTGGTGCAAAAGACCAGTTCAGCCCTTAGTGTTCTTTCTGTCTTTGGCTTAATCTAGTTCTCTTATCCTAAATAGTGGTGGAGTCTGTTAGTATGGCACAGGAGATCTGTGTTTTGTTCCTGGCTTTTACTTTATCACCACCACTGGGTGATTTTAGGCAAGATATTCCACCTTCCTCCTCCAATACTTTTTTTAAGCTCTGAACCACAAAGAGAAAGCATATGCTCAATTTTACAGAAAAGTGGAAGAATCCCTAATGGGGACTGTTTGCATGCTTTGAAATTAATTGGAGCACTTGCACGTTTAAAATTAAGCAGGAGCAGAGATCTCACATGGGGCATATTGTGAAAATCATCTACTTGTCTTAATCTTACAACAGTTTTTGTTATCTATCCCTTTTAAAAATTTTCTGAGTAGTCAGTTTACCTATATGGGACACGTTTTCCCAATTAAGAAGAAAAACAAACATTCACTTCACAAAGGTGTGAATGTAAATGAAAGCCTACTTGTTCTACTGATCTTCAGTATGTATTATTTTGGAAAGGGATTTTGTTTTCTAACAAAAAGATTCCTAAACCTTCTCTCTACCACATATATGCTGTGAATTCTGTTAGAGAAGTGGCTTCTTCTATTACTGCAACTTTTTTTTTTTTTAATAGTTGTATGGCTTGATGTTCTTATAGACCAGTGACTCACAGGTTCCTCCTCTTCTGTGGGTGCGAGAGCACATATGCTACCTAACTCCTGTATGTGCCACGGGTGACTTTCCTCATTGGGTTCAATTGTGTTAGTTGTTGGCAGGAGCCCACTCCCAAGTGCTGTTTGCTGTTCTTTTCCTGCTGGTTCCTACCAACTGGCAAGTCTTCAGTAATACCAAAGACTGCTTTCCCTTTTGCAGTGCTGTCCTATGATCTGGTGGATAGTGCACAGGGATAGGGTTTCTGTGATGGCAGCTGGTTTGTGATGTCTTTGCTAAAGGTGGCTGTCTTCTGAGGTATGGTAGATGAAGCCAAGGTACAGAGTGTTGGTGGTCCGGGGAGCTATGTTAAGTTGTAGAACTTGTAATGTTTTGCATTAAAGACTTGGTATTAAAATGCTAGTTGTAAATTTTGGGGCCTCAGGCAGTAAAGTAAGACTTACAGCTTTTCTGTTAGCATTTTTCTTTTACTCTCTTCTTGCTATTTTAATTTCTCTATATTTGAAGGGACAGGTACTGGTGAGCTCTCCCCTTTTTTCAACCCAACTCAACATCAGCAGTAGAGACTGTAAGTTACAATTGGTTAGAAAGGCAAGACTTAAGCCATTTATTTGGCTTATAATTTTATTTCGCTAGTTTTATTCATTATCCAACACTTCATTCTTTACATACTTTGTGTTAAAAGAACAGCTGTGCTTTCTCACGTGTGAGGTGGGGTAAAGGCATTAACCTCAACTCAAAAGACAGCTTTATAGTGAGGCAGGCATGCCATGGGCAGCTTGCATTTGACAGGCACACTGATCAGATTTATCAGATCAGGAAGACCAAGAGCTTGTAAAACAGTAAAACTTACTGACAACTTCAGAATACTTGTTCAATGAGTAAGATACATTTATTTGATCTTTTTCTCCCTTTTAGCGATATAAATAAGACTACTAAATTTCTATTTATTTCTAAATGCACCCCTACCCACGTCCTACACAGTGCACTCAGTTCCTCTCTGACAGTAAAGACAGAAATCAAATGAGTCATGCGTTGATTACATTGACTACTGTTTAGAAGTATTAGGCACAACTGTAGGGCTGATACCAGAAACTATTGAAAAGCAGACAAAAAGGTGGCTGATATATTTGCTTTAAATTGAAGCAAACAATTTGATAGAATATATGTTTCTGTTTTTCATTTCTGTTTGTAGCATGCTTCTTTTAAATTACCTGGGCAAAACTGGCAGAGACACTCCTTTAATGGCAGCTGCAATTTTCTCTGCGGGTTGGAATGTTTTTGAATCTGTAGAATCTCTGGAGAAGCCACTAAACTGGCTTCTTTTCAACTATTACTTGACTACTTGTCTACAGTCCTCTATCAGCAGGTGAGTTGCCTTCTAAACTATTTAGCAAGGTGGAAAGATGTTAGCATGAGATCTACAGCAGGTATAATATTGTCAAAATTACCGCTATAACAACACTTCACACAGCTGTTCTGTGTGCATTCTTCTGTAAATTCACAAGGATCTTTGCAAGAAAGATTGTCATCAATGTGACTAAATTTCTCTGCTCCACAAGGGACTCGGCATAAGACCAATGTATTTTATTTATGGATGAAGTGAATGGATTTTTTCATTTTTACACATGCACATACTGACTTTGAGTATATATGTATATATACTAATTCTTTTAAGTCAGCCTTGACTGCAAAAGCATGGAAGGAACTAGTGCATCCTTTGCTTTGCAAAATTAGGGTGTATTGTGTATTCCCAAATATTTACTTCTCTTAAACAGTCTTATCTTTGGAATCTTTCTCATGGCTCATGCAGATTTTTACTATGTTGCTGGATGTGCCTGAATATGAAAGAACAGTTCTGCGCTTGGATTTGAGACAGATTTTTAATACGACAGAAAATTAAAACCAAGCATGTTCTTGTTAGGGAGTTATTTCTGTAAACATATCTATAAAGCAGAGGACTTCTACATCTGTTTATATAATGAAAAACAAACCCTCAAATTTTTCTCTCTTTAGGCATCGACAAATGTTGGAGAAATTATTTGATATGGATCTCGTGATGAAGGTATGTGAAAACATTACTTCTGCTTTAGCTGGATGCTGTTTTCCAAATGCTGACATAATTCCCTATTTGAATTCTGTACTTCAGGCTAGAACTGTTAGAGAATTTGATAAGCAGTTCACTTCAGTCATGTTTGGCTACCGTACAATTGATGATTACTATGAAGATGCTAGCCCATGTCGCAAGCTGAAGTCAGTAGGAATTCCAGTGTTATGTCTAAACTCTGTGGATGATGTTTTCTCACCAGGTCATGGTAAGTTTAGGCTTTTTAAAATATATTTATCTGTATATGCAATCCTTAAGACAACCTACATAGGTCTGAGAATGCTCAGACCTATGTGTGGAGTTGTATTTACATGTTACTTGTACATAAATCAAAACCTCCAGAGATGGACCAGTCTTGCAATTTACTTACACTGTAAGATGCATATAAAAGAGCTGATGATGGAGAGACCTGTTTAGTACAGAATGCAGAAGCAATGGGGTGGCAATCATGAGCCATTAGTAAACTCTTTACAGGCAAAAGAAAGAAATATGCACATTTAGTGTGTGAGTTATCTCACTGTAAGGAAGATATCAGATGTATTGCCCTCTTAGAAGCATCCATTTGTGTTCACCAGGTACAAAGACAGCCTATAATGAGGACCTTGGGTACAGATGTCTGGATTGTAGACATTCAGAGTTTAATGAAAGTGAAAACAAGTGGTTTTTTAATTGCCGTTTTTCAATCCAGTCACTACAAAGAATGGCTGGGAGTTGCTTATGTTTCAGATGACAAGAAACCCTCAGCTGTGGTTGTTCATGATCTCAGTGCCACTTCCAGTGTCTGAAAATTAGAAGTAAGAAAAAAAAAAGTTAGCACGTAGGCTGAATTCTAGGGTGAGGGAAGAGATACAGACAAGGTGAGTTCCTAGAAGGAGGCATGTTGAATTAATAAGAATCCAAACAGAAGATAAAGCAGATAACGGAAAACAGTGTTTTCAGCCTTCCTCCTATTTTCTGCCAAACATATGATCATTATGAACATTTTGCTTTTGATCTGAAGATCAAAACTCTGTTGCTAACTGTCTTAAAAAGATATGCTTGTTCTTGTGGTCTGTGTATTGGTTATAGAGTCTGAGAAGAGAGGGAGAACAAAAGTTAATGTAGAGGAAAACCACTGTAATGAACAGCTGGTTGAGGGGACAGTCTTCAGCAGTGAACACCTGACACCTTTAAATATGAAGTTCATACACTTGATTTATTTCAGGGAAGTTTTCTTCTGCCACCACAAGTCAAGTGAGATTTTTGTAGAATGAATCATGAAAGTGAGTAGGCAAACAGATTTGAACAACAAATGGAAGAATGAAGAATTGGAAGAGACTCTGTGTACATGTGTACTGTTTATCTGTGCGCAGATGTACAACACATACAGAAACATGCACACACTTACATTACTATTTATAGTTTGAAGATCTGTTAGAGACAAATGTGACATAAAGAGAAAAGGGCCACTCCAGTGAAGTGCACTAGAAACAGACGGTCTGATTTCTTCTCCTCTTGAACAAAAACCATCCATGCTATGCATGAACAATATAAAGAGGTGACAGCCACCTAATATGAGGGAAAAAATTGTGACTCTGGATTAGCCAAACTACGTATCCCTTATGTTTGTCAAAACAGAGACTTAAAAAAGTAAGATCTGGGCAAACATAGCAATACTCCTCCAGAATACTGCATCCACCTTCAGCAATTTGCAGTCCAGGGACTTTCTGAGTGAGAGTTAGTCCCTTTGTATTTACTAGCCTCTGTGGGATTATTTTCTTCTTTCCTCTAAATTGGCCAGTTGCTGTTTCTGTTTTAAGCATATAATGTCCTGCAAATGAGAATGGACGAGGCCATGACTCTAAAATCTGCCTACAAATATCAAACCTTGCTAAATTTTTGTGGGTCTTATGACCCCAGGGATGACTTTCCCCATAGTACCGCAAGGTGGGCGATCTGCTGTGCCATGCTTCTGCCATTAAGTATCTCAGAGAGGGACCAATGGCTTCACCTCTGTGTTTAGCTCTAGCTCAGTTTGTGTTTTCCGTTCTAAAGTGAACTAGTAGCTGTGGCAGGAGAAAGCTAGCTAGTTAGCACAAGTAACAACAGCAGTGAACCAGACAGTGTGCTTCTGTCTCTGAAGGATTCGTTAACCTTTCCCAGCCTATTATAACTGGCACTGGGACCTCTGCTAACTAGATTAAAGCTAGTGCAGATACTCCATCCCTTTGTCTCTTCATTTTAGAGAGAAAGCTCCAGATTTCAAGAGCCAACCATTGACCTTGACCCCATGAAATTCAATCTGAACATGAGGAAACTCTTTTTTACTGTAAGGGTGGTCAAACACTGGCGTAAAGAGGTTGTGGGGTCTCCATCTATGGAGATGATACTCAAAACCTCATTGGATACAGTCCTGGGAAACCTGGTATCCCTGCTTGAGTAGGGTGGTTGGACCTAGATGACGTCAAGAGGTTTCTTGAAGCCTCAACAGTTTTGGGATTGTGTAGTTTGACTAGCCAAAAGATTGAGTCCCCTGGAACACAGCTGTACCAGATCTCTTGTCCCTTGGAGCTGGTTTTTAAAAGAAACACAACTCTTCATGAACAGTGGATTATAGGGATGATTTTTGTGTAACACTAAGTATCAAACCTATTGTTAGAATGCCTTAGAAGTCTTGCAATGTAGAGATAAGTGAGGTAGAGCACCATGAGGAGCTCGAGACAAGAAGTGTTAGAGTCTGTTGTAATGGCTGTCCGTCCTCTCTTATACTCTGTCCCTGACCAGCCTTTCTCCATGAAAATATTGGGGTAGTTAGGCATTCATTTATTCCTTGTTCACAGAGTTAATGCTGTTGGCTGTAAACTGTTGTCCTTCTAGTGACAAGTTTGCCTTTGAAAGGGCCACTATGACAACGCTGATTTTCAGCTAATAGCATGACTCTGTTATGCGTGTCTATCCTTGGCCTCTTTCTCGTTTGTGCTATGCACCCTCAATGTGAAAAGTTGTGCACAGGGTGCCCTGGTTAGCAGCCTAGAAATTATGGCTGCTGCCATCAGTTACTGGAGTTCATTCATCTTGACACTTCTGTGGGATGTTTTATGTTAGCAAACATGAAGGGCTGGTGTCACTCTGCGAGGTGACTTTATTCTGGCAACAGGCTTGTTTTGTCTGACTTAAACGCATGTGGCCACACATGTAAGTCTGTGGCAACCAGAGGCAGTTTCCGCTCACAACTCTACAATGGATTCAATGCCACAAAATTTCTTCTCATCCAGACTCCAGTCTTTTATTGACTTTGGGGACGGGTTATTTCATGCCCCATCTCTCCAAGTAATACCTAGCAGCTTTTAAGCTACCTTCCACTACTGTTGTAGATAGCTGGAGTTTCTGACTGCTGGGAAATAGGCCTAGAAAACTCATTAGGGAGACAGCTGTGCCAGAATTCCTTTGTGTTTAAATATCCTTTATAAAGCTAGCCACATCTATCTTCCTGTAACAGAGCATGGGGGATGCAAACCCAAGTCTGCTTTGTCATTACAAAATACGGACCTAATGAGAGACTTTCCTTAAAAAGTGCAGGTGCCATCTCTGTTGCCTCTTACTGCATGATCATTTCTTCTCATGTAGCTTTTTGGTACACTTTGTATTTCCCAGCAATTATTTTCAAATATGTTGTGAAAATGTGTCCTTTGATCTCAATCCAATATTAGGAAGAAACAATTCATTTGCAATCCTTCCTTAATGTTGTTGTTTGAAGTTCATAGAGCTTAGCAACCGATGTATCTGTAGTTTAATTCTGGAATGTAGTTCTCATATTGCATAATACTAACTAATGAAAACAAATCCTTTCTTCATTGCATGACACTTCTTTCACCATAACTAATTTAAACAAGCTATTGCCTCAGGAAATTTGTAATACAGCCAAGTCAAGCCCTTTTATTTTGTAAATGTGAAAAATAAATCAAGAAGATGGAATGATAACATTCATTATCAGTGTCACATTTAACTTTTCATCTGAAGTGGCATTTTTCTCCTCAGAGATTTTAAGCAATGTATTAGGCATCCAACTTAAATTTCACTGTGCTAATGTTTTCGCTATACTAATTGCCATTGGTGAGCATTGTGCCTGAGCTGAAAGCTGAAGATAGGTACTATGCCAGCTCCCTCCTGATCCACTGTGTAAAATAAGTGCATGTCTGAAGCTGTTACACTTTTTATTGAACTCTCTGAACCTTTTCATAGAATCATAGAATCACAGAATATTTTGGGTTGGAAGCGACCTTAAAGATCATGCAGTTCCAACCCCTCTGCCATGGGCGGGGACACCTTCCACCAGACCTGGTTGCTTAAAGCCCCATCCAACCTGGCCTTGAACACTTCCTGGGAGGGCATGTCCACAACTTCTCTGGGCAACCTGTTCCACAGTCTCACTGCCCTCATCATGAAGAATTTCTTCCTAGTATCTAATCTAAATCTACCCTCTTTCGGTTTAAAACCATTACCCCTTGGCCTATCACTACATGCCCTTGTAAAAAGTCCCTCTCCAGCTCTCTAGCAGGCCCGCTTCAGCTACTGGAAGGTTGCTATAAGGTCTCCCCTGAGCCTTCTCTTCTCCAGGCTGAACAACCCCAACTTTCTCAGCCTGTCTTCGTAGGAGAGGGGCTCCAGCCCCCTGATCGTCTTCGTGGTCCTCTCTGGACTCGCTCCAACAGGTCCATGTCCTTCTTATGTTGGGGGCTCCAGAGCTGAACGCAGCACTCCAGGTGGGGTCTCACCAGACCAGAGCAGGGGGGCAGAATCACCTCCCTTGACCTGCAGCCCAGGAGAGAGTTGGCCTCTTGGGCCATGAGTGCACATTGCCAGGTAATGTTGAGTTTCTCATCAACGAACACCCTCAAGACCTTCTCCTCAGGGCTGCTCTCAATCCGTTCTCTGCCCAGCCTCTATCCGTGCTTCTATCCCTCTGAATACAAACTTGGAGTAATTGCTCTTAAGTGTTATCTTGCATCCTATTACGTAAATAGCACAGTTGAACAAAGTTGTCTGGAAAGACCAAATGGCCAAGGAATGGCCAGAGATAACAATTAGGGTAAGAATTTAAGGAACAGGGATAAATCAACCAAACAATGGAACAGAAAGTCTGACAATGACTTAAGCCAATGCTTCTTTACATATATGATTTTCTATTGTTCGTTTTTAAAAAAAATACTTTTTGCAAAGAGTGTACAACAAACTTATTTTGAGTGAGGTAATTCTGCACATTCCTATTTATATTGTGGTTCTATGATCACAAATAACAGGTCTGTGCCTGCTGGATCAAATAGCAATACAGATTTTGGTCAGTAGAAACGTAAGCACAAGGTTACATGTGGACAAAAATGAACAGTAGTATCTTTTGCAATGCCATCCTATATCATGGAGTGCATCACATCCAGTGCTCCATTCCTCTGCCCTCTACATTGCAGCATTTGCTCTGTTGCATTATGGGTTTGTTTATGGATGGCTAACAGTCCCTAGAGACAGCCTCGTGAAAAGTACCCCACCGCTGCCAAGCATCATTTGCATTTTGGCACTGGAGAGCAACACAACAGTTTAAATTCTCTCCTGAGAAGCTGCAGAGCAAGAAACTCTGCCGGGGAGTCATACAAGTGGTGACCCAACTGTATCAAGACTGACTATGCCAAAGGGCAGGCTGTCCTGTTCCCCACAGGGTAGGTAAGAGCAGAGGTAACAGCAGGTCAAACTTCACACCTACTAAAAATCCTCACTGCAGATGAAAGAAAATTACTTCATATTCAGGACAGTGCTGCAGCTTGTGATAAGAGCAATGATCTGTGGCAGAATTCTGCTATAAACACGTTAGTTAGAATAGGGAGAACTTCAGGATGAGGAAGATGACATCCATGAAGATGACAAGACCTGCGTGTGGCTCGCACCTTACCTGGCACAGAAGATAACCAGCAACCTGGTGCTGGTAGGCTTCTAGGAGAGAGTTGCTGTTGCTGTTTGGAGGCAGGCAGCACATGGCACCCACTACAGTATTGCCAGTCAGTTTGGGAATGAATAATTAACCACCAGCAAACTGGTTTGGGAGGTACCATTATGCTGGCAACCTCTGAATGACACGTATGTGGAGGTCACAGTGAGCTCTGCTTGTAAGGGCTTCCCCAGCTGGGTTGGCGTAGCGGAGGAGACATTGTCATCTCCCTTCCGCACTCCCAGCAAAGCAGTTTCTCATCAGGAAAGGGCGTTTCTCTCTACGCTTTGACACTAATCTGACAAAGCGAATGACTATGGTGTTTTTGCATAATCTTAGCTAGTCAAGAGGTGCGTTCAGGCCAGTAAGCAGCTGATCCTGAATCCATTAGGATCAATGGAGTTATCATGTTATCTCTGATTCTTGGAGATCAAGTCTGTCCTCACGCACTCCTCTCCATACCCTTGCATATAAGCCTATCCGTTAGTCCTGTTAGTGACCAGCTGTCTTAGCCACAGAACGCCATGTAAAGCGTGATTAATTGCCTGAAGCAGGAATGGGGGACATACATAGGCTTGAGTCTGATCCCCACTTTTCTATCAGGATTCTGTTTAACATGGCCCACACACTACTAGAGGGCAGAGGAGCAGATGGCTTGGTACAGATACGTGGGCAAATTCCCATGCAGTCAGCAGAAGCTCAGATGAATTGTAGCCACTGTCTTTGTACACGGCAATGTGTTCATCTACAGAATCCAAGAGAGCCAGATCAGAAATTTCTGGGCAGATTAACTTGGGCAAAACTCCAGACGAGCGCTTGCTGAGTCTGGACTCTGAAAATGATGCACGTGTTTGATTGCAAGAAATAACACATTGTTTTCTGCATCTCTTGTGTTCAGCCTGTGCTATTTCCCAGTCAAGGTTGGCAGGCCCTAGGCTTTTATTTCATTGGCTTTTCTTTTCAGTATTGCCTCAGTATTGCTTTAAAAAGGCCCAGATACCGCATATAGTATTTTCAATTTTCCAGCTGAACACAGGAAAAGTCAAGGACTTTTTGTAGAGACAGTGAGAAGCATGGTTTCTTCCACCTAGTAAAGAATCAAAATCACTTAGTAAATGCTGGAACCTGTGAACTACTTAGATGCATGCAACTTTGAAAGGAGGGAAAGAGTGACAGAAATTAATAGCGCTGAGTAGCAAAGAACCTCACATACTCTGCAAGAGAATCCCCATTGCTCTCTGGAGCTCAGTCTGTGCTCCAGTCAGGGCACAATCAAGTACCTTATGTTATGCGCAGGAACCTTACAACACAACGTTCGTAAAAGACACTAACCCTGCTATGGATATGCTTGGTTTAGCATCCATGCTGAGGCCCCGGAGTGGAAGAGAGCATGTAGTTCCAGGCATTGCTAGTTAAGGACCTGTGAGGCACAGACTGCTCCTCTGACTCTGCAGGTCCAGTGCTTCCACCCCGATCTATTTTAAGTTGTGCATCTGTTCACCACAGTCATGGCTTTCAAGATCTCGTGTGAGGTATTCTGGCCAGGGGTGCTTCTTTGGAAGGACCCTAAAGAACGGGTGTTGGGCTGTTACTCTAGTTGCTGAAAATGAAGGCAAACTGGCACCTGAACCACACAGCAATGAGTCTGCCAGCACACAAATGAAAGTCAGGAACTCAGCTATAAAGAAGGTAGTGATATGCAGGGACAATGCCTACTCAAGGATAATGACCTTTGAGGTAGCAAACGTATGAAGAGTAAAGGAAAGCAGACTCCTAGAAATAGGGGTGGGAGGAGGGTCTCTCTGAATGAAGTGCAGTCAGAAAGGACAACTGAAATCCCCAAAAAGTGAACCTGATTAAAAGTCTCCCTTCAAAAATACTTTAAAATAAATGAGGCAGCAAGAGAAATCCTGTGTTTGGAGCCTCCTACAAAAAGAATAGGATTCACAATTTAAGGTCCCAGTGCCTCAGTTTTTTCCGAAATTGAATATTGCAACACAGGTTAAAAACTACAGGCTTGATTGTCCTTTCACTTACACAATTTATACCAAATCGTAAATATGCATTAACATGGGTGCTGTTCCATCAGTGGGACTGACAGGAAGATGAAGCCCAGTGATTTCTGAAAGTTTTACAGCAGCCAGAAAAATAACACAAGGTGAGTTAATGATGAAGAGAGAAATGGCTTTTAACACAGCTATGGTTCTATGTCTTGCAGTACCTTTAAGCATAAGTTAATGTGTATATTTATTAATATATAATATGAGAAATGTTTAAGAGAAATTATTCAGTAGCTGGCATTTCATAGAAGGATAAGGACTTAAAAAACTTTTTCTCCTCCCTTTTTAGCTATACCAGTAGAAACCGCCAAAAAAAATGCAAACGTTGCTTTGGTTCTGACTTCGTGCGGAGGCCATATTGGTTTTCTGGAAGGAATATGGCCAAGGAAGTGCACTTACATGGACAGGGTCTTCAAGCAGTTTGTGCAAGCTATGTTTGAGCATGGAAACAAAATTTTTAGCATGTAGCTTTGGGCCAGCATTATAGCACAATGGCACATTCTGACAAGGGCAGTTAAGCTTAATGCACAAATTTTAACTCCTGTAAGCCAGCAAATGGATAAAGTCCATTACTACATGCAAAAATATTTTTTGCCTAAGATTTTGTAGCAAGAAACTAAATATTATGTTGTCACTTTTATATTTATTTTTAATATGCCTTACTAAGAATGACCTTAAATGAAACAGCATTCTGCATACATCAAATTGCACTTAACCAAAACCATCAAGCAAACAGATTATAATTCCTCAGGATTTTAATTTAAACCAGTATGTATTTAGGAGACTTAATCTAGATGGCTTTTAATATTAGAATGGCAACACTCAAAATAGCATATATTATCCTGTCACACATAGCACAAGCTGGTCCATTCATTAGGGCACTGATGGTGAAAATCTTAAAATATGAAAACAAAAGGAGGGAACACAAAGAAGCACTGGTTCTTCAAATAAATCAAAATCTCAGCATGTTATTCCATAGCATTAGACTGATATGCGCTTTTGCTGTTCTACCCTGAGAGTAGTCAGACTTAGGGCTAGTTATTGTTTTTTAAACTATGTCAATGCCATACTTGTCTTACATGATTATTTCTTGAACAGCTAATTTAGAGTGTTTACATCTAACCAAAAGATTCCTTTAAAACAGTACTGTAATAACTTATGTAATTAAGACATCTTGCATTTCCAAGTTCATCTAAAGCTGGGTGTTGTCATATATGTCATACATACTTCGTATAACTGGTAAACTCAATGATTCTCTCTGTTGTGTTTATATTACCCTGCAAGAACATTTCAGTTTTAAAGAATAAACATTAGAACATCAGGAAATGATGATATAATCTGCTTTAAATTAAAAAAAAAATCAAAACCTATCGCCTCTGCTATTGTTTCAGATCATTTCTAAAAAGAATGTAACAAAGCGTTTAGAGGAAGCTGGGAGCTGGAGTGGGGGGTCAGAGCCCCATCTCTCTGGTTTCTTTATTTTATCATTTGTCAGCACTTTGGCAATAGGTTGTCAAATCCTTGAAACCTTTGCAAAGTGATTTCTGCCCTAGTGGCTTACAAGTTTGTGAGGCTCACCGGGGGGGGCCATCGCTGTTCTCCTCAGCCCTGAAACAGTGAGAGCCAACGTAAGATCCCAGAGGAAAAAAAAGGCAGTTGGGCAGAATGTATTTTGAAACTGTTGGGAAGTCCTAATTTAGGGCATACTGAAATTTTAAACAGGCTTTTAACCAGCTTCTGTGGAGCTCCCACCTCGTGCTGATCACTGATTTGGGTGCAGCCACACAAGATAAGGCAGTAAAGATGCCTTTGCATTATTCTTATCCTTTGAGCAGGGTCAGCACAAGAAGAAAACGCGGATAAAAAAAGCAAGTCAGGTCTTCTGTCTCAAGCAGTACGTGAACAGTCATCTTGCAAGGCATGTTTCCTAGTAACAGCAAAGGAAGAACAAAAATACTTTTTGTCTTCAGAAGGAGAAATTGGGACATGCTAAACAAAAGCTAGTTTTGTAAGGTGGAAGGTTACATTAAAAAATTAGAAGGTGCTTTCAAGTTTTATCTTTTCAGACAAGCGTTGGCCCTTGTTCAAATAATAAAACCTAACTTATTTTTTCTCTAATAAGGAAAACGAGAAAAAAGTGACTTGTGAAAGCAAAATGAAATTTTGTGCATGTTACTACAAGACATAAAATCAGCATATTTGTAGGGTGCCTTATTTATTCTTACATTCATTTCCAGTTTTTATGTTCATACAAAACCAATGAGCAATAAACAGTGTATTGAGTGTTATATTTGTAAAATTGTTTGGGTACAGTTCTGTTCAAAACTCAGCATCAAGTATTATTAAAAATAAAACCACTTACATTAAAAGCACACCTTACTGTTTAAATAAAAGTAACATGATTAAGAGCAAAATTTCTGTCTTTGCACTGTCTTATTTCATGGAGGTTCAACCCCATACACAAACCCACAAGACATTTCTCTTTAAAGCTATGTCTAGCAAATATCTATAAAGTTGGGGATTTTTCCCTCCAAATGTAGAGTGTTTTTCTTTACATCCCATTAGGGGGAATGCATTGTTCAAAGCAGAGTGTGCCAAGCGGCAACAATCAAATTTTACTATGGATATCTTCAAGCTTTCCCAGTCAGATTTTCTTAAACATATAACGTACTTAGCTCAGTTCTTGCAGAGGACAGAAAAGCTAGCAAGAAGTGCCATAAACATTTTTGCTATGTAATATCTTTGTACCTTGTACACAGAGTTTCACCAGTGAGCCAAAATACTGACTCCAGAATGCATCCTCTACTCAAAACAGTGTAAATCCATAGGGTCTTTCTTTGGCTTTTCATGTGATCTGAATACCGAGACAGCAACGGTGATATGAAATGTTGGAGGTGGCAGAAAACGTTAGTTACCAATGTACTCATTATTGGAAAGATGCAGTATAACGAAAGTGAAATTCCAGGTCACAAAGGTTGCAGACACCTCTTAAAACTTTCTTCCTAGTTCAGAATCGCATAGCAGTTGAAGTTGGAACAGACCTTTAGAGACTGTCTAGACCAATCCCAATCCCCTAGCTCAAAACAGTACATGTTACATATGTGCTCCAGAACATCCACCTCTTCTCAATTTGCTCATGGAGTCAATGCACAGTACTGTTCTTATTATCTGTGAGGCCTTCAGTCACCCAGGAACCATCTGTGACCTTAGCTGTCTTACTAGCAGATCATAAAGACCAAGATGTTAAGGTGTAATTTATTATGTCCACTCTTGGCAAATAGACCTAGAAAAACTGAACATTTCAATTAGAAAAATATAATTTTATGAATACAGAGAAACTAACCCATGGTATACATTTCATACTGAACTGAAAGATTAATGCTCTTTTTTGAAGCCAGGACATGTAACCGGACAGTTTACACGACTTAGCAGAATGGGCTATGGAGAACAGCCTACAGCTCTACAGGAGCTGGTGTCAAGAAAATGTCAATAAAGCACTGGGGACTCGAGGCAGGTCATCATGGTCCTGTCAGGATGGCACCAAGTATCACAGCTCAGCCACCCACATGCTGATTGCTGCAGGGTGTGATCACTCCAAGGCGTAGACTGACCATTACAGAGATTGGTAAAGGGCTCTGTTTTCAAGAATTACTCCTTAGATGTGGTTGAGGAAGCTACTCCTTACCTCCTCCCTGCTGCAAGTTGCTGTTTCCAACTGAGATCTAGTAGTCAACTGTTTCAGCCCATAAAGTCAACAGAATGAAGCAGCTTGTTTATCTCAGCAGTCCCCAAATGTTTCAGACAACAGCCCCCTTCCCTTTTTCTCCAATTGTCCAGACCCCTACGTACCACTCACGTGCATATATAGCCACTGTCCGCCCTGGCCCCAAACCTCTGCAAACCAGCTGCCAGCCTTCCCTCCAGATGTAGCTAGCTACAGTTCTTTCTCTCTCTGCTCTCCTCAACCCCTGAAAAAAACTCACATTCAGCAGGTGAGAACAATGGACAAGTCCCAGCCCAGGTTTTTTTCTCTCTCCCTGCAAAAACATCAAAACAACCCAGAAAACCCCACTCTGACCAACTCCCCACCCCCTCATTTTCACGATGAGCCCCCTGCTTTCTTAGCTAGATCCCTTGTAAAGCTCTTTAACTCCAGGCAGTCAGGGCAGCCTCCAATCCCTCTTGACCCCAGTTGCCATTTACACAGGAATTTCATAGGGAACTGCCCCTTTCACCTCCAACTGCTACAGCTGCCTGGCTCACGCCAATGACTCACACCTGCCAGGAAGAGGACTTACACCCCTGCACGTGCTGCTCATGAACAAGCACACCGTGCTCTCCCCAGGCCACTTCAGCTCAATGCACCATCGCTCTCTGAAAACAAAAAAGGGGAAACATTCATTCTCCGAGTTGCCGCCACGCACAGGTACCCTTCAGCCTGAGCCACGTGCTGTGGTTCTCATCCCAGGAGGCCAGCTGGTCAAAAAAGCCTTAAAACGCTCAAGGCAATAAAGAAGAAAGAGGAAGGTATAAAAAAGCCCAAGAGAATCTCCCTGTGGCTTTCAACCACCTTTAGCATACATGCTGGATTCCCTCCCCACAAGAGGCTAGCAGTACGTCTTGCCAGCCAGGAAAATAACTCCCTGCAGCTAATCTGCTGCAGAATATCCCAGCCATGGGTTTGGGTTTTTTTATTATTATTTTCATTCCAACAGAGGAAAAGGAAAAATCTGCCGAATGCACCAGCAGCCACAACAGCCAGCAGTTCTTCTTTGGCAAACAACTCTTCCTCTGAGGGATCCAGTTTTTCTGTCTCATTTTTTTCTACTGAAAACACAAAAATCCAGCCTCTCCCTTCCTCCTGGATGAGGGCCAGAGGGACTTTTTGAATCTGACGAATGGATGGAAATCAGGCACTCTTCTGATGCACTAGGAGTGCTTGCAGGGTTAATTACAGCTAAGAGGTTTAGCAGCTACTGGCTCTTGGTTGTCAGTCACCACTGCTTCCTCGCTGAGATGAGATGAGATGTCTGATAAGCCGCAGGGCAGGTTAGGGGCGTGTTATCACGTCAAATGGGGCTGCAAGGTCTGTGTGCTAGCAGGACTGCTGTGATTGAGCTTGGGATCGAGAGCTCAGTCCTGCATGTAGCCCGCAGTTTCACAAGCACCTGCCGATGATAACAGCTCCTCATGCCAAAAGTGGAAGGCTTGCTCTTCCTCCTCCCCTGCCTTTTTCTTACCCTCCCTGATTCCAGTCATTTGGTCCTCAGCCTTTCTTGCCCCGGCAGAACATGATCCAGTTTTTCCACTGAGTTAACTTTTTGCTAGCTCAGTGAGTTAAACTTGCTTGCCTACAGGAATCCCTCAGGTGCTAAAGACAGCGTGACATGAGGTAAGAAGCTGGAGCACACTGCTGGGAGCGGGGAAGGAAAGTGGAGAACACAGTGGGAGGGGCTTCCCGGTTTTGGTGACAGTCAGCTCCTACACAGGGTCACTGCATCTGTTGAAGCTGCAGCCCAACAGGACATTCTCTGATGATCCATGTATCAGCAGAGTTATGGCTCCTGTGAAAAAAAGGCATAACCTAGAAGCAAGTCATTTTTCACTTGACTGCAGACAAGAGGCACTCCAGCAGTCTTGCAGTAGTCGTAAACAAGGCTAAATTAACATAAAATCCTTTTGGGGTTAAACCTGTCCTAGCCACATACTCCACCTATGTGAATGCAGTTTCTTTTCCTCAGGTCCCCTAGTTCTACAGGAAACCCATGCCCGAGCACTCTTGCTCATATTCACCGCAACTTCTAGGGAGAGTTAATTTCTGTAAAGTTTGTTTTCTTTCAGCAAAGTGACATCTGCTAGCAAGTTCACACTGACATCTGTGCTTCAAAATGCTGCCACCTTCTGTGGAAAACTGGAAAATTACTAATATTCTTCTGTCTCATGAACTGAGTTTTTTCAAGTTTTGGAATTCAATGCTTTATAAGGATGCCTGTTTCTTCAGTACTTCCCTGATGTACAGAAAATTACCATTCCTCGGAAGGATGTGAGAAAATCTAACCTTACTTGTTTCATGTTCCCAAGAAAGATAGGAAAACATTGTGCCACATTCAGAAAGTTAGCGATAACATCAAGAAATGCTTTTATCATCCTCCAGGAAATTTACAGCCAGTCCAGTGATTAGAAACTATCCTTCATCAGGAAAGCATTCTGCAGGTTACTGTAGGAGAGCAGGAGACCACATGCTGCTGCATTCGTTGCAAAGTCACAGCAGATTATCATGCATTAAAGAGGAGCTGTTACAGGGAGTTATAAATAACATTTATTCCTATCAGCTTTTTCAAAAACTGCAGCTGCCGAAAATTACCGTTTGTCCAGGACAAACTGTGCTTCAATTAAGCATGTCCAGAAAGAGGACTTAGCAAGGAAGGCAGTTCATAAAGAGACAAAAAAAATTTACAGGCAGAACAAAGTATCTTCCAGGTAATTTGATCTCTATATAAAAATTCTTACACTATTCAGCAACTTGACTGCAATTTCCAACAATTATTCCCACAAATGTAATAGCTATAGAAATCAATAAAATGTTTGGGAGACTATAAAAAGCCCAGAAAAAGTTTATTATAAAAAATCAAAATAACCACTTTTTAAATACTTTGAACATTAACAAAAGAATACTTGCAGAACGTCTACACCACGTAGCTTCCAAGCACTAAAAATACTTGTGTGGTCTCTTGTTAGATCAGCAAACTGTAACCAGGAATCCATACAGGGAATCAGAAATCTCCGGGAGAAACCCTGCCACATGCCGGCATTCAAAAACTTTTCTTCTAACATCTTTCACAGTTATTTATTGGTTGGCTAATGCCAAGGTTCCTCACGCTGTTCTCCAGTCATTCTGACGACATACACACGTCACTATGTAAATTTACAGTCACATAAACTGAGAGTGTGTCAATACTAGCAAGTAGAACACACCGATAGGAGTAGATGTGCAGAGTGAAACCACCTAATGTTGCGATCCCAACATACATACCATATGCATTTCAGGTAGGAGGTACTTCAGGTTAGCCCTAGCCTGGTAATATGGATGGAGCGCACTAGGTACGCATGAGGTATCTCTACCTTAGTATTCCAGTTAGGCTCAGCAGTGCACTTTTGAAGGAAACATCCCGATCCCTCCCACTTGTCATCCAGGGTCTTGGAGCGTGCACACTGGATTCCTTTTGAAGAACACCAAGCCCACAGATACATCCCCAGAACATACACAATGCATTCCAACCCCAGCAGTCACTGCATCCACAGGACTAGATGAAAGCTAGTCCGGACCGGCACATCAGTGGTATGGACATCAGATCCTCAGCTCCCCTTCTTCCGCTCAGAACTTCTCTCATTACTTGCCAATGAAGACATAGGCTCAGAACCAGAAACATCCTGAGGCAATGAAGCCACAACATAGGGTCTGATGAGGTACAAATCCATTACCCAGTGTAGTAAGGACTAAAATATTGCAGGCAGTGGAAAAAAATCACAGATGCACGGTTAAGCTATAGAATGAGTTGTGAAACACAGTGCAGAACACAACTTCTAAAACAGTTGGCATCTGCAGGGTTACTACCAAACTTGGGAAAACCTCACCGTGCTTGAACAGGCAGTTCAGGGAGTGAACACACTGCTCCGGAGAAGCAGGTACTGCTCAGCACCAGGACGCATCCAGCACGCCTCTTTGGTCTCCGCTTTTACGCTCAAGGGACATACACTGGCACAACGTATCCCTGCGTCCTTAGAGAAGTTTCCAAACGGGCTGCGAGAGCCGAGGTCACTTCCAGAACAGCACTAAATCTACGTTTTTAGAGGGATTTCCAAACGCGCGATGAGTGGCCCACAAACACTCGGGGAATGCTGCTGCGACCACATTCTGCGGTAACGCCACAGCTACCGGGAAAGGGTATGACTGGTGGGGAGGCCTTCCACTGTGCGCTTGGCTGTGAGTGCCAGCCAAGAGCCGTCCCTCACACACTACAGGCCCCCGCTTAAGCCACCTCACCGGCACGGGCCCGTCGGCGCGCGGGGCTGCTTTCCCCCTCGCCTGGGGCCGGCGGGCAGCCTTAACGGCAGCGGCCGGGGCTGACGGACCAGCCCGGGCCCCAGCC
>VZSC01012804.1:330797-440314 GCA_013398225.1 Steatornis caripensis | reverse complement strand
CCTGCGGCCGCCGCCGTCTCCGCGATCGCGGTGGGAGAGAGCGGGCGATACCCTCTCGCCGACCCCCCGCGAGCGGGAGCTGTGGGGAGCGCCCTGCGGCGTGGGGCTTCCTCTCCGCGGCCCCCGCCTTGCCCCTCGGTGGCGCTTGCCTTGGCCTGGGGAGAGCTCGGCCGGGTTTAGAGGCTCCGTGCCGGGCCCTGCTCCGGAGCGGCTGTCACCGCGGGGCGCCGACGTGGGTGACACTGGGCCGCGCTCGGAGGCCTTCCCGTGCCTTCCTGCCTCTCGAGTTCTGTCGTGGGGTGCCAGCCTCGCGTGACGACGGCGAGGTTCTGTCGTGGCAGTCGGCGAGTCAGCTCGCCGTGTGAGACCCCAGCGGCCTGTCTAGCAGCTGGGGCCCCAGTTTCAGCCGGTGCCAAGAGGGCTCGCCCCTGCTTTGAGGGCTCGAGGGTGTGGGAGTTGTGTGCTTCTCTTTTTTCCCCCTACTTCTCGCACCAGAACCTTTGGTTGCTGTGTAGTCTGTTCTCGTACTTCCGTGTCTTCCCTTCTTTCCATAGTCTGGTTTTTGCTAAGGGGACTTTTTCAGGGCCGAAACTGCCAGTTCTTGAACACCCGGAAAAGTCCTTGTACTGCTGTGCAAAGTATTAGTAGGAAAGAAATTACTATTAAAGAGCTAGTTCTCTTTGTGGGAGGAGAGATTGCCGAGAAGCAGTACTGGTGAGCGAAGGATTATGTTTTCTGTTTTGTACTTAGAAGTCTTTCTTAAGTATGCCGTGTCATGTGGCTGAGAGTGACAGTGATTTCTGTCTGTGTCTGGGAAAAAACCAAGAAGGTCTAGGCGTACACAGTACGTGTCATGGTGTTCCAGAATTCTGAGAGTCAATAGTGTGCTCTAAACTAAGAGAATATAAGACCGAAGACTTATTCAGCAGCTAGAGCTGTTGTTTTCAGTGTGAGTGGCTGTCCTGCAGCTCTGATGGAGAATCTTTGACTAGTGGAAACCCGTAGGCTTGCTAAGTGTCATGGAGCTCATGAGAACGTTAGAAGTAAGGCATACAAATTCTGTTGCCTGTTCCACAGGGAGCTAGAAATAGCACTACAAAAGGTGTTATAGACATTTCTTTCCTGGATATGTTTGTTAATTCTTATCTCAAATATGAGTGGTCGTACAGCTTCTTTAAAAGAGAAAGTCAGAAGACAGCACTGGTGTCCGGAATTTGAGCATTATCAGTCTTGCAAGGCTAGATGTATCCTCATAAAAGAGTGGGTAAATAAAAATGGGGTTAAGGACAACTTGAAGTCTGAAAGGAAAAAAAAAAGTACAGCTCTTTTTCCTTTTGGATAATGGATAATTATTAAAAGAAGCTTTTGTAAGTATCTTTCAAATTGTTAGAGAAAGATGTGCATTTGTCAATACTGGAAGGCTTACTGTAGTTGTAATGAAATGAAAGTATTTGGTCTGTGTTACATAACTGGTAACTTAAAGTTCCTGTTTGACCATAAAATCTGTCAAATGTAACATCAGATTAGTTAAGGTTTGCAAAGTAATATCATTTTGTTACAGAAATTTTTCTTTGTCAGTCTCTCAATGGAAAAAAGTAATAGATAGTTCTTGACCTAAAAAAGGTGACAGGGAAGTTCTCGTTCAGAGCGCACTGAGTCTTCCAGTAAAATTAATTTTAAAAAGATATTAGTGAAAATTTGCTGAACAATTATTACTTATGCAATAATACAAAACCGGTATCTTTGATCAGGACAACTTAAAAGTTTCAGAAGCCACAAACAGATGTGAAAGGCATGATCAGCGGGGTCTGTGAAGACGTTTTACTGAGGATCTCTGCTAGTTTTCAGACTCTTGTGCAGATTAACTTCTGCATCGTTAACGTCATTTTAGTTCTCATGAAAACATCTTAAGACAAGGCAAATGTCTCAAATAATGCTACGTTCTAGGCTTTCTGTCTCTGATTTGTAGCTTAAGCAACATTAGAAGGAGAAGTTATAGGCGGTCGCTGATGACTATGAAATTCTGTAGTAGCAGCCGCAAAACTTAGTAGAGTCTAGTGGATTTATTCACTGTTGCTGTGAGGCACAGCAGGCCCACCTTTTTGCAGGCTATCAAAGAGAGCAGCGTACTGTTTTCTGGAAAAATGTGAAAGGCTGAGAAACTTCCTTTCAAATGGTACTGTATCTGCCACCTTTCAAAAGGTAAAAGGGTAATGCTTAAGACAGCAAAATGCCCAAAATTATTGGATATAGATATAACATTTGTAGAGTTGTTGTTTTTTAAATTGATTATCAAAGCAACTTTCAAGCTAAATGTTGTTTGAACTGATGGAAGAGGGTGGGAATGCCAAATTCAGGGTCTGAGAAGGAAGTTAATAAAGTGCTTACTGCATGAATATTTTGTATTCTTCACAGGTGGCATGAAACGTCCTGTTTGTAAGCGTATACATAAGGAATGCTCTTGGCACACCTTGATAAGTTACTTTGGCCTAAACATCGATTGCCTCTTGTAAAAACCTGTAAGTAAAATAAATGTTGGGGAGGGGGGGAGGGTTGAGATTGCTTTGATGATATTCTTTCTGATCACAGTTAGCATGATCTGCCTCTAAAAGAAAAAGTGAATATCAGTTAACTTATTTTGTAAAACAGGCAAATCCTTGGTTATGTTAACTGACACTGTAACAACAGTTGACATATACTCCAAAAGCTGAAGCAATTATTGTGTTTTACAGAAATGGCAGCTCAGAAAAGGAAGTCTATGTTAGTAGAGCCTTCTGCTAAACGTCCAAAGCTGGACAAGAACAGCAAACTGTCATCAGCGAAGAAGGAAAAAGAGGTGTCGGATACAAAACATGTCTCAAATAAATCAAAGCCTAATCAGTGTGCGGTGCAGGAGAAAACTGTACTCAAAACCTCTGTCAAATCAAACAGGTCAGTGAAAAAAAAATAGTCTTTGTTCTAGGTTGTCTTCCTAGACTAAATTAGTGCAGAAACAATCCAAGCAGAATGAATTTGAGTTAAAGATACAACTAAATAGTTAAAACAGTACTAGTGGGAAGATCAGCCTTAAATCATTAAGTATGATATCTGCTACATGATCTCTTTCTGGAACCGTGTTTGTGTCTTGAAATCCAGAAAGACTTCCTCCAGAAGTTTCTGAAGCGAAAATAAATTGAATACTATATAAGCTAATACTTCATTTGAAAGCCACAAGTGTCAACAATTAACAACTGCTAGAGCTGTTAAAAAGCATTCATCTGGGGTTCGTAGTTCAGTCTTGCCATGCATAAAAAATATTATGCACTATGCTTAAGAGTAACCCGGTGGAAGTGAAGTCTTTTTAGAATGAATCTACGGAAAATTCTTCTAAAAATATTGAGGGTGTAAGATCTAGTGTTTTGAAAAAAACGAGGCAGAGGTTAGTAGGAATGAGAAGAGTCTTATGACAAATTCTGGTTTCTGGATGCTGAAAAAGTAATAATTTGAATCTTTCAGTGACAACATCAATGAACACGAGCTAGGAATGCGCATGACCACGAGATCATCAGGATTCAACTTGAATAATAAAACAACACCTGACAAAAAGGTCCAACAGCAGCCTAAATCTACAAAAAGCAAGGAGGTATGCCAGAAAAAATCTGTGCAAGAAATTCCTACGTCAAAATGCATAATTGCACCAAATGAGCCAGTAATGAGGAGATCACAGAGACTGCAGCAGTTAACCCATGTACATGTACCAGCAAGATCTCTGCGCAACAGAGAAGTTAAAGAAGAAAGACCTTTGGAAGTTAAACAAAGTAGCAATACAAAAAGACACGCTCACAGTGTTGCAGCAAAAGTACTTAAATCTGGCGGAGAGAAAACGGAAGAGAAAAACACAAAAATAAAGCCAAACAATGCAAATGAGAGTAAAGAAATACATGTAGAAGTGACCAGCTCTCTGAAAGAGAAAAAATGTAAAGCAGACAATAAAAATGATAATTCCAACAGCTTGCAACATAACCTTCAGGAGTCATCATTATGTCCTGATGACAGTCTTGAGGAAGTTAAGAAAGACCATACGGGCCCTGTATCTCCTGTTCCTAGTAACACAAACAAAGTGGAAACAGATTCTCTTAAGCCAAATTCCAAGATGGTGACTAAGGAAAAGCAACAAATGCATCAGAATGTAAAAACCAGTACAAAACCAAAAAAAGTCTCACAGCCCTCTGTAAATGAAACAAGTGCGGCTGATCAGCCAGAGAATGATGCGAAATCCAAAAGGGTAAGCATCCTTGAACTTTGTGAAGAAATCGCAGGTGAGATTGAGTCGGATACAGTAGAGGTGAAAAAAGATTCCCCTAATGCTGAGTATAGCAAAACAGAAGAAAAACATCCCGACATACAGCTTCAACAAAGTGAAGTGCTTACTCAGAAAGAACCTAGTCAAAGTACTCAATGCAAACGTTTTTTCCCTAGCAAAAAAGGAATGCCTGTCAAATGTACTCTGAATGGTAGAAATAACTCCTCAAACAAAAACTCTAAATGGACCAAAATAAAATTACTGAAAGCAAGTAACATGAGGCAAAGTAACTTAAATTCTGCAAATGCCCCCAAGCTTTCTTTGTTAAAAGATTACCCTGAAGTTTCAGAGGCAAGTCATGTAGCTACAGAAGCAGAGCTTTCGAAGGCACAAGGCAAGCTGTCAATAACAAGACTCTCTGAGAATGAAGGTGCAACTTCTGTGGAGAAGAAATCAGATCCTTCATCTGACAGAGCTGGAGCTAAAGAAGTGACGTTAGAAGTAAAACAGCCCGCAAAGAGAAGTGCAGAAAATGGTTTGTTGCGTAATTTGACGAAACATTTATGTGAGCCAAGACCAGATGAGGTAAGACATTTTAATTATGGTGTATGGTGGGAGAGTGTTCTAGATCTGTTCTGTTTTCTGAGAATGCCATGCTCAGAAAGTTAGTTTTAACACTGACTTTGTTTTACAGTAACTTAAAATTTCCTAAGGTATTAAAGATCCTTTGCTGGTGTGTTGTCATAGATGGGATGATAGTAAGCTGGAAAATGAATCTATTCCACCCTCCTGAGTTCTGTAGTTCAGCTAAATGTTGACTGATAACTTTTCCTGCTGGAGCCAGAGGTTGTACCAGTTCATATGGACACTTTTTGATGACTTCAGCTTGCGTAGCTGTTCTGTTCTAAAAACGTGTATTAAAAGAAATGAGAGAAGAAAAAAGTGTTCTCTGTCTGAATGAGTTTCTATTAAAATTTAAGATTTGAAGGACAAAAGTGTTCTATAGGAAGCATTTTACAAGCTATATGTAAAGTGAAAAAGAATTTTTCCAAAATGAATACCACAAACTTCAATACGGACTAGGTAATCAGTTGCATTTTGTTTGCTTGAAATACTATAGGAATCAGAAAACTGGTGCTGTATCCAAGATGTTAATAATACTTAACTGAGTGATTTTGTTAGTAGGTTAGAGGCATTAAATAGTTAAGGTTTTTTATTTAATGTGTTCTGTTTTGTTTAGAACTTTAGATTACATTTGGAATCCAGTCCAGAAAGTTCTCCAGTAAAGTATGTTTCAGCTCCTAAACCACCAAAACAATTTAAAAAAGAACCAGGAGAAAGTGAACCTCAAGGTAACTGTTTACTATTAATTTTTCCTCTTCTTCTGACCAGTTATATGGGAAGCATAAGTCTTCCTTGCAGAGAGGAGTGCTTCACAGAATAAGGTGTAGTTGGTGCAGAACTAAACTTCTGGAATTGACTGTTCACCAGGGTTTTCATATTTCTTTGTGTGTCACATCCGTGGCCCCTTTAGTAGCAGTGAATGTCCTTTTATCTCTGGGCTGTGTGGTGGGAGAGGTGCCTGGTTTTCTACCTAGCTCTGCTTTTAGTGCATCTTTGTGCTTTATGCATTAATATTTTAATGCTTAAATATGCTCCATTTGAGTAAAAGCGAAGTGACAACTTTTAAAAAAACCCAAACAAACAAACAAGAAAAAATCCCAACCAAATCCTTCCTTTTCCATGTAATGAAGTAGTAAAACTTGCATTTTTCAGTTGGGTTCTTCTCTTGGTTTGGTTTCTGTTAAGGATTCTGTCTTGGTTACCAACTCCTTTGAATAAGCATCTGCATTTCTTTCTCCTAAATTGTTCTACTTGATCTTGACCAAATTATTAATGAGTAATCACTCTCCTGTTTTTCTTGCATAGTCTTCATTTTTCAGCCTGTGAATGCAGTTTGTCAGACTTTACCATGAGTGTGATGTGAATCTTTTGACTCAAGTACCTTCGCCTAAGAAATATTGTCAATGGATCGCTAGAATATCTTCATTAACTTCACTCTTGATATTTCATCCTTTGGGGTTTTTGCTTTGTTGGAGTTTTTCTTTTGGTTTGAGTTTTGTTTGTTTATTTCTTTTAAATCTGAACCTGATTTTGAGTGCATTATTTAACTGTTTAGCTTTACTAAATAGGTTTTTTCCCCTGCCATTGTAGGGTATTTTTGAAGGGCAAAATACCCTACTTGTACTGTTGGAGAATGTAAAAATTTTTTCTTTCTTTTGTTATTATTGATTGTTTCTTTTCCTTAAGTGTTATAGAACACACCTTGGATGGGGGCATACTATGCACAGAGCTATTTGTATGGGTGTTGGTATAAACAGATTTAAACTGCTAAGTAATTTCGCTACCGACCTTGTTTAGCTGGTGGCAGACTGTTCTGCAGAACTGCTATGGAAATGTTTAATAAAATTGCATATTTTTTAAAGTATATGTGGAGAAACATCTGGATACTGCCTCAAGATTGCGTCTTTTTTTATTTGCCATAATCAAATTGCAACATTGTCTTGGATATATTTTTGCAAATCGCTATTTGCATAGCTCAAATTTCCTTTGCAACTAAAAACTTTATAATGAAGTTTTGATCTTTGATTAATTGTAGGTTTGGCTCCCAAGCAGTTGACACAAACTTCAGTTACAAATCAGACTTCTGAAAGTGAGAACAGGTATAGTATTTCATACATTCTGAAATTACAGTAACCTTCCATAGGGTTGTGAGAAGTTTTATTATGAGACTAACCGTTGTATTATCTCCCAGCCTCAACTTTCAGTTTCAAATAAGTGATTTGTCCTTATAAAAATAGACTTTCATTTTCCCCAGTTAAGGGATGTTTTTATTTTGTTAAGAAAATTGTTGAGCACTGTAATTGTAATTGCACATTTATTTTAAAAACTAAATTTTAAGAGATTTGGGAAAACATTTCTAATGGTCTCTTCCTCAAGTCAGATGATAACCAGGGGGTTCCCGAAGGGTTTACCACATGATTTTCACTTGCTGAATTATTTTACTTACTTCCAGAAGAGCTTCCTAATCCTTAAATTGTGGGAGTCTTGTATATATGAAATCTTTTTAGGTGGGGAAGAGGGCATTTAATTTGGGATTGTTTTGTGATTGCTGTGAAATGAAGGTGTCAGCTGCCATATAAAAAATTATTCTTATTCTTACTGCTGACTAAATTGTTCTTACTACTAACAGTTCAATTTTATGTTTTATCCTTGATCATGTTGACTGTTGTAGTTTTGAACAATTCTGACATAGTCTCTGGTTTTAGCCAATTACAAGCTAAAGACAATAATCTCTTCATACCTGATACCTTGAACAGCAACATAGTTGGCACAGTAGTTAGTGTATTGATACTGTATTTATAATGGAGACAAGAAGAAATTATGCAGTTCATTTTCAGTACATCTCTGAGGCCAGATTGACAATTCTGACTAACCAGCCCCTCTGTACATTTTAAAAAACTGTACTACTATAGAATTTCCCAGAAAATGGGTGTTAAGGTAGATGTAAAACTAGTTAAATGAACATTTTCAGATTTTTTCAATAAATATTACAATAATTTTTATTTTTCATATTTTTATTCTCAGCGGCCAAACAGCTTTATGGTACCTACTCAAATCTATTAACTTTATTAGCTGAACAAGCCCATATTGCTTTACTATTATTTGGATATATATTTTTCTTGAGCTTTCTTAAGAGCTTTCTTACCTTGCTTTCCATATGCTATCCAAGTTTAACATTGTTCTTACTGGATTACTCTTGCGGTAACATGGGGTAATGTGCATATCTGCAACATAGCTCTCTTTAGGGCTTTCTAAGAAAAGGTTGCAGCGGGAAAAGGCAAACCTTGAAGTAGCCACGTAATGGAAATTTTGAGGCACATGACAGGAACAAAAAATTAGCTCTGATTTAGCACAAAAAATGCTGTTTTAAAAATGTTTGGCAAGAGTTGTTGTTTTTGAAAAAGTTCACTGTATGTACCTGCTACATGTACTACAGCAGCTGCTACAATTAAGCATTTGGCCCTACAGCCTTAGTTTGCTCAGCAACAGAAAATATGTAAATACCTAGTTGAAGTTACGAGTATTTTTGGTGCGTTTTGCTTTGGTCTTCTCCAAGTTTTATCCAAACCTGTAATTAATGTTATTTTTCCCCTGAATATAGTAGCAAGTTCATAGAATAACTTTGTTGTTGATGTATGATAGTACTTTTCCAGTGTTTCTTTCAGTCATGACAAGAGGAAACTTAAATTGAGAGAAATTCCAGTGATACTCATCCATTTATGCCTCAGGTCCTCTTTTCCCTTCCTTCACTGCCAGCCATTAGAATACAATAAGTTTGAATTTGTGAGATTTATTACATCTGTTTTATATTTCCCACTTACATTTGTGGGAATATTTACATGGTCTGCTTTAGCAGCCTGATGTGTGATACCTAAAACTAGAAACTATGTAGGAAATATATAGCATTAGGTGCTATCAGTCATACTCTGAAAATGCTTCCGTTAAAAGCCTGTGTTAATGGTTGTGACTAACCTACCCCCTCTTGATTACAAATTTAATTGTTTTTTATAATGAAAAGAAAATTCTTGTAAATAGGCTAGTCACAAGCTGTGTTTTTTGGTTAATCCTTTTATTTCCTTATTTTTCCATTTGAATTGCAAACTAAAATATATAGGACTGTGTTTTGGGTAATTAACTTGGATTTGCATCTCATTAGAGCTTAGTTACAGTAATCATGACAACTTTGAGAATCTAGGATGACATGTATAAGCAGGCTCTTTTTTAACATGAAATATATTTATATTTCGAGGGTTCCATTGTCAAATCCTTCATTAGCATCAAAATGCAGTAGCTTCCTACCATCCGAGGAACATATTCAGAAGCTAAAAGAAGCAGGAAAAGACGGTGATAAGCAGATGATCATAGTAAGTAACACCCTTTTAATAACGCTTATAGCTTCTTTAAGAAATTATTTTTACATTTACAGTGCTGCATTTTTATGAACTTGTCTAAAAATCATTACTTACACATACTACTGTTGCTATTGTAAATGGTTTGTGAAAGTCAAACCTGTACTAGATTGTTGTTCAGTATTGATGGTGGCAGACGGACTTAATGATTAAAGCTGATTCTTGTTAAAACAAACTTCTGCGTTTTTTTTAATAGAATGGCTGTTCAGCAAAAAGACAGTTGTTTTAGGGAGAATGAACTTGCCTCTATGTGCAAAATCTCAAGTTTTTGTAATTTCAGAATTACAAGAGGAGGTGCATCTGGCAGATGGTGTGCAAAATCAGTATCAACAAATTTATTCCTGCACCATTCAAATGTCCATTGTTCTGAGACAAACTTAAAGATTTTCCTGTGGATGCACTCATTTTCACTGTAACAGTTAAGCAGCAATACTAGTTTGGTTATTCGTTCTTGCCCTTATTGCTATTAGCTACTGAATGCAGGTATCTCTCTTAAAACAAGAAAATGCAAAATGAGGAGGGGGAGAGTGACACACAGTCATTTTTCTGTCTTGTAGAATCACACAACTTGATAGTGAAACAATTGGAGTTTTTAGTTGTGTTTCGTTTTGTGTTCTTAATAATCCACACATCAGATAATCCTTGAGAAATGAAAGGCTGGAGCTGGAAAGCTACAGAGGGAAAGGAATCCAGGCCATTAGGAAGGAGGACTCTCTATTAAGCTTCTTATGAAATTACCCATCTCACATGTGTAACTGGTGGTCTTGGTAAACTGTATTTTTTTCGTGTAATACATGGATTATGCACACCAAAATATTAACTAAAATAGAACCAGGTGAATTCTGAATATTCTGTTATATCCATACCGAAATATTTTTTCATTTCTGAGAATGAAATTGGTAAATGTATCCTTGATTTCCCTAAAGTGATACAAATCTAGGTGCTTAAATGCCTAGTCAGAGGATGATGAATGAACCGTATCTAACACTTGCAAAGTATTTGAACTGTTGCCTCTTTGAAACTCATTTTACCCACAGAGTTAAAATGCATTATTAAATATCTTAAATATATTAAAAGGACTATAAGAATATTCCTTTTCATTTCAGTAAAGCTAACTTAGTTTTTGCTCATATAGTAATTCAACTTGACTGAAGAGTTGCTAGGATCTTTGACAAGAAGGAGTACGTAACTCTCTGGTTAGCTACTGAAGAGAGGTTGTATAGCTGTCCTGTACAGTATTCATACAAAGAGATTTTTTACAACTTCATGAATATGCTGGTAGTATTGTTGTTTTCAGCCCAAATTAAGAGAGTAACATTTTCTCCCTCGGTATTCAACAGTTAAAGTCATTTATCTAGCAAAATTTTAGACTATGAAGAATGGGTCGTCAGTGAAGAACACTAGGGAAAATGGGAGGGACCTAGTTTCTTGTTTTCTGTGTGTATTTCTGGAAAATGCAAGTAAGCACTGTATTTAATTTTTAAATGTGAAAGTAACACCTGTGTAATATCTAATGTATTTCAGCACTTCATACAAATCTAATTCACTTTGATTTGATTGAGTTCAGAGTAGGGTTTTTATTGTGTTGAAAGGGCATTTTGGTAATGCCTGTAGTTCACTTTACCAAGAAAGCATTTGGTAAGGTATTGCTCTGTTATTCTTTTACCTGGGGGGAAACTGCTTTTAGCAATGTCAAAACATACAGAGGAACTCAAATATTTGTTAAACCATTTTGTAAAATACTATCCTTGACCTTAGTTACTGTGGAGACGAGACATAGTTATGTCTAGAATAGTTTGTGCTAGCATCTGGAGGGGAAAAATTGCTAAATTGACTTCTAAAGTACCAGGCTTTGCTGGTTACAAATACTCAAATGATTGGGAATAAAATAAGGTAGATTTTGTAATTAATAGTTTTGTTTGTAAAACCATGGTGACTTTCTTAAATGCTGATTCTGAATGGACTTTTTCTTGTTTGTTTTTTGTTAGGAATTTTCAAAGGTGTTTATGTACTTCTGTAGCAATCTTCTGAGGAGAAAAGATTAATTTGATTTAAAAGCTGTTTAGGTTGAAATTTCTCCTATACAGAGAGCAGACTTACTACAAACAGCCGAATCACTTAAATTGGCATTTATAGTGTCTGTATAAAATTTTATAGTTAATAGCTAGAAATCATTTTTATTTCAAGTTTCTGGTGCGTTGTATTAAGAGAAGCAATTTCATTATTCTTCTTTACCATGAGCAAAGTTGGGAAGTTGTGATTTTATTCTTAGCAAGGAACATTTAACTTGCACTTTGTTACACTTTTTAGAAAAAAATAAATGTCCGAAAAGCACAATTTTGGGGCTCTGTGCTGTGAGATCTGATTCTTTTGGAGAGCTTTCGGGACAGTCCATCTTAATGTATGTACAGAACCCTTTTTTTTTTTCTTTTTGTAACTAGCTGGGCTTAGCTTTAACTCACCACATGATACACTATCTTTCATTTGCTGGGTTTTTTTTGTTAGTGAGTTTTCTTAGTCTTTTCTATTTAAGTTTGTCATCTGTCCTTTTAATTGTCTTTACAGTATCTGAGGCTCAGAGTCTGGGATGTTACAATACTGTGTGTGTATTCTAACCCTTACGTTTCCTGAGCTACATTTAGAGAGGTGTTATGGTAAACCTAGTCTGTGTTTTCCGCAATACACTTGATTTTTTTTTTTTTATTTAATTCTTAAAGATGTGCCTTACCTTCCTCCTTCTCCCCTATGACTGGTATAATGAATAGATTCAATTTCTATTTTTCTTAAGTAATACAATCTTTAACAGGCTTTAAGACTATTTGACTGTAGTGGAAGTAAAATAGTACAACTTCAGTTTGTAGAAGAAATATTTAGTAGCTGTACTTGCACTGTTCTCTTTCTTGGTACACATGTTCCAGTTACCTGAGCAGCTTTCAAACATAAAATTATCTTCCTTTTGGAGAGGTACAACTAAGACAAAAGATGAGTTGTTTCTGTTTTCTTCTGATTTACTTGCTGTCACACATCTTAAAAAGCAAGTCTCTTCAGAGTGCAGAACTTCAGTTGAAAGCAGCAAGGAATCTAATGCTGCACCAAACTTTGTTTTGCAAATTCGAAGTAATGTGCAAAGGTTTAGGTTCAGGCCTCAGAAAATATGATCTGTTTTTCTGGAGGAAAGAAATGAAGATTGAGGCTAAAAATATGTTTTTTCTCCAAATCCATGACTTGGTGTTTAAAAATATAGTCTGTTCTGAGTATTTGTGAACTGTACCCTCTTACATTTCGTTTAGATGTTCAGTTAGTAGGTTGACAGGTTACGTGAAGCTCCATACAGAGTAATGCACTGAAATTGTTCTTTACTTTCTAAGTACTTGAATGTAATGTGCAAATGAGAACTTGAATATGAAATCATCTGTTCCTTTAACTTCTGAAATGGAAAGAAATACAAATGTGCAAAGCATGTGTTTTCAATTTTTATAAAATGGGATATGCTTTACATCCAGGACAAGGAAAGTCAATTGTTTGCTTCATGTAAAAATTCTGCTTGCCTGCCAGATCTAGGACAAAATTTTGACCATAAGAATAGGAACTGATAAAAGCATTAATGCTACAAAGCATGTTCTAAATAATGACCTGAGGTACAGGGATACTTCTTCCATTTTATGCCGCTAGGAATATGTGTTCCTTTGAAAATTAAGCTAGTCTTTTGAAAATGATACTCATCAATTGTAGAAAGGAACGTGTAAAAAGAATGAACAGCGAAAACAAGTCACTGAAGTGACATAGTTATAGAAACTTTTCTGCCTTTCTAGAGATCTTAGTTAATGTCTGGATGCAAGCAAACATGATTAAATGTAGATGAACTTTATAAGTACCAGCAAATGCGTGGATCAGGATTGCTTAATGGAAGATGGTTTCGATTCTGAGGTTTGAATTGGCGCTATGTGTGGAAGTGCTGTGCTGGCTAATTCAATTTACACATTTGGATATCATACTTGAATTTTTCCTTACGTATATTTTGGTTAAACTTGAACATAGTTTCCTGTTTGACTGAAATAGGTAATACATGAAAGAAATATTTTGATTTAAGCTGAAAACACAATCCTTAGTGGAAAGAATAAGTGTAAAAGTGATTTCTTATGAGCCTGAAGAAAGTTGCATAACAATCATTTAAAGTTGTTGCTGTTTTCTTCCTTAAACTGGTATAGTCCGGTTGGCAATTTCTCTGAAGAATTGGAGAATGGCTTTTGGGCAATGTCTTGTCGTTCACTTTAGTTAAGTACCACCTGTTTTCTTTCCTATAATCCCAGTAAAAACAAGGCAGTGGTTACTGCATAAGCGACTGGGGAGGGAGTTTGGTAGTTGAGAGCAGTGACTCTTCCTTTCTTCCCACATGAATCGTATCCTTTGGGATAGCTCTGCTTTTAGCTGGGGCAGTAATGGCCATCCTTTCTTATTATCAGTCCTTTCCATTTCTACTTCACTGCAGCAACCCAGCTTTCTCTAGCAAATTCAGGTGGGTTGTGTTTGGTGTCTGTTGTCCTGAGGGTGAGAATGTTAGCTGGGCACCTCATACAGGAATTCAAGCACCAAAGCAACTCACATTGTGTTGTGGGTTAACCCTGGCAGGCATCTAAGCACCATGTAGCAGCTTGCTCACGGTAGGATGGGGAAGAAAACTCATGGATTGAGATAAGGACAGTTTAATAGGTAAAGCAAAAGCCATGTGCTCAAGCAAAGTAAAACAAGGAATTAATTCGCTATGTCCCATCGGCAGACAGGTGTTCAGCCATCTCCAGGAAGGCAAGGCTCCATCATGTGTGACAGTCGGGAAGACAAATGCCGTACTCCAAACATCACCCTCCTTCCTCCCTCTTTCCCACAGCTTTTGTGGCTCACCATGATGCCATATGGTATGGAATACCCCTGTGGTCAGTTGGGGTCAGCTGTCCCAGCTGTGTCCCCTCCCAACTTCTTGTGCACCCCAGCCAACTCGCTGGCACAGCAGCATGAGAAACAGAAAAGGCCTTGACACTGAGTAAGCTCTATGTAGCAATAGCTAAAACATCCCTGTGTTATCAACACTGTTTTGGTCACAAAACTAAAACGTAGCTCCATAGCAGCCGCTGTGAAGGAAATTAACCTTGTCCCAGTCAAAACCAGTACACAGTGGAACACTCTCTGAAATATACTTGAATTATGTTTTTATATGGGTTGAGAACAGATTAATTGTCCATTGTAAATGTTGTGCAGATTTTTTTTTTAACTTTGGTTTTTTTTTCATATCGGTTTAGCTAATGACCAGTGAAGATAGCCATTCATGATGGATAATGACTCTCCATTTTCATTTTTCAAAAATGTTAAATAAAATTAGATACATCATAGTTCTGGAAGTTTTAAGTTGATTTATATCCTTTGGCTAAAATAGCTTTTTAGAAACATGGGTACTGGTGATGGGTTTGGGATTTTGGGGAGTTTGGGGGTTTTTTTATGTTAAATTCCACTCTCTTCATTTTGAAGTAGAACTTGTTTCTGAGTTAGGTCATGTCTTCTGATCCTCCTGGTCAGCATGGGGATATACCCATCAGCTTCAGTCTTGAATGCATCTTCGTTGAAGTAGCATTCTTTGACCTTTTAATTTCCTATACAGAGCCCAAAAATCTTTGTGTTGTTCCTTCCTGCTCTTCTTGTATTTCCTTTGCAGCCTGCCTGTTTCTATGGCTGGGTTTTATTCTTTGTTCTGTGAAAATACTAGAGGAAAAAATAATTTTCCTCTAACAAACACTAGGTAATCAAGAAGGAGGTGACCTAATCTGTGCTTGAAGAGAGAGGGGGGAAAAAAAAGAATAAAAAAAGGGCCCCTTTCCATCTCCTACAGAGGCACCAAATGCCTTTTTTGCTTGCAGGGCTCCTTATTCCACATATGGAGGATCAGCAGACATGCACCTTCTCAAAGAAGATATTGGTAAGACTTTTCCTTCTGTCTAACACAGAATTAAGAAACCCTTCTGGAGATTAAGACAACATTGTTGCAATGTTCAATTACAGTTAGCCTTGGAACACTGGATCTCATGTGCCTATATATTAACGAGTATCACCTGAGATGTTGGGAATACTTAATTGCCATCTACACATGTGGAATTTGCTTAGGAAATAAAAGTGTCCTTGCTCTTTATTGTTACTGTTTAGAAAATTGAGTTTTAAATAGAGTAACACATTTTTCTGCCTGCAGTCCCATGTTTTCTTAAATAGTGCTTTGAAAAACATTTTTCTAAGCTCTGAAAGTCAAACTGCTTAAATCTTTTCCTAGTTGTGACAAGTCGACAGTTTATTCTCCAGTACCCAGTATCTGATGTTTGCTGAGAAGATTCCTGCCCCTGCCTCCCCCCAAAAAATCTCAGTTTTAAGTTATTCTTTACTCTTGTATGTGGTGCATAAGATGTTCTTGTGTTTTGGGGTTTGGTTTTTTAGTTCCTCCTTCCCTGTTAGGAACGACTGGCCACCTTTAATGCAGTATTATTGTCTGGGAGCAGTTTTTCCCTCTTGATGCACGGCCTTTCCACTTTTGCTTATGTAATGACATCAGGTTAAAAATAGTTAGATTCTGTAGATGTTTTGTTAAACTACAAAAATGCATTTGTCATAATTCCTGACTTCTTTGCTTGTCCTGTTTTTCTTGTTATAGTCTGCATTGGATTTACAAAGCTGCTTTTTTTTCTTTTTTTTGCCTGAAGAATTATGTCCTTTGGTGTGGCTTTGAAGTAGTGCTTCAGTGACACAAAAAGGCTGTCTTATTTGCTGCCCTCAGGATAGTGTAAAGCGTTTGCTAAAATGTATAGTCAGCGCTGCAGAGTTCAAAAGTTTGCTTTAGATACTGCAATGTGTTTTTTCTGATAGTCATATAACAGGTTTTTAATATTAACCTGTGCGTGTGGCCCATTGATACAACTGAATGCGTGTAACAATAGCAATATTGGTGAAATCCTTAAAAACAAAAATGTCCCCCCAAAAATCCGAACCCACTGATACCATCAACATTCAAGAAAGTCAAGCTGTAAAATACAGTATGGCTGTGCTATTTCAGGGAATTAATCTGTTCCTGGAGACTTACAAAACAGCATATGTATTTACAAGGCAAGATGGGATGAGCTAAGGAACCTGACAACTTTGAGGATGTCCATGCCCCAAATTTTTTGATGACTTCCTACCCAGGCTTTTTTTTTGCTTGAGATTTTTGATAGCAAACTAATAGATTTTTTTAGCTTAAATACCTTTAGCTTCTTGATCATTTGAACAGAAATTGTTTCATGAAACTTACTCTGGTACTGATATATATGTGCTAAATATTTTAAGAGTTGCTTTATGTAGCTGATTTTCTAATTTACGTGTCGTCTTTATTTTGAAGTATATTCCAAGCATCAAAGTAGACTTCCTCTTCACTTATCCTACCCTAGATAGGGGATATGTTCTCCATCTTCAAGATAGGAATTACTAAGTTCGGTTCAATTGGTTCATCTTAAGATAATCTCAATATATCATTCTTCTGCTGAACTACATTTTTTCTTCTTTAATGTATAAACCCTTGAAATGCAAGTACGTTTTAGTGGCCAGATGGATACCTTGTTTTAACCTATATTGCTGCTTAAAAGGAAGTCTGCAGGTAAAATAAAATGTGTTGGATTCCGTTTTTACACCTTTAGAAACCTCATCTTATTCTGACTTTGCAAATCTAACTGCAGGGTTCATCTTTTCTTTTTCCTTCAGAAAATTAGTGTAGTCCTGTTTCTCCTTCTGTATACACTCCAAGTGTATAAATTGACTTACCATTAAAGCAATGACTTCTCAGATTCAGCTTCTTTCTATTGGCTGAGTTCCATATATGTGCTCTTAAAGAGAGGTTCAACTCTGAGTTTGCCTGGCCGGTTGTACTTTTAGTCTCTTCTTGGAAAGAAACCGATGCCTGCATTTTAGCTTTCACTAATGACTACTTGAAATAAGTTGCTGTCATGTGGAGAACTGAGCTGTCGTCTAGCTCTTAGACGTACTTAAACATATCTTTGAAGATGGAAGGAGTATGAAATGATTCATGAACATTTTTTCTGTGTTGCAAAATGCCTTCCTCTTGAAGTAGACTTTTTTTACTGTGAATATTTTCGTCTCTGAGAAAACAAAATTAAGTTCAGGTGATCTGTTTTCTTGCAAATTGTGTGCTTTCAATTTGTGCACACAGATCAATTTCCTTTTAAAAAACACACTCAAGTCTTCTTTTGCTTATATGATATCCTATTTTAGAGTATAAAATAACTTTTCCTGTCTCTATTATTTGTGATACGTGTTAAAATAGAGTAAAAGCGACATTTATTGCTGCTTACATAAACTCAATTTCCAAACATACTTTAAGAAAAAAACCAAAATTTGTTTGAGCGTTAAGCCATAACTTAAAACATGCCTGTCTTACTAGAGACTTAACTGGTATTCTTCTGCTGTTTGCAAAAGGCGCACCTTGGACCTGACACTCCACTCTTCATTAGACACTAACTCCTCAATCTGAGCGTGTTTCCAAATTAGTAGCGCTGTTCTACTGGATAAATAGCAAAGCAGTAGGTACTGAGTAGTGCCCTTAATTTGGTAATGGTTCGTTATAGAGTAGGAGGACAACCTGAAGGGTCATGAGTGAAATGGTATGTTCTTCCATTTGTATTGTAGCTGCTATCCAGTGTCTGAAAAATAAAAGTTACGAACCCGGTGCAATTCACATAGCATGTCAAATATCAGTTAGTCATTTCCAATTAAGAGTTAAGACTGAAGTTCAGAGAGTATATTAAATGAGGCTTTTAATCAATGACAAGAGGGATGAAAAAACATAATGCTATTTGATTGCCTTGAAATATTTGGCTTTTGTAAAAACCTAAAGGTAGTGATCAGCTGTTACAGATGTATTGCTGATCTTAGTGATTATTTCAGTAACTTTTGTTTCTATAATGTCATTCCAAACATTCAGGAAAATGGCTCACCTTTGGAAGCTAAGTTGTAACAGGCTTGTCCAGTTAGATCAAAGTTTTGTTGAACTGTATTTACTGTGTTTGCAATTGACAAATACCTTAATTTTTTTTTTTTAATAGGATGCAGGACAGAAGAGATTTGGTGCTATTTCCTGTAATATTTGTGGAATGCTTTACACTGCGTCAAATCCGGAGGATGAAACCCAACATCTGCTCTTTCATAACCAATTCATAAGTGCTGTAAAATATGTGGTAAGAAAACCTTATCTTTTTAAAGACATCAGCATTATCTTTTATTTGCTGCATACTAGTTACAATTCATATTACATTAAGTCATGTTTTAGTAGATTAGTATCACAGTAGGCCATAAATAATCCACTTTGGGAAATAAATGTTTTTAAGAGCCATGGTAGACAGGTTGTATGTAATGTATAAAAATATTTAGTAGGATAGTGGTGTTTCATTGCCATTATATTCTTTCTGTTACAATTCCTTAATCTTGGTGGGGGGGGGTGGTGTGTGTGTGATAGGAAGACAAAGGAATGTCGCTGTTCTAAAAGTGCTAAATACAGGTTTAAGTACGACTGATGTTTGCAGTGGTTGGCTTAATAGTCAGATAAAGAGCTGATTGTACTGTTTTTGTAATTGTGTCGTCTTAGGTGACTTCTAAATTACTTTTTCTTAGTTATGTGTAATTTGAAGAGAGACTGCCTAGGAATCAAGCTGATTCAGCTTCATTGTATATTCATAGAATCTAACTTTACTAAATTTATAGTGTGATTGTAATCTTAAAATACAAAGTCCAAAGTTTTATTCCATAACTTCATTATATGTGCTGTATCTGAGTATATCTCTCATATTAAAGGTCAGATGTGGAAAATTTTGTACAATTTAAAGTATATTGTAAAATCAGCTACTTCACACTAGCTGGTATTACAATTGTGACCTACAGGAAATACCTGTTCACATGTCTGAAATCCAGAATAGAATCCACAAAGTCTATTTTCTTTATCATACATGTTACCTTCAGTACTCTACACTCGAGTAGGTAAGACCTCCAGGATAACTGAACTGAGGCCACCAATTCATTTCATGTAGGTAGCAAATGGCTGTTGGGCTACTCTTAAATTTCAAGCTCAATTTTATCCCACTGTTCACAGACATAAAGATATATCTTCACAGCTAACGTATCTGAAACCATGTGGTAAATAGTTCTGGTATTTGTTCTGTTCTTGGTTAGCTTTTGCTGAATAATCCAGAGGTCTTGAAAGATCTCTTGTGATACACATTAGCTACGCTGTAGGCCGAGACTGGGCAGAAAGTGTGGTGGAACGCTGTACGTTATAATGGCAACACAATACATTTCCCCATTTTATTCCTGTTTGTCCTTTTCCCATCCCCTCCCCCAAGTACTTTCAGATCATGAACGTTACCAAAGATGTAAACATAATTTACAGAAGATGATGTTAGTTCTTTTGGACAGAAGCTGGCAGATGAGTTCAATAGTACTTAAAGCTGCTTTGTTCTTGTAGGTAGGAATCTGCACTGAGGTTTGAATATTTTGAAAGTTGAAAGAGCTGAAATTTCTCACTTGTATGTATGTCTAGAGTAACAAAATGATTAACATAAAAGTGAAAGAGCAGCCTGCCTTAAACAACTTGTAAATAACTATTTCTAAAGTTAGGTATGCTTTTAGTGCGGGAAACCTTTCCCTATTGTTTTCTCAGTTGCTAGGCATCTTTTTAAAACTTCACACAATGTGTATGCAAGCAAATTATTTGTATTGTCAGTTCAGAGAGTAAACAGTTCCATCTCTGGAATCTCTTAAGGCTATAGTTGTGTTTTGTGACATCGGAGATGGCCGTAGAGCAATGATTTAGATGGTTATTCTATAACAGGAAGTCTAGAGTAAGAGGCGAGAGATGGAGTCTTACGAGTCTTTGAATTCCCCTCTGATTATTTTTTTTTCTCATAACAATTTGATTGACACTCTGTTTTCTGCATGGGTAAGTAACTTTTGCCATGCTAAACAGATAAGTCTTTAACACTAGTCATTTGACTCATAGTCGGTGGTTCTTGGTTGGTTGCATTGTGGTAATGTCTGTGACAGAAACATCGTCACCTCCTATTAGAAAATAATTTGAATTTTATATAAGCTTTCTTACCAGTGAATTAGTATACCAAGTCTCTACTTGTTAATTCTTAGTCGTCCAGAAATACCAGAAGAATGATTGCTAGTTATCCTAGTTTTGCTAGGAGTTTTCTAGTGGGGATTGTTGGGAGGATGGCTTGCGGAGGTGTGATGTGCTAGATTTCTAAATATTTGTGTGTAGTTGCTGTGTTGAAACTGTAACTACCTTCTTTTCCCTGACAGGAAGTGTTAACTGGACAGTAGCATCATGGGTTTAAAAAAATTGTCCTAGAGAAAGTGTTGGTAACTTATTGGTTAGACTTTCTGGTCCAGGAACATCTGGTCTCGGTGACCTTAGTATGTTATTTTCTTAGCTCTCCAGATTTTTTTTTTAATGTAGTTAATGTATTTGGCATTGTTGTTGGTTTGGAGGCCATTCTAGGGTATCTTAGAAGCATTTTTCATTCTCTTGTCATTCACATGTTTCATGCCATATGATACAGTCCCAGTCTGACTTGAGAAGAGTTTTCTCAGTTTTTCTCCCTTTTGAGTCTCTTGTTCCATGCCTAGTAGTTCTATTCATGGTTCATTTCACAGAATCACAAAAAGAAAGCCTAAATACATTGTCATGCTAGAGCTTCTTGTGAACTGTGAAAATGGACTTTATTGTTAGTTTCTTGCCCATCTGCATGCAGCTGCTTTGTGGGTTTTTTTTAAAAGTACTGAGTAGTCAGAAGATATTTTGCATGTAACTAATAAATTATTTACAGTCTTCAACAAACTACAAATTTTTTTAAGGCCTATCTTGTTTCTTCTAGTAAAAATTTCTTTTTAGGTCTCTAGAAATTCCATGATGCCCCCAGAAGTAGGACAGGCTAACAAGGAGATGGTGTTTGGATACTTGTTTTGTCACGGATGGCTGACAGAGACAGTAAGGAAATTGCAGGCTTTGTGTGGAGAGAGAAAATTTGGCGAGTTTAATGACATTTTCTGGATTTGGGAACAGAAGATTTGTGAGAACTGTTACGGGGTTTCGGAATGGTGCTATTTGCTGTTAATAGAAGCGTGCAAATTGAGTAAGCAAGAAGGTGGCCAAGGATAGTACTGGAGCAGGAACAGAGTAGTGTGAGAGATGTCCTGTAATGCAGATGAATGTAGGAATCTGCCTCACTAGCCTTCTGGTTTCAGACATCTGAAAGTCTTCACAAAAAAAATGCCATTCTAGCATATGCATGCATTGAGTGATGATGTACATCAAGTGTTAACTCCAGTGGGATGGATAACTTTGTGGGATGGATACGTGTTTCAGTTTTATAAAGTCCTCTGGTTGTGATAACGCACAATACCAATTGTGTATCCTCTCTCTGATACCACATAGTATCAATTTAGTATTTCTTTGACATTTTTCTAAGAGGAAGACACTATTTATAATGATGTTTTTAAGTTGCAAAGCCAAATAATTAAGTTAGGAAATGCCTGTGAGTTCAGGTGCCTGATGTGAATGCAGTTAATGTGTTTGTATTTCAAGCTCATGCACTTACTTAAGAATAACTTGAGCTGGAGAAAGTGGAAGAAGCTGTTATTTGGGCTAACGTCTAATCTGATAAGTTTTAAATAGCTGTTCTGCTGTAATTGCATCCAAGCCCATCTGTGAGGTTCTTAGGTTTTTCAGATTAAAACAAACGAACAAAAAAAAGCAGCATTTGACTTCTTGGAACCTAAGGTTAATAGAATATAAGGATTGAAGATGATGATGAACTTCATGTAATCTTAGATTTTGTGGTTGTCTTGATTTGCATTAATTCCAAAAGTGATACATCTATACAGTATAAAACTTTAATAATATTTCAGATCAAGTTCTTACCATTAGCTATCTTCTGTCAGAATCTTAGTTTTAACAGAGGGTAGTATTTAGTAGTTACATCCAAGGATCTTAATGTGTTCTACAGTCAAAACCTCATCCTCCCTATTACACTCGTGGGAAAGGCAGAATATCTGTAACTGAATAAAGGACTCGGGAATTAAAATGCAGTAGAGCATTTCTCTGCTACAAATTATCAAGGGTAAAAGGGCACAAAATTTCATACTGAACTTGATTATTAGGGAAAAATTTCACAAATGTGAAAGATCAGGAATTATACAGTACTAACCACATTTTCCTTACTACCTCAATATTTTTCAGGAAAAATGGTATAAGAAAAAAGCACCACTGATTTTTCATGTATTTGTATTCATTTCAGAAATAGGGAGTAATACAAGCCAGAACTGACATATGTAGAAAAATTTTGGGTTGGTGTCGCATTTCCTACTCTTACATAAGAACTTTTTAAACACGAGGAGATGCGTAGGAAGCAGTCTATTGTGTTTTCTAACTTATCCTTTTAAAGGCAAATCTACGTCTATTATTTTAAACTATAAGCAGAACATAGTTCATGTGAAATTGTGTGCTGAGCATTTCAGCTGCAGCGCTATTAATGTCGGAGCCATCTTTCTGACTGTATTCTACATCATTCATTATATACATGTATAATATCCAGTGAAAGCAATGTACTACGCAGCATACTTTTAATTACTGTCCATACTATTTCATCATGTGGTAGCAACTGCTTGTCTGTATTGCGCTTTTTTGAATGATTCCTTTCTTTTGTAATTCTATTGCCATTGAATATTAATAAGCAAGCAGAAATAATCTTTAATCTCATCTGAACTGGGAGGGAAAGTTAGAGGTAGATTAAAAACGAGTTAACTGTTCATCACATGGTTGCCTTATGTTCTCAAACTTTTAGAAATACCTGTAGGATAAATAGCCATAACGTGGAGGGGAGGAGGGTATTGCAACAGTTATTACACAGCAGTGGGGCCCCATACAGCACCAGTCTGCCCTGCTGTGGTGATTAGGCTGTATGTGCCTTGCTGCTGCTGGCTATAGGTAATGAGTTGTTGAGCATAGACTTCCAGTACCAGGGAAGAGTGGTACGATCATGTTTTTTTACTCCAACCCTTGCAGAACATGTATCGTGGTGGGAACAATAGCTTTCCTTTTAACTTCTCTGGTCATCGCAAGCAACGTAGATCAATGCTTGAGCATCTCATTCAACAGTAAAAAAGTCTTAGTGCCCTAAAGTAATGTTAGTTGAAAGGAAAAGCAAATTTTTTGATTTTGCAGTAGAATATTATAAAGTATATTGCAGGCATAATGCTTTTGTTTCTTACTATATAGTAAGGTGTTCTTGCCATCTGCCTGAGTTAAGGAGTCCTACTTTAGCTCTCAGTGATTGAAACAAAATACGACAGTCTGCAAGGTGTTTAAATAGTGCTAAAATAGTGGGGTGTTGTTAAAAAAACCCACCACGTTAATAGGTGCATTAATGGAAATAATCTTCAGACCGCATGCCAGACAGTGGTACTAGAGCATATTTTATGTATTGTAGATCTCTAATAGGATCAGTCCCAGTTGAAGCTATAGCACATTTTCCTTAACAGTTTTAATGTTAGAATATGAAAGAGCTGTGACCCGTCTTGTGCATTACTTCCATTGGTTTAAAGGAAACACAATTCATTCCTTACTAAGACTGAACAATAAGGAGACTGAAGATGCAGATGGTTATGTGAAATGTTAGTTTTTCTTTTTGAAACTCTTAGAGCTGCTTCAGTAACAAAGGAATATGACTTTAAAATGTCTTCTCTGATGTAAACCAAATGATCTTGGGTAAGCTTAGGATTTGCAGAAACTTTTTGGAAAGCTTCATCTAAAAGATATGTTTCTGAATAAATTCCAGAATGCTTCTATTGAAGCGACCTCTCCTGTGAATATGATCAGTCTCCATATTATACTAATCACTTAAGAGAGTTAATAGGTGGACAATAATGAAAATACTGAGTTCTAGGTATTAGAGGGTCAGTTATTGCATTTTTACGGAATTATTTTTAGATTTCTGCTAATACTGTTGCTTAAAAGTGTAACAGCAGTGAGCTGTTAAGAAATGTTTTCTTCCATCAGATTTCATTTTGTTGGAAATACCTGGCTATTACATTAACAGAATGCCTTAACCTAAAATTTAGGGTTGAATTTTCTGCATTAGGCCTGCAGCATTGTGGATGCTGTAATGGTAGGATGATCACATTGCATTCATCTGCTGAGTGATGGTTGCGGTTGGTTTAAAATAGGCTATAGAAAGCTTTTGCAGGGCAAGCGGGTAGCCAAAAGGCAGCAAAAGACAAAAAATTGAGCGAGGATGGCGTTTGAGGTTGGAGAGTAGTAACCCTTGTCTGGTTTTTTGGACACCGTTTCTAACTGTCTCAAAAGGCACGTCACAATCCCACAAATGGCACTTTTCTGCTTACCTGAACATTGTGACACTGCTGTTTACTGCCCTTTGTGTTCAGACCCTGATATATATAAATTCATATAGGATCTTCATTTGTGTTGGTATTCAGATCAACTGCTACTGAGAAGAACAGTGGCAGGATTGAAATGGTGTCTGTGTTGCAACCATTGCTGTGCTGGGTGCTAAACTCATACTTAAATAGTTGCAGGGCTACCAGCACGTAGATAAATTTCTAAAATTATTTTCTTCCTGTTTTGCTTGTGATAAGGGAGTAAAATCAGCATGATTAAAATGAGATACAGATCACTGAAGTTTGTCGTTTTTTGGTGGCAGTATATGTGGCATTCATTCAGTGCCAAATTCCATTGTTTGGTCTTTAGTTGAACGTTGTTTTCTGGGAAGGTACAGATTTCAATGAGAATTACTCCATCAATATTGCTTCTTCAAAGGCTTTTTTATTTAAAGTTGCTTTGCATAAGACTTGTAGATCAGCCTTTTTAGTGGCTGAAGTTACTTCTGCATTCAGTATTTTTAGGTCCCATCAAAGCAACTTGAGTTCTATTATCTACCAGTCCCATCTTACTAGATTTAAGTGGCTTTTTTTGTTTTGTTTTTTCCATGCAGGTACTGCTCATTATTCACCACGAGTGTGGATCTGAAGAAGAGTTAATTACCTCTTTTTTTGAGTATGTTTATACTTCAGATACACACAACGTAGCCTCCTTCCCCATTAGATTCTTAGAAGGTAGTTATAAATTTTTTTCTAGTATCCTTCTTGTGGCTTTAACAGTTATGATCAGTAACAAAATAAACTATTCCTTACATTTTGGGCAACTGCATGCCAATCAGTTCACTTAGAACCTCCTGGAGGTCTTTCGCATGCCAAACTTTAAAACTGAGTGTGTATTTGTGGAGGTAACTATGTTAAAAAGAAATATTTTATTAAGACTTAGGTTTTTTCCCATTCACTGGACTTCGGAAAATAAGTATTACGTAGGCTTGGAAATCAGTTATGTGAGCCGAGTTTGCTACTTCTATTTTAAAATCCAGTTTGTGCTGCAGTCCTGGGGGAAAAAAACTAGTTGGGAAATTATAAGATGCTTTTCTAGATTTAGAAATTACTGTATAAATAAGATCGTATTATATCTGTTGTGCTCGTTTTAAAAAGCTAGCTGAAGTTTCCTTCTCTAGCAAAGCAAGTGCTAAATAGCGTGAAGTCTCTGCATAAGTTCAGTGTCTAGAACAATAATGTGCAATTTCTGTTTGTAAAAGTACATCTTGTGTATAGTTTAGATAAGTGTTTGTTTTATTTAGGGTTGGAAAAAGGAGAGAATTTTGGCTGAATATCCTGATGGAAAGATAATAATGGTTCTTCCTGACGACCCAAAGTATGCCCTTAAAAAGGTATGGTGAAAAGGACTGAACTTATATATTTTACCTTTTTTGATATTTTAATATACGCGATGGGAATGTTTGTACAGAGTTTGTATAATGTGTGAGCAGTTGAAGTTGGACTCAAAGCTGCGGTGGTTCTATGGCTTTTTCCACAAACAGATGAGACATCTCACTCTTACGCAGTGCTGCTCTCTTCGTACAGAGGATGGGTCTGAGCAGGAGTGGAAGGCAGGGCTGGGAAGAGCATCAACCAACTGATTTATAATGTTTTAAAAAATACAACTGCTGAATGTCTGCCAGAAATTTTATGTAATATAAACTTCCTACTACATTTAAACAAACTGAAATGTATTGATGTTATTAGACACCATGAATATGGCACCATTCTCTAAATTACTTTTGGATAAAAAAAGATTTGTGTGGAAAGAGGCCTCAAAGTCATCTAGTCCATTCCCATGCCCAAAGCAGGATCCATTCCAGTTACGATGCATCTGACAACTTTCTAAAACTTCTACCACCGGAGGTTTTTCTGACCTCTTCAGACTCTGTTACGGTGCGTGCTTTGCTGTCTGTAACACTAGGAAACTTTTCCTAAACGTCCAGCAGAATCTCTGTACTGCAATTTAAGCTCGTTAGTGCAAATCATAGTGCCATAGTTGTAGAAAACATCCTTCTTCCCCTCTTTGCGACAGCTTTCTTGTGCGTGAACAAACTCTGATTGTCTCACCTTAAGGAGATTGATGGGATGTGCTGATTTTTAGTTTATACTCCTAAATAATGTTTTATAGAGCTCTGATCACTGTCATACTCTCCTCTAGATTATTTCAGTTTGTGCCATGTGCCATATCTCTCTTGAAACTCTATCTAAAACCGGTCACGGTACACTAGTGGAGACTTAGAGCAGCGAGGTACTTCGGTGTCTTGCTGGCTAGCCCATGTTCAGGTATCTTAAAATGTCATTACACTTGTTTTTTCAGTAGCATGGCATTGATTCTGTTTAGCTGGGGATTTGCTGTGACCAACAGGTACTTCTTTACAGTACCACTGTCGCAGGATCATGGAATGGTTGAGGTTGGAAGGGACCTCTGGAGCCTGAATTGATGCCCAAGGCAGCTCTTAATGATACCGTGACTGTAGTGGGTTTTCTTTAGCCTATCATAGAATTTTTTTAAGGTATTGAACTGAAAAACTCCAAATTTTCCTTTTACAATATTTAATGTAGAGAAGTTTATTAAGTTTTGTTTCTCTGTTGTCTTAATTTTAGTATGTTCATTGCACATTCATTTTTTACTGGAATGTCTGAAGAAGAAATTACCTAAGTTGGGGCAGAGGAAAGGAAGACTGTAGCAAACGAAGTCATTTAGGATCGAGTTTTCTGTATTTTTGTGTGGTTAAAGTTGAGAGAATTTACAACTGTCACCACTGTGGATGACTGACTTCAAGAAAGGTTACTTAGTGTTTCAAATTGGCTAATTGGACTTGTGATTAAAACACTGGTACCTGAAGGTTAGATGAGAAAGTAGAGAGTAACTGCTACCATGCCTTTTAAAAGTGTTTTTTTTTTTAAACACAATTTTCATTCGATCAGTACTAACTCCATATATTCAGTAATTGTAGTTTGCTTTACTAATGTAACTACAACATGCATTAAAAAAAGCTTATGCCATTTAATGCATCCCCTTGGACAGGCCACCTTATTTCTGTCTCGTGTGAGATGCCAGAGGGATGATAGAGGCTGTTTGAGTGCCTAGTCGTAGGTACAATAATCCCCCAGTAAAATCTCAGCTCATGTATAAGCTTTTGTTTACATTCGTGCTGGAGTTTATGTATTTCTTCTAAAGTTGCTAATATTAAACAAAATTTTATTTTTAATTTCAGTTACTCCTTGCAAAGTTAATGGAAGAGCAGAAGGCTTGAGGAAAGAGATGACAGTTATTCATTCCTTTACAGCAGAGGCATACATTTTCTAGCTGCCTTGGCACTGTGTTGCTGTCATCTGCTCAAAACCCTTAAAGGATTAGTTCTTTCAAGACTAAAAATAACAGACAGAAAACCTTCAGTTAAGCTAGTTTAATTTTTGGCATAGATCTCATTTACTTCTAGAATATCAGAGTCCACCCTTTGATTATCTGTGTTCTCTCACCTTTGACTAATTGAAATTCGGCCTTAATGGAAGATGACTTAGAGGTCTCTACTCTTCCTATTTCCAGCCAAGTATTATTTAAGGAACATTTATGCGGACTGATGTGTTGCAGGTTACTTAGGGTAATCCTTAACTTCTGGAATAGCTTTTAGTGTTCTAGATACCTTAGTGCCTTTTTGCAAGTATATATATTTACGCAATATGCAAATATATACATTTACATGTGTTTCTTAAACAGCATTTAAACTTATTTTGACAGGTTGAAGAAATTAGAGAAATGGTAGACAATGACTTGGGATTTCAGCAAACTCCGCTCATGTGTTACTCTAGAACTAAAACTCTTCTTTTTATTTCTAACGACAAAAAAGTTATCGGCTGTTTAATTGCAGAACATATCCAGTGGGTAAGTGATTGAGTTGGAGAAAGGCGATCTGTGTCAGGGCTTAGTGACTGCGTTCTTCAGACGCTCTGAAACGAATTACCTTGGAGTTTAAGTCTAGCCATTTAGCCAACAAGTATTCCATGTATGCCTTTTCCACAGAAGAAGAGACTTCTGGTGGGTAGACCATTCTGAAACGTAGCTACTCATTATTGTGTAGTTGACACTGAGCTGAGATACGCGTATGGTGTCATACTTGGCTCAGACCCGATCATCTAAGAACTTGCTACAGGCAATGGGTGGAATTTTTCTTCCTCTGCTATTTGTACACTAGCTCTGGTCCTCTTCTTGCTTGTTCACAAGCAGATTCAGCTCCCTGCCTGGCAGAAGTCCAGCTTGGATGAAAAAGTGGGTACTCTGTAGGATCGAGTTGAATCACCGAGGGGTCAAACAGCTCCACAGTGAACTGAAGCAGAGGGCAGAACTGTGCAGTGGAGAGCAGGACAAGGAGTCGCGCTGCCACTTGCAGTACTAAAAACTGATGTCAGAACTTTGTCACATATTCTGTCTGTTCTCTTGTACGCTGTGGTGTTTTCTACTGTCCCTTGGGAGTAGCAGATAAGAAGCAATAAAATCTTAGTCAAAGTCATGGAAATTGATGCAAACACTTTAATACAGGTGGGCATAAGAATTGGATTAGTTGTTGCTATTACCCTGAATCGGATAAGCTTTATAGGTTTTTTTTTGGTTTAATCTTTATCATCTGTTCCAATTTTGAAACTGTTAAGAGAAATTGAGACACAAATATGCAGTCTTTTTGGTGAGGCATTTTAGCAAGTATGTATGTTTTACCGAAATAAATGACACCAGAATTATTTTGTTCAGTCATTAGTGATGCTTTTATAGTGACAACTGTTTTTTACATCACCTGCAGGGCTACAGAGTTATAGAAGAGAAGGTTCCAGAAGTCAGTTCAGAAAATGAGAAAGTAATATTTGAAAGACAGAAAGCGTGGTGCTGTTCAACTTCTCCAGAACCTGCTATTTGTGGGATTAGTCGAATATGGGTATTCAGCATGATGCGTCGAAAGAAGATTGCTTCTCGGATGATAGAATGCCTTAGGTAACGTAAAAAACGTTCCTTGGTTACATGGGTTTATAGATAGACCTCAGTCCAAGACATTCATTGCTTTGTGCATCTCAGGCTCGTATTTTTAAGCTGCTGGTGGTACCGGGGATGTAGATTTGTGCAGAGTTGTGGAGTTCAGTAACTAAGGTCAGGGTTCTGCAATAGCTTGTCTGAACAGCAATCTTTCTGTTAACTGCAGTTGTAATGAGCCAGCCTCGCAGGCTGCCCGTGAGCCTGGGTAAATTCCTCTGAGGAAATTATGAATGAAGGAAAGGAAAGTGTCTTTGGTCAGAGTGTGAGATTACCCAAGCACTAAGGACTGTGACCTAATCATTGGCCGAATGTCCATTCCTTAGAGGTAGAAAGGGGAAAGAAGAGAGATGAGCGCACCAAGCTATTTTATATAGTCTGGTGACTTCCAACTGTACTTTCTTTTTTTTTTTCTTTACTCAGGTTCACTGAGCCTTATCAGATATTTTCAATTTCCATGGAGCTTTAGTAGCTAGTGATGAGTGTGTTCAGCTGAATGCTAAGTGCTAGATCTATAAAAGGACGCCAGCATCCGCGCTACTGTTTGGATAAATGTTAAAAACGTTGAATCTCTAGACCTTCGATTTCTTCCAGTGACATGTCCTAGAAGTTTAAATGCCTGTTTAAATGCCTGAATAGTGCCAAGAACTACCCAAATGTTATTACTGCTGGGCTGTCAGGTTTGTGCCAGGCGCCTGGCTAGCCCCATCCTCTTGGAGTTTGTGGCACAGATACTTGTGTGTCTGCCAGTCCTCGCCCTCTTTGGTATTTTGAGAGCCTGGCAAAGCTGTTCTGCTCTGCAGAATGCATCTTGCCTGGCTGTTGGAGCAACTAGAAAGTTCTTATCAGATCGCATTCCATCGACTGTAAAGCTGTATTCCGATAAGCATATTAACTTGATGATTTGGTTTTATTTTTGGCTGATTTTTAATTGTGTATTCAGTAGCTTCCTAGAAACTATTTATAAAAGAAAGATTTCTTCTCAAAGCAATGCTGGAGTTGCTCCCTCAGTTACACCTCTAAAGGATCTTTAGAACCAATTTTAATGGTTTGTTGCAGCTGGCAAGAAGAGGTCTGTTTTCCTCCAGCTGTGCACTGCATCTTATCTTTTGCTGTCCTCTGGTGCTTGGTTGGCCTTCCATTACGCAGCTCATTGCTGCATTAGTAGGACACAGGCTCACCAAAAAGAGCTTTGTGTTATTCTGGCGCTCCGTTGGTTTGTGGAAAGCTTCAGTGTCCACCAGAGTTGGTGTAAACTTGAGAATGTCTGCCATGTTTCACTGGAGCTTTCACAGCTGACCTGCAGTCACAAAAACGCAGTCAGACAGCCTCAAGAACCTTGCAAAATCATTTTCCTGAATACACTCAAGAGAAAGGAATAAAGCTGGTAATAATTAAAAAGGACTTTGCTCCTCTTGTCTTTTCCTCAAGACTTAACAGAGATGTCCCCATACGATTGAAGTTCATACTTCCTCTGCAAGTACCTGTAAGTTTATTTTATAGGAATTAAGAACTTAACTTTAATGGGAGTTTCTTGCTTCCAAGGATAAGCATTACCTTTCCTTCCGCCGATCGAGGTCTTGAAGACTGAGATGGGTTTTCAAAATTTGCTGACATAGCGATACAGAAAAGTGCAATGGTGGCCCTTGATTCTCTCCTCTTTCTTCACATAAGAATGAAACATACATGAAATGTTTTCATGAAGAAGATAAGCAAACTGAATCTTATTTTTTATGCAGTTACAACTGAAAGTGCATCGCCTACAAATTGTGCCTTATGGTTGTGTTCTTAGATCTTAAAAATTAATACAAGACATGCTCTCGTCCAAACGTCAAATGTTTTTTTCAAACCAGGAACTTGAAATTTCATCAGGTCCTTTCAGCCCCTAACTTGTTGGTAGCTTACGTGTTTTCATTCCTAGTGATTGTAGTCATAGTCCCAGCAGTCTCTTCTCTATGAAGAAATAGTTGGAATGAATTCAAACTCGTTTTAAAACTCTGAAACTGAACTCTTGATGCAGCTCGCAAGCTGTACGAACATTTCTTCTAAAATACCAAAACCTTCTAGAAGCCTCCCGGGAGAAGTGATTCTCCTTGCCGTTTGGAAGGAGGAGATAGCTCATAGAAATAGAGCCGTCTCCTCCGAACAGAGCGGCTTCTTTTTGGACATCGGTGCTGCTTACATAATGGTTTGTGGCCTGAACGCATACTCTTGCATTATTCCCTGAGGGTAATTCTCTCTTCCTTGTTTTTTCTTTTCCTTCTAAACAGGAGCAACTTCATATATGGTTCATACTTAAGTAAAGAAGAAATCGCTTTCTCTGACCCCACTCCTGATGGAAAACTCTTCGCAACGCAGTACTGTGGCACCGGCCAGTTCCTGGTATACAACTTCCTCAACGGACAGCACCAGACTTAACTGCTCCCGAAGGAATTCTGCTTTCAGTGGGAGACTTCTGCCAAAACGCACCAAGCGGGTGCAGACCTTCAGCAGAAGCCAGGGCCATTTTTATTACAGTGAACTCAGGACTGGTAACAACCGAAAGGTTGTACTATTTTATTAAAATTGTAAACAATGCAGTAATAGGCTAACTTTGTTTTTTTAAAAGAAAGATATTTTATTAACTTTTTCAAGAGTTTGATTGTATTTTATCTAGTTAGTCATGTTTACATGCAGCAGAAAAAATTGTTCATAGTGGACTGTAAACTAATGCAAAGACTCTGGTCTCACTGATGAGTACATGCCGAAGTTCTTAACGTGGTGATATACCAGTGCTGCACGGCTGAGCTCCTAGCGCCAGTCCCTGCAGCTGGGTGAGGCTGTTCGTGGTTGCTTGCTTGCCAGCGCTCACGGCTGTGCTCAGCTGCAGCAAGGCAAGAAGCGTCACGGTGCAGTCGGGGGTCAAGACCCTCACAGACTGTACGGTGGCTTCCGGGGCACATTCTGCGTGCATCCGGGCGGAAGGGAGCCTACTAGGTGTCAGCAGCGTCGGAAGCTTGTTCTAGCCCCTGTCCCCTCCTCCCCCGGCGTAGCTGTAGAGTAAAAGGTGGGATGCAGACCCCGAGGGCTGGTGTACTCATCGTTTCCTTCAAGTACTGTACTGAGTATATACCTTTGTTAGTGACTTCACATTGATACTTGTCACTCCTTCATAAATCTCTCCTCTTTTAAAGGGTTTGTATGTTGAAAAACTGCTGTGGCCTTTCTTGATCTGTACATACTGTAGATAGATTAAAAATAAAATACTTGATAGCTTTTTTTAAAGTTACTCTGTACTGATACCAAGTGTGAATTAATCTTTAGTGCATTTCACACTTTTGCATGCGAAATATTACCTTAGTGGCTATGGGCAGTGCATGTTTTGAAGCGGTCTCTGGAGAACGCAGTTGCTGCGTTCATACCTGCTTGGGCTCAGAACTCCCTTTGTGCCCCTGCGTCTGCGTCACCCCCCCCAAGGACCAGTTCCCCAGTAGCTCCGTGTCAGTACCATCCTGGTACAGGGCTTATGGTGCAGCGGGCAGTGATGCCTTCGGCCCTGAATAATAGCCTTAAAACTCCGGTATAAGAGGGGAAAGATTTAATTAAATCTGTGGCTTGTTTTAATTTTGGAACCTATGTGCAGTTAGGGCACACTTGTTCATATCGTGCTGTCCTTAGTCTCGGTCTAGAGCTAAGCGAAGTGTGCGCACCACCTCTGAAGTGTTATTCAGAGCACCTAAAACTGAAGTAGCGGCAGGGTGGGAACTCTGGTCTGTAGAGGCTGCTATTTCCAAGCTGCAGCTTGCCATTTTCAAGGGCATTGCAAGCGGATGCCCACGGCCTTTGTCACAAAAGTGCTGCGGGTTCACAGAAAATCGCAAGGCGATCCTCGCTGGTGGGCTCGGGAAGCAAGCGGGGCCGAGGTCCTGCTGCTGCTCCGCAATACTGAAGTGTGGCCAGACTGAGCCCATTTTTCAACTGCTTATACTCCAGGGGGCTAACAGTGGGCATTTACAGCTTGTGTTTGTCCTCCCTCTGCTCCGTCTGACACAAAGCTGCTCTCCCTGATCCCAGGTACCCAGGGTGAAAGAGCTCCACTGCTGGAAGCGCACCATGGTAACTCCGTAAAATCAGTGAGTGGGATTCACCAAGCAGTATGAGGGGGCTGCTGGGGGCAAGCGCTGATGTGTGTGAAGAGGGGCAGAAACAGCGTCCTGGGCGAAGCACCAGTTGAGAGAGAGGCAGTCTGAGACAGTACCTTAATATATTCAAATTTAATGAAAGCACAGTATAAACAAACATACCATAGCCACAACTTCAGACAGTTTCAGTTCATAAACAATAACATGAGGTAGACTGACTAGTGAAGCTAAATTCACCAAGTTTTTGGTTAAGAAAACTTTACACTAGGAAAGCGACATTTTTAACCCTCTTCCGAAAGTCACAAAAAAGCAATTACATAAGTTAAGCCAAAAGCATCTGCATATGATTCTTTAAATCTTAGTTTACATTCAAATTTAACCTGTGACTAGACAAGGACATCTACAGGTAAAATATTAACGCTGGCCAGCTGAATACATTCATAAGAATGGCCTTGATGGTGAGGCTTACAACCGAAGCGGAGCAGCGCTAACCTAGACGTCAAACAACGGCCTCCTGCCTGGGGATTCACAGGCAGCCAGTGACGGGGTGCGGTGGGACAGGCCTACACCCCTCAGGACGCTCTGGCCAGAGCGTCACCCCAACCCCCTGCTTCCGTGTGGGAGAGAGTTGAGGAAATGGGTTTACTCTTTGTTGGTAAAGGCAGGCAAGTAACGCTGACCTTCTGACCGCTTTCTCACCCTTCGGGACAGTTTCGCACTGCGGCACCAGAGGGCTAACTCCCCGTAGTAGTCTCAGCACGTGGAATTTTAGGAACTTAGTGCAAACATCAAATACATACACAAAAGGGAAACTGTTTTTTGGACACTTACTTAATACCTGAAACTTTTACACCACGCTAAGACTTGGGGTTGGCCTTAAGCCCTTCTGGCAAAACCAGACCTACCGGAATACATTCAGGTGTGTATCAAAAGCTTCCAGAAGCGTCTCCTATATCCCTACTTCTTCCAAGTGTTAAAATAGATAAGGCAAGTTGTGTCTGAAGGAAAATAAAAAATAAACTTACAGGAATGGGTTGTTCATCTGAAATTTGCTAAATTTACAGCATCAGAGTTAAGCTACATTAACACAGACATATGCAAACCATTTTCCTTTAGCCTCTGTTGAATATATTATGTTTTTTTCATCTGTAAACATCTTTTTTCACAAGATAAAAAAAGTTGCTTAATTAACACTATGCGTTAAAAAAAAAAAAATGCAGCTTTGGCAGGTCCTTCTCCAGTGAGTTGCAGATCAAGTATAAAGACGTGTTAATTTCATTGCTCTTTTGGGAGTAAACTGACAGTCCCAAATCGCTGTTAAGAACATACTGCATTTTGCTTTTTAATAAAGGGGTCGAGATGTGCAGAAAGATTTTTTTTTTTTTTAATGGAAACCTCAGTGGGGTAACCCACGCTAAATGTGTGAGGAGAAGAGAGTACCGCTACAATTTAACCCTGACAACCAAAAGCTACCGCACCGAGTTTGTTCTGGAACAACTTAACAAGGATCAGTGATATGCCTGTAAGAACAATGTGCGACTACGGCTACAACTGGTACTTAGAGAGGTTAATCAGCACGCAAAGGGCTGGCAGTGGTAGGTGGCGCATTCAAAGGTCTTTGCTGCTGGACAGAGCCTCTCCTGAGCAGTCCCAGCACCCTGGGACTGCTCCCCCGCTCCACCCCCCCGAGCTGTTGTAAAATACCTTCCGTTTCTCTCTGATCCAGCTCAGGCCACGTTGCCCTCCTGCACGTTTTTTTTGGTATGTTGCTTCATATCCGAGTAGGACTTGACAGACCTCACCTCAGCTCTGCAGCCAGCTGGAGTTGAGTGAAAAGGACACGGAGAGGCAGCTGCACGCGGCTCACCACAAAGGCACCGGACGTGCAGCAGGACTTGTTTCCATACGCCATGGAGGACGGACCACAGGTTTTCAAAACTCTGATGAGAGTGAGAAACTGCAGGTGTTTTGCTGGCAAGTTATTCTGGGCTCTAACTGAAGAGACTGCGTCTACGAGAAGCCTTTTGCTTTGTCCCTGGAGTCGAGGAGGAGGTGCCGAATGGGGTGAGATAACGGTGCTGGGAGAACCTGGGGTGCACAGTGCCTGCCATGCATTTGCCAATTTGTTCAGGTTTAAGTAGTAAACTTTGAACACCTGTGGAAATTTTGCCAAAGACAGTTTCAATACATACACAATTACAAATTTTAAACTAACACTGCACAGAGAACAAGACTATTCCTTTTTAATACAAATATCTATGTTGTTACATTGTAGTTTCAAACCCCTGAGTATTCCTGTACCACAGTACAGAGCTGAAGAGACACCGTGGGCTCTCCTCCACATATCTTCAATAAATTCCACATGCTGGGCTGCGTTTCATGTAACACATTCAAGCTAGCCGCTGCCGAGAGTGGCTTCTTCCCGTAGCTCAGCTGAACATAAAAAGAATAATTCTTCAACCAAATTACGTCCTCTTCCTAGATCCTGCAGCTCGGGTGGCTGCGTGATTAGCGTCGGCGGTTGTGACCGATGTGAAAATAACTTGAATCCAGGATCCATTAAATAGTAACTGATGTGGTAATGTTATCCCTAGGAATAAAGCCTACTTCAGAATTGTGGGGAATCCTTTAGAGCAGTCTAGATAAATATTGGTTGCACTTTGCTCCACAGTGATTGTACTTTAAAAAAAAAAATTTTTTTTTTTTCTTTGTTAGCGGTGTCTTAGCGAAGCTTATATATGGCGTCCAGTAAGAAAATAGAGTGGTTTGTCGTCACTGCTGTTAGCAGTTTGAAACTCATCCCGAAGTCGGAACTGCCACTCATCCTCCAGCTCCAACCGGACTATTGTCTGCCGCAACGAGCTTCTGTCTTGACATATGACACACAGGGTGGCACCTTCAATTGAAAAGCACGTTAGAGTTTCAGGGTACAATAACAACTCTATTTCCTTCATTCATTTTCCTAAGGTATTTTAAAGAAATCTCTGCTGCTAGATAGGAAAAAAAGGAAGTATTAGAAGGGTCTATCGACAACCGGCCAGCCTAGGCTCGGATCTGTCCCGTGGGCCCTGGGACAGAGGCGCTTGTGTCTGCAGGAAGGCATGGACAGGGAGAAGCAAATGCGGTGCGGAGTCTGCTCTGTATCGCAGGACGTCGCTGCTGTTTGCCTGCTGTTAGTATCCTCAACCATAGCAGAGAGAACGTTAACTTCAATCCAAGATCCTTAAATCACTACTGATAATTATGCCAAAAGAATAAAACCTACTTTTTTTGTTTGTTTGTTTCACAGGACATTTGGGTTTGTACAAGGTCAATGATGAAACTCTACCAAGCCAAACCACCATCAGTCCCACAGCTGGCTCCAGAGAAAGTCTGCTATAACTCCCCTTACATATGAGAGCTCCCCTTGGTAAAGCACTGTAAGAGGAATAACCAACCAAATCCCTAATTTCGCTGGCTTAACAAGCTTGCAAGCTTCCCTCCACCTGGTGTTAGCAGACCGCGTAGTCACTAAACGAGCAGGAGAGCTGGACAACACCTTCAGGGCTTTCTCTGTTCTGTGCCCCAGCCACGCACTTGGCACATGGGAAGGTCAGGTTCAGATCACTCCTCCGCCTGATCCGAGCAAGGGAAGGCCCTTCCTACCAGGCATCCAGCGCCCGTTTTTATGAAGAAACCACCCCTTGCCCAAAAAACAAACAAAGCAAGCAGCCCCTCCGGCTGCATCCAGCCCACAGCCGGCTCTGTGGTCTTGGCCACAGCAGCACCATCTCCACCGCGGCTGCCGCACAGCTGTGCCTTCCTGCGCTGCCCCTGTGCTGGCAGGCTCAAGCGGGCGCAGGAACAAACTCCGAAACGCAGTTCTTGGGACTGGCTCAGGGTGACCCCCACTGCCTCCCCGCACGTGCACCATCCTCACTGAGCACGAGAGGGAAATGGCTCAGCCGTGCCACCGCAAATGCGCTGGAGCTCTGTAAAGCGTTTTAGCATCACTGAATTCCTCTGGCGATTTGCATATTTGTTAGAATTAACATTAAATGATGAAGAAAGATTTTAAGGAGGTTCATAAAGTTCTGGTGAGGGTAGACCCCATCACCCTCTGGCTAAGAGCTGCCCAGATCTGAATATTTATTGAATATAAGTATGTACTGAATATGGTACTGAATATTTATTGCCATTATAGGCAGATTACTAGAGCAGAATTTCTCACCTTCGGCAGTAGTGTCTATGCTCTAAACTCTCAACACTGCTGGCAGCACAATTTACTGACTGCTTTCCACATATCCCTGTTTTTCTGCACCCATTTCCATTTGATGTCACTTTAAAACTATTTAACGAACGCAATTTATCAAAGCTTACGTTAGGTTCAACTACCTGCACTTATTACCAACAGGAACAGAAGTTTTATACACTCCCAAAAGAAACGCTCCAACTATTTCTTCTGAAAACAATGGCAGCACTAACTGAGAATAACAGAGCTGTTTAATGAAGCTGGTTATGCTTCTACCTTTCCCTTTTCCTCTGTGCTATTACTTGGCAGGGAAGCGCCCGGGATGCCCAGCAGAGCCATGAGATTACCTTTCAGAAACCTGAACCGCTTGAGGAGGTCTGGACCAACGAAGGAGTCACAGAGATAGAGCAGAAGTCCGCTGAAGAACACTCCTTCGCAGTTGACGTTGACTGAGTGCGGGCGGGAACTAATATAGCATATAGCCACCTGAAACAGAGGGGAAAACAAAGGAGGCACTTCTGCATTAGAAAGTGTCTAAGTACGACTTTCAGTGGAATGGAATATAACTTTGTGATAAAAGGTGAGTGAGCTGGTGCTGCTAAAAATACAATCCAACAAGAATGCAGCATTGAGCAAACTTCCCCTAGGAAATAACACATGGGACAAACTTCTAGATTCAGATCTGGTCACCAAGTCTGCAACACATTATTTCAGGGCTCTCCATAATTCGGTTTGACTTTCTGCTTCTCTACGAACTACCCGCTTATAACGACCGTTAAGATCATTTAGGTTGTTCTAGTAAGGAAACATCTGTCAAACACAGAGAGCAATTCCATGAAACTGCTGAAGCTTGAGCTCCTCTGTGCCAGTGCGTGTCTTCTGCTGACCTCAGGCACCAGCTAAATGGTTCCCAGCACTGGCGGTCTCCTGTGTTGCCGTGCCATGATAGCTATTCTGTATCAAAGGGTTTCTTCTCTATGTTGCCACTGACCTCCATAAAATTTGTCAGAACAAAACCCTTGTTAGACTTTCACCCTGCTTCAGACCCAGTTCAAACTGACCAATGGCTTGTAAAATTCTGATCTCCCTACCTACAGACGTCTAAGACATACTTGCAAAAACCTAGTTTCCCTGGAAACCCAGGTTCATAAAAAGAAAAGCATCTAAGATGAGAGCTGTGTTGCAAAGGATGAGCTTTGTCCGAAACGAAGCTAGCCACCAGGCAAGGGTCGTATCAGAAACTCTCTCAGCCGAAACAAGTTTGTTGCAACGACAAGTCAAACACAGATAATAAAAAGCTGTATGACAGGACAGTGATCTAAAAAATTTTGTGGATAGTTTTTGTACAGATGATGCAGCACAACAAGTTCTACATCACTTTTGGGTTTTTGCTTCGTATTAAGTATTATTTCAGACAGACATGCCCAATTCCTTTGCAAATCACAACACTCCATCAGAGACCTCTGGTCTCCACCCACACCAGCCAGCTAGGCGGCTTCACCACCAGGTCCTCCAGTGGAGCTGGTCCTTTAACACCAGCAGCAGGGTCTCATAGTTTGAGACCAAAGTCTTCAAACGCTACCCTTGATGCTAAGGGTTCATAAAAGAAGAGGTTTTCAACCCAAGGAAGATGCTGAAGTGAAGGTTTGCATTTACTCGTCCCCATTATCCCTGTAAATACTTTGTACCTCGAGCCCGATGTTCAGGTAGCAGTCAATGGCCAGTATCGGGTTCTTGAAGTTATGAATGGCCTTTGGGAAGAGTTTGTAGGTCGCATGTTGAAGGAATTTCTCCAGGAGGAACTGAGATGGGGCTGCCAACAACGTATGCTCACTGTCAGGGGCGCAGACGTACTGAAGAGGCATTATTGGAGCCAGGCTGTCCGAAACCTGCAATGAAACCAAGGGGAGCCCCTTTTAACCCACCTGCTCAGTGAATATTCTCTGCAGGAGTTCCTCTAGCTGGGGAAGGGATCACCATGGCAGGGCAGGAGGAGAGAGAAAGCTGGGGTAAGAATCAAAAATCCCCACTCAGTTTTGACACAGCACCACAGCACAGAAATAAATGAGTTACTTGTGCTGTGGTTGCTAAGTGCTTCTGTGGATCTCTGCTTGCCTAAAGAAGGGACATAACATAGCGAGTTCAAATTGTCACAACGCCCTTCATCCTGCCGTACTCCTGCACAGTGTAAGAAATTACGTCCTCCTTGTGTGGAGTCATCCACGGAAAACGTTTTCTATGAAGTTTTCTCGTAGGCCAGTCCATCGTTATAGATTCCACTCCAACCACAAGAAAAGGAAAATTCAGAAAATTACCTCCCAAAACACTGAAATCCAGGGTTTAGTCAGTTAAATCTGAAATACGGAGGTGATTTTTTAAAAGAGGGATGGTGCGGGATGTGTTTAAAACCACCAGGAACACAAACAATAAGATTCCTAGATTAAAACGAACTCTTTGAAATACACCTCCATTTAAAGCCAGCACAAGTGTAACATACTCTGTATAAAATATTCGGTATGCCCACACACACCATTTTTATAAATCCTGGAATTTCCCAGCTGGATTTCAGAAGGTTCCAGTTTTCAGTGCCTTTCCTCAGGTCTCTTTTTGTCAGCAAGTGCAAGGACCGAAAGTCATCACAAACCAGCGAACAGTGGGAACTAGTGGCTGTGTTAAAATTATTAAAACTAGCCCAGTACAACTTGCCTGCTTTTGTTCAGAGTGTATGTCTGCAAATTCTTCCTCTGTCAGAGATACCACTGAATAGCTGGACCAAACTCTTTCCAATCCCAGTCCATCTTCTAATAGATTAGGAGGATTCTTGTTAATAATTTACGATTAGCAAAATATTTATTATTTTCTATTTCTGATGTGGCAGCCCTACCACGGAGTAGGCCATGAATGTCAAATAAGCGCTAAATAAATCTAAAGGGCTAGAGAATTAGTTATTTCTAGGGAAAACAGGTCCTGATTATACCGTTTACGTATGATGGAGCACACATCCACACTCACCATGATTTTTGGCTTAACGACAAAATCCTTTTGTCCTCCAACCTGGATATGCTTCTTCATGACACTGAAGTTGTTGAAGCGGCAGATGAGCAGGCCACTACTGTTCGTCCGCAGATTAAAATCTACATCTTCACAGAAATACCTGGACATTAAACACAAGATCACTAAACCAGCTGTGTGGCTGCTGTCTGTGAGCAAGCATTCACACACCCGCTGCTGAAACGCACCAGAACGGGCTCAGCAGTTTTTGGAGACCATCTGCTACGGTGCCTATACAAATTCTCTACACAGCTCTGATGACTCATTCCTTCAATGTGCTCCTGGTGTAGGAAAACAACTACTGGTTGTCTTAAGACCAAACAAGTCTTCACTTCTGAGTGCGTCTGTATGTTTCTTCCCCACACCACGTCCAGTTAGCCCTCTCATCCTCGTCATGTACTGGCATCATTTCTTCCCTACCCTCTCCGGTTACCTGGAGGTAACCCAGAGTTCTTTTTTTATGTATCTTTTAGAACTGAGAGAAGCCCTGCAGTGACCAGCCTTCAGTTCTGAACAAGCCACTTTTACATGGCATATTTTGTGATGAACTGGAATCAGGGGATAAATGTGGCTTTGACAAATAGCAGGCTAGGGGAGATAAAGAAGCTCAGAAGTGACGTTTATCCTGCGCTATTTATGATGCAATTGCTCACTTCGGTGGGCTGATTCCCTTCTCGTGATTCAAGCAGCCAGAGAATGCGAAATAAAGAGCTCTGGAAGCCAAATGAGACCACTGCTTGCACTGATGGGCTACAATTCCTCACTGAATACACAAGATCCCTGAAAACAGCAGCAGGAGACTAGCGTGAGATGCCCCAGGGGCAGCCTGTGGCTACACCAGAGACAGGGATTATCCTAAACTCACTTGGCCAGGGAAGGGAGGAATTGGATATCGGTTCAGTCTCTGATGAAAATGAGAGGTAAAGCCCATGATAACAGCGCTTTATTGCAAATGCTTTAGGATGGAGTTAGGTGAGGAGGGGAAAAAATAAAGAAAAACAGCGGGAAGTTTTCCCCCTGCCTTTTCAGTCCTCTGTAGCCCTCCTTTGCCCTTGCCTCGTGGTCTGCCTCTCCCAGGTGTTTTGGCTGACGGTAAGTTTATTTTGATGCCTTATTCAATCAGATGTAATGTGTATTACACCATGTTTTATTTTTTGTGATTGTGTGCTCATTACCTTAGACAGGATCTCTCTGTTTATGCTGACAGCATTTAGAAACATGGTGACAAGATTTTTATCACAACAGCATATTATTTTAACATATATTTATATATATATATATATATATGTATGTATGTATGTATTGCCTACCTGTTTAGATCATATTGCACATTCTGGGTCAGGTCTATGTTGAGCAGTATAAAGTCACGCACGTGGCACCTGGAGAACGGAGCCTTTTCTTTCCTGGAATTCAGCTTGCTGTTCCATTTCTGAACACCCAGTATTGCATAATGAACAATTTTAGGGGTGGCTTCAATGTGTTGCAGGACGCTCTTCAGAGACACGTTCTTGCTGGAACCCCCAGGCTCCAGTGACTGGCTGCAAAACACCATCATACACAACACACAAACATGACTTATTTTTATATAACATACACTGCATATATATACATATATGTGTATACAAAGGACAAAGAAATTCTATTAACGACTGAGAGTGATTACTCTAGATGCTGTACAGATACATACATAAACGCAGACTTTTTAAACAACAGCCAACTAATCTTATCCGATCGATTTAGTCATTATAAAAAATGGGCTTTTCAGCAGAATAAGGTCTTGCACAGCAATTTAGAAAGGGAAGCGGAATCACCTTACGCACCACTTCCGGGGGGCTGTTTTCTCCGTAATGAACAGCATAAGTGCTGAGAAGAGCAAAGGCTTAATGCCTTCTAAGAAGCTAAAGTTCAAAAAAAAAAATCAACAGAACTCAACTGTTTTTATTGAGAAACATAAATTGAATCAAAACAAATCAGGGAAGCAACACTGAGAAGTCACTAAAAGCAAGAGTGGCTTTAGGCAAAGAAGAAGCACAAGCAGAGGTTTGTTGATGGTACTGACTGTGGGACCGGGATATAACGGTAGAGCCAGGCGGCAGAGCTCAACAGCAGAAGGTTGGGTGTTGGTAGGCAACAAGACAAATCTACAGCATTCCTACTGCTCTGGGTGAGAGAGTTGATTTTTTGCATTTTAGACAATATATTTATTGTCCAAGTGTACAGTTCCTGGGCTACTTGAATAATAATTGAGTGAATGATGACCTCTGTGAGGCCCTTGGACAGGCTGCCTTGTCTTACTACACCAAAGCCACTGCCAAAAGCTGCTTTTGCTTAACAATATTTTGAGTACGTTACCAGCAGCTCCAGCTACCCAGCTTTTCCAGTTGTTGGTCTATCATACCCTGTCAGATGCTAGTGCTCAGCCTAAGTCGCAGGTGTGCTGCTGTCTGTGCTGGATCAGTGCAGGGACCCCAGCACTAGGTGGTTACTTACCTCGACTGTTCGTGGACGCTGTGCATGTTCCACAAGACGCAGGAGTCATCCATGACCACGATGAACGGCCACACGCACTGGCGCTTGACTCCCAGTTCCTCCAAGCGGTTTCGTTCCAGTTCTAGGTTGTGGTAGGAAAGTTCCTTAATAAGAAACCTGGCAGCACCTGAGAAAATTCCATAAAGAAAACATACAGAGATTGTTATTAGACTTTATCACTCTCTCTTCCCAGAGAAAGGCTACATGAACATCTGCAGTTATTACCCTTTATCAGCTTATTGCTCATAACATCTCAGTTTAAAAAGAAATCAGTATGTCCTTTTCTCAGTGTGAGTAAATCTAAAAGGCAGATACCAAGAAGGCTGGACCTTTAAGAGACTCTGCAGAACATGGTTTTGTGGGCATTAATAACGTAACTTTAACCAAGAAGGGTCTGAGATTCTAAAACTGAAGCTACTTAAAAGTTCTTGCAGGGGAATCTCAGCATCTATGAAAACGAAGTCCAAAGTTCAAACCCCCAGTGTTCAGCTGTAGTTAATATTTAGCTTCAGCTAACTAAAAAAGTTGCAACTTGAAAAATCATGTGTAAAATGTCTAGAAACAACATTCATGCAGCAGGGCTGAGTAAAATGAGTGAATATGATCTATAAAACATCACATTTTAAATTGAGAAGGCAGCGATCTATACAAACATATATTCCATGTTCCTAACAGCAGTTCTTACACACCACTGTACTTTGCACAGATATTGCTGCTGCTTTCACAGCACGCATGTGAGGAGCTGCTGCAATGTTTCCTTCAACATGATCCAACAACATCGATTTTGATATAGATGGTGTTTCTTACCAACGCCAGCATTGTTGAACATGCCTGGCAGTACAAGCATGATGTGGTTGGGCCAGTATTTACGGTAGAGCGGCATTTCGTACTCCTTGACTACGAGGAGGTGAAGGTGGCTGATGCCTTCCATGGCATGGTAGAGGTTCAAGAGGCCGTGTTCATGACGTCCACTCGATGGAGTGAAGATAGGACTCTTGACTGCATTCAAATTCTGCTGGAACAGGAGATGTTTTGGTAAAAAGCAGGTTATTCCTGATACGGATTTTTATTTATTTATTGTTTATACTGGATCTTAAGATTACTCATCTTTGCAAGACATATGAACCGGAAACTAGGAATGCAAAAAGGGAAGATTGTCCTCAAAAACTCCAGTTCTAAGGACAGTCAGGCAAGAATTATGCACAGGACTTTAAAACAAAAAGAAAACAGAACACCCACCCCAGCCAACCACCATTAATTTGCAACTGTATGTCAAGTTGACTGCATTCAGCATAGGTAGCCAGCAGATGGATAAGAGCAGCACACGCACCTTGTCAGAAACGAGTGGGAGACGCATGCTTTCTAGATGTTTTCCCTGCTTGCTGAAGACAAAATGGTTCTCTTTGGACTTGGGGATTATAAAATGCAGTTGAACCTCTTCTCCTAGCATCGAGGATGAAAATGTGAATGCATGCAGAGTGGAGTCAGCTATCTGTACACAACGAAAAAAGCGGAAGAAATATTTGCAAGCAGGTAACACAAGGAGTATATGACAATCTGCTCTTTCAGTCACAGTACTGGAAGCCATCAGAGAAGAACATCCAAAACATTCTCTTTCGGTAACTGAAGTTAACTCTATTATATTCTCGTTTTCCTCTACCATAAGCCAGATTACTTAGGCATGTAAGTGATCTTGCTATTAAAAAAATCAGCTTTCTGTACCAGTAATGATCTTTGGCCAAACTGGAGTCCTTTGAAATCCCTTTAAGCTGGAAATTATCTATCCATATTTACAAGAAGTGAAAAAATATATTATATATACTAGGGAACAAACTGTTCAAATCAATTTTCCCAAAAGATTCAAAGAGCAGTGTAGCGTGTGGGTGTGCCTCCGCATTAGAACACACTGCCCTTCAGACACCTCAGCAGCAGCGTGGCTGCGTTAGCATGGTATTTTTCCTGTGGCAATACTCTTCCAAGCAGCTAGGTAACCAAGGCAAACCATGCCATTAACAAGGCTACGAAGAATTTGGGTGAGCTGAAGTTTGCACAGCACTTCACTGAACCGTCTAAGTGTATACAAACTGCCTATGTATCTGGTAAGATTCCATCCTACAGAAGCATCTGTCTCACTACAAGGTCAAATCATTTACTCTTAGCAGTCATCTTTCTATAATCTTTACTAATGAATTGAAATAACTAGCCTAAGTAAAGATGAAAAATGACAGGGGCTTTATTTAGGTGCTGCTATAAAGCACTGAAGAATCTCTGCCCCTTCATAATGCCGCCTATCCAATGACTGCCCCTTGGATGCGTAATTTCTCTGAGTTCGATTATCATAATTCTATACACTCAACTCACATTTGCACATACAAGTAGATATTTATATTTATTACTAGTCGTTATGTTTGACCACATGCACAAAGATGAGTGGAGGGAACAACAAATGTCCTTTGGGAGGATTTGCTTGTGTCAACGTACTCAACAAAGCATGAGGTTTAAATCAGACCTGCTGGTGCTGCTCCGAGGTAACTGACATTGCACATTGCCAGGTCAGTGTGTCTATGCTGTGTTAGGTCAATAGCAAGCTGTTGGAAAAGATTAGCAAGCAAGGGAAGTGATTTGAGATAAAAAACCTCCACGTAAACTATTGGTGGTGGTTGAGAAATAACGTCTGAGCTATTAACCAGGAACAATCTTACCTGACAGTCTCCTGCAAGCATAACTGTTTGTTTTAGAGATCAAAAGTTTTTTAACTGAACAGTTAAAAATTATCATTTTTCTGTACTGACTCATAAGCTACTGCTGAGAAGCATGCACAATTACATACAAAGGGAGGAAGAAGTAGGCCTTCCCGTCTCCCATCACAGGTGTGGATGGCTGTCATTTAGGTAAGACAAGCATCTCTCTTAATTTTACAGTCCTCTCCCATGAGATACTGCGAACCCTCTGGACAGGCTGAACAATGCCTTGGCTTGAGACACCTAGTCACAATATTCTCCCTTTGTCAGAGGCAGCTGGAGAAGAGAACTGCTCACGCAGAACGCAGCACACAGTTGATGCTCCAGGGTCTGTAGCTCAATATCTCCCCTGAGAATGGAAGAATTAGACAATTCCATCTCAGGGAAGGTGAAAGCATGAGTCCTGAGACCAGAGCGGTACGCCTGGAGAAACCACAGTAAAATCAAGGATGCAGTTTACCCTTGGACCTTGACACCAACCTGCGCAGCAGGGTTAATGTCCATATACTGATGGCACTGCTCGCAGTGATGGAATGTATTGTAAGCTGCATATTTAGTCAACATCATGGACACAGTCTCTCTTTTCTTAGGTTCCTCTGATTTTGTTTCTTTGCTTGTTTCTGTGCACAAAAAAACCCAGAAATGTTATCAATGTTAAAAACAAAGACTGTGATCCCAGTAACAACTGTAAAGAACACACAAATTGTTTTGTTTCATTTCATTTTGGAGATTAAAGGCTCTTGTGAACTCGTGTGTTCATTTAAATCAATGAACCAAATTCTTCGTAGGAAAGTAGTACTAAAAAACTCTACTTACCTTGTTTCACTCTTGACAGCTGTTCCGTGTATACAGGACTTATAGTTCTGTACTTGGGGTCATGCACATTCAGGTCAAAAGACATTTTGCTGAAAATCTCAATATCCGGCCAGTGGTCATTGCTAGAGTGAGTAATTTCACTGTTTTCTGTATGATCTGCAACAATACACTTCAGGTAAGCAGTATCAAATACCCACCGAATAGTGTTTATGTGATGTTTGCTGATTGACATTTGCACAGGAACTCTCAGGTGCACACATACAGATAGAGACATCTTTGAGCTCCAGAAATACTACCAAAATTGAAATTATAATCCACAGATTCAAAGAAATCCATTCAAAGAAATGGCAATTCCTTGGAAACTGCATGCAAGCAAAGGAGCCTCACAGGTATCTTTTTGCTCTGCTCCTCACCAAGCTGCTGAGGGATAATTCACTCTGGTTTAAGCATAAAATGCTCAAATGAATGGTCCTATCTTTGCAGAAGATACAGATGTAGTTCCAAGTCTCTCTCTGGTGGAATGAGGACCATTGGGTAAATGAGAAGCAAAAGTAACCAAAGGCAGAAGGATGAAAGCAAGGAGAAAGAGGCTGTATAAATTTATGAACTAGTAGCTGATGATACATGACAAAGGCAGTGAAAGACATATTCCTGTAAGAGAATGGGATGTGGCCAGCAAGGATCAACTGGAATGTCTTTGCTTTGATACAACAGAGGTAAATCTAAAGTAGAAAGTCAAGTGTAAGTAATGGGAACACTAGAAAGCACCTCAGAATGGGCCAAAGAAAGCAACCTTGGACTGCAGCTTGAACCTGAGTCAAATCAGTTTAAAATGAGATGGAAGAACACAAAAAAAGTAGGTGTGTAACTGAGGTTACTGATTTTAGAAAAGCAAATTCAGATGAAACACAGGTTGGGTCTACAGACAAGCACACGCTCACCCCTACCCTGACTGACTCAATAGGATGTGAGCCAGCAGCAGTTTAGAGGCCATTAACCTCACTGGCACCGTGTCATGCTCAAATTAACATACACCGCCGGTCAGGTGAGGCATGTTAGTTTGTCCATACAGATAAAACCCAAGAAAGCTCGCTCTCGCTCTGTTAAGTCAGCCGGCCTGAGAAAGCCAGGCACTTCTCTATGAATGAGACTTGGATTTCTTGGAATTGCAGTTGCCAAACAACCAGTAACTAGCATACCAAGCAAAATAAAAACACCAGGAGCAAGGGGCTTCAGAAGGACTACATCAAAAAGGGCACTAAGAATGAACAGAGTCCATGAGGAATGGAAAAAGCTCATCAGTGAATGAAGTTTTGTCTTAAATGTCAGTAAGTATGATATAAAATAAGCTTTGCCAAATGTCAAACTGACATAGACCTCAGAAAAGTACATGAAAACAAATAACAATTTTCTTTGCTATACCACCTCAACTATATAAATTAAAAGGTTTTTTCCATTTTCTTTTTACTTTGATGATTATGTTTTCAAGGGAATAAAAGGTTTACTGTAAGACTAGATGGAAACAAAACTTGAAAAGCTTGATAGACATTCAAAACAGAGAATGAACAACCTCCGTGCCAGTTTTCTGAAAGAACAGGTATGTGAAATCAGGCAGCAGCCCGATTTCAATGCAAGTATAGCGTGTACATTATCACCATTTAAGAGGAGACAGAGTAATCTACGGAGCTCTGGGTCCATTACTTTGACCTTGGTAAAATTCAAAACTTGGGGAGGGTGAAGGAAATAATTGAAGATGCTGAAGTAAACAAAAAGTGTAGTAAAATCCAACATGGGTTGACCAAATGAATCGTGTGTTACTTTCATTATACAGACATGCCATATCTATTTATCTGAACAAGGGAAATGTGATGCATCTTATCCTTCTGGACTTATGTAAAGTATTTCATACAATATTATATGACAAATTATTAATACAGCTCAAGAAAATGGAGACAGTGAATGGCCTGTAAATTTCACAGGTTGATTAAACAGAAGATGGCAGCATGTAATATCATAAACATTAAGGCAGATGGAGATTACCAGTGACATTAAAAGTTCAGTAGAGGGGCATACGCTTTACTATTTTCACTAATGTCACCAACTCAGAAAAAAAGAAAAAAAGGCTTAAGTTTGCTGGTGGCACACTCTAAGAGTCATTGTCAATATGGAGAAGGAATGAAAGATCATCCAGAAAGAATTCAATGCCCTCAAAAACTAACAACAGAAACTGGATGATACTTAACAGAAAAAATACGAGTCATACGTACATTCAAGGACTAATAGCAAGCATTTCTGCAGCAGGTTGGGAGCACCTCGTTTGGAAATAACTGAGTTGCAGAGGAACCCATGAGTACAAGCTACATATCAGTGCCAGTGAAATGGGAGAATGGAAAAGACCAGCGCAATCATAGGTTTCAACAATGATGGGGCTTTCAGCAGGGCAGGGGAACACACGAGCTGTTGTACAGTGCGTTGGTTACACATCCTGCAGAATACCGCATTCAGTTCTGGTCACCCAGGTACCAGAAGGATAAACTGAAAGCAGATGTGCAGGCAAGAGCTACTAAACTGTTAAGGGGAATAAAGAGGCTGTCATTTGTGAGGATCCTCTACGAAGACCCAGGCTACCTAGGTGAATGCTGAGAGAGGGTAAGATTGCTGTCTGACTACACCATAGAAGCAAATGTCAAAGAAGAGAAAAAGTGTTTTGGTTTAAATTAATGTTTTCTTTGATCCCTAAGAGAATGTTCATAATTGAGACAGGAACATCTTTGGGTTGGAGAATAAAATAATTTTTTAAATCATCAGAACATTAGGGCTCTGGAAGAGCATTCCAATAGAAGTAGTGGGAGCAAAAAAGCCACAACAAAAAACCTCAAACAAACCCAAACTGCTCTTCTGATGGAGTTCCACACATTCCTGTCAGGGGTGTGACATGTTGCTGTGATCAAAACAGGCCAGATGGCATGACGCAGAACTTCTCTTACGTTTTGATATTTCAACCCAAGTTGCTGCGATACTGTAGTTCAAATTATGAGAGAATAACAGTCCAAAAAGCTCCGAATCAAAGGAAAATACTTGCGGGTTTTTTTTTTTTCATTTAATAGCACTTTCTGAGCAGAAATACATATTAGTCTTTTCAAAGGTCTGACAGCAACTACATTTTTAGGATGCCACTCTGATGGTCATGAGATTTATGCACCACGGAGTTACCTTCACTACAAAACCAAGGAGTTACATAAAGAACACCCTGAAGAGGACTCATTTTTGTCTCAAGGTGAAGTCCTGCCACAGCAGTTAATGGATCTGTGAGCTCTGACAAATGAGCACAAATCCAAAGAGGCTCTCCCTCCTCTTTTACCTCAGCATAAGATCTGTAAATTGCAGTCTTACTGAAAATTGGTATCTAATTTATAATTAAACATAAATAACAGCGATTTTTCAGCCAGAAATTAAATGCTGTTAAATGTCTTGTCTGCATTAAAGCAGTCAGCGCTTAAAAACTAGCAAGGAGAGAGAACATGGGCAGATGTTGCCCATTTACAGTTTTGTGTTCACTTTCATTTTAGTGCTACCCAAATATATCAATCCAAAATACATTTAATAGTTCCCAGCTAAGCCAAATATAAAATTTACAGTTTTATTCATCTATATTTAAATATATGCAGACACCTACAGTAAGTCTAGCTACGCACTAATGGACAGAACAAGTGGTAGGTGTAATTTATAGTCTTTCCGTGATCCTAAAAATTTGTCACTACTTAATAATACATAACAGAGGCTCTTTATAATGCATATTAAGAATGACTACTAAATACTTACAGGCATTAATCTCTTCTTCATCGTACACATCTACTTCCAGCAACCGGATCAGCATGCGGAAGAGAATCCTTAGGAACTGCAAGTATGAGCCAGTCTTTCCCACCTGAGCCAGAGATGGAAAAAAGTCCAAATCCCAACTGAGACTAATACAAAGGAAGGATACGTTTCAGGTAAATGCCTTTGGGTTTACCCTATTCTATCTCTGCCTGAAAACACGACAAGATATAATATTCCCCATTATGCTGACAGTATTACAAAACTGATCTGCGAGCAAAACCTCGCCCACAGCCTGTATCACTTTTGTACGCAGCAAGATCAGCAGGGATAACTGCTTCTCTCTTGATACGCTTGTGGCAATTTGATGCCCAGTGCCATCCACAGGTATTTCATTTCAGCTAAAACATGATCTACAGCATCACCCTTCCTCTCCTTACCATTTCCAGCACGGACTTAACCTTAAAATTTGACTGATTTTTGACCTCAAAACGCGTCACTGCGTGCAACTTTGCAAAAGGCCTTTACAGTATGATCTCCAGTCCTCATCATCGGTCTTCTCATCCTGCTAATAAGGCAAGCGGAAGGAACTGTTCTCTTACTTGCGGTGGTCCTGTCAAAAGCAGCCGCCTGGGGTGAAAACTCCTCGAGCCGTTCGCCTCACCCTGATTGCTGAAGTCTGCGTGATGCTGTCGGGCTGTCGTCCACTGCCTGTAGTAGAGAGATTGCTCTTCGCTGTTCATGTCCTTGTGAAGCAGAGGTCTCAGAGAGCTCAGCCAAGACACATCAGCGTGAGGCAGGAGGGAAGAGGAGGAAGGCAAATCCCCACTTTTCTGCGAGCTCAGGAGACAGTAGGCAGCTTTCGACAGGATGATGATGCGTGGCAGTGCAGCACGGAGGGCCTTGCTGTCTTTGGCCGAATGGGCAGGCCACCGAAACGTCTGGGAGACCGAAGACAGCGATGATAGCTTCGAAGTGGTGCTGCTTGCCATCTGGTTACCCAGGGAGTCGCATTCTTGTTTCAGGGTCTCTCCGGCTGTGAAACTGGGGTAAGTTCCCTCATCTACTGAGCTGTGTGCCACAGTCTGAAAGTTAAGCAATGGTCCTTGCTTCTGAGACTTGTCTGCAGCACTTGAGGAGCTCACACCATTGTCCGCCAGGGAACCTGAGGAAACAAAGAGCAGGCAATGAACAGATAGTGGCTGACATAAGAAATTCATTAACTCATTTGTTCTATGGGACAATCCTAATGTACAAATACCTCTGTTCAATGGGTGGTGCTGTGGCTTAGGCCAGTGTTTCACCATTTAAAAAGAAATCATTGACACCCGTCTGTCCCTCTTGCTGGAGAGACAACGGCCCTTCTGCTAGGGTTCAGAGTCCAAACACAAGTGTCCCAGTCCCTGCATGTTATCATTAAATGAATGTTATCATTATTATTATCATTAAATGCATGTTATCATTAAATGAAACTATCATTAAATAAAACATGCAGCAGTTCTCTGCATGTTAACTATCATTTCCCATCTGGGATTTAGAATTTCATGGTACAACCTTCTGAAATTCAAGTACAACACACCACTGTACACATAGATCAATTCGACCTTCCTTTCCATGGAGAACAGAGCATTCATTTCACTGCAACTTTAATGCGAACTGGGCTATAGTCGCTCCAGCATACCAGGCAGGTTTAATTGGTGCATGGGAAGATCTCGTGTACGGCACAGGTTCATTTCAGCTGTCTTAATACCTCAAAGTCAGAGGGAAACAAAGGGAAGTACCCAGAAGTGCCCGAGGAATGAAAGGAAGGGAAGGCCTGATGGGAGATGATGCTCCATTGATGCCTGAAGAGGTGGGGCAAGACCCAGCCATTCTGTTGGTCTTGGCAAGGAGGCAAATATTCATCCTTACCCATAGGTACCCCTGCAGTTACAAAGCATTTTTCTATTCCTAAAACTTTATACTATCTATTTCTACTCTGACTTTTTAAGATATTTTCAGGATCCACCACAAATGAAATCAGCAACAAATGTGAAATGTAAGTTTAGAAACAAAAATCACAAGGGAGCCTAAGCGATGGCATACCATGCTCCCGTTGCAATACCATCCCCTTTTAGCTGCACACAGGAAAATTGCTCTCTGTGGAAAGAATCTGCTACTAACATTTCACTGCCCAGCTTGCAGCAGGCTACAGCAAAGCAACCCACATTTGACTAAACATCTCAATGTTTGCATTCAAATTCCAATCATGTAGGAATGAAGACTTATTTCTCAGAGCAACAGCAGAGTAACTGACCTGAGGTTCCAGTGACAGCGCTGCTATTACTCTGGGGTCGGTCCAAGTCTATCAACAGCTCATCAGAGTCATTCTCGCTACCATTAGCCTTCTCATGCTCCTTCTCACTAAGGTCAAGAGCTACAACAGGCCCTCGAATTGCCTCTTTCGAGACGTAGCAGCATGCCAGGCCTACTTCTTGCTCTAATGCAGTCCGAGTTAAGTAGCTTGAGTCAATCAGTCGAAGGTCACAGTATTTCAATGACCTAGAAAACCCAACACAAGAAAAAAAAAACGTTTTGTTTTCTCCAACTTTGAGGAATACTCCCTGTCTTTAATTGCTTATTAAATATTCACAATGTTATTAGCCAGTAAATATAAAATGATTTTAAAATAGTCAGCACATAAATTATGCCTTCGGTACTTTGCACAGACTTTCATTGACCCACACAGTACAGTAGCTTTACTTTTCACAAACTGCACTTTCCAAAATTTTAAACTGTTCCCAAATAAAGCAGAAAACACACTTTTTTGTGAAAAAATAGCCAGATGGTATCAAACCACTTATCCCCCCCCCAACTTATCTAAACATGTTAGATAAAAAGAAATATTGCAAGAATAGTAACGGCACCTGGGGAAAGTTTCTCCTAGAGGGTCCTTGCCAGTTAGAATAACAATGCAAGGTAGACCTTCCAAATCCTGATAGGTGCGAGGGACCCAGTCATCCTGATCATTTCCCCTCCAGGCCTGTGAGCAGAGAAACCTTCAGTCACGTTTAAATGACATATTCTAAACCTTCACCTGTTTTTTTTCAGTTCCTGCTTTTTCTTTGTATACAGAGTTCACTTACTCAACAGCCAACAGGAAGAAGACCTTAGGTACAGGCATGCATTTTTTTTCTGGTAGTGAAGTGTTAGCCAAGCATTAAATGCACAGAAAAAGGATGCATAGGGTATGTTATTCAGTGCTGGAAACATACACCTGGTGTGGTATTAGTGTGGTCTGTTGGAGAAAAATGCAGTTGATGTCTTCGATTTCAAGCTGGCACAGATAAAAGTTCTTTGAAATTAACGTACAGCTTAAGTAAGACCTTCAAGTGGAGTATGAAAAAGATTCCATGATCCTCAAATATTTGCTTAATTATTCTTTATCATGCAATACTATATGAAAGAAAAAAAATTCCTTCACTGGAGGTAATCCCATAAGAAAGGACTCCTTACCTACAGTCTACCAAGGCCCAAGACCACAAACCTGTACCATTTTCTTTTAACACTGGAAAGGCTGGCAGTGTCAGTCCCATGTCCTTACACGCTTCAGTGCTCTTGGTTCAGCAGAGCTTACTGAACCTGGCTGAGCCCGTTTGAGTTCTCTGTGTTGGATGCAGCCTCCTAAAAACATTGCTTTATCTTAAGCAACAATATTGTTCTTGGTGTGTTGCACAGTGCCCAGACTTCCAGATGATACAGTCAGTATTTGATCAAGACAGGCATGAGCACCCTACAGCAATGGTTAAAAGGAAGTAAAGCTGAAGGACTCAGAGACTCTCACTTGGAAAGGAAACCAGCCATTCTATCTCTACAAACACTGAAATTGTATTATAAAGCTGAAATGCAAAAACACACGTTCATATCCAGTCATCCCTGTCAATACATTATGGGTACCACCAGGAAAACTGACAACACAGCCTGATAGATCACAGACCAGTCAAGACAGGAGATCAGCAGAGAAGCTCTTTCCATATAACCTAAAGACATCACATTTCCATGCTGATCAGACATTAAAGTCTCTCCAGACAAGGAAATTAAGTCTCAATGGTTACAGAATTATCAAGTATGTGAGCTACAGCATATCACCCTGCTGGAAAAAGTTTTTCCTTCTTTCTTATTAATAATGGACAAAATCAGTTCTGGAGAAGACTCTTATCTAGTCGAGGCACTTTGCTGAGTCATGACAGCACGACCAACTACTCAAACTGTCCATTAAAAATATCCTCTTTTTTGAGCATAGATTTTTTTCTCAGCATAGATGTGCAAGACAATAAGTCTTACGCAAGCTGTGTGGAAAACACACCTCGCAAGAAGAACCCTATCTTGAACTCTCTCTTGGTTCTTCTAGTCTCAACCTGTATCCTTGACCTATTCTCTCCTTACCTTTCCTCTTCCCCAGAAAGGCCATGTTTTATGAGTAATCTTCTCAGGCAGATGAAGGGGACTGAAAAGGAGGACTCACTGGCACATCAGTGACTCAATGTGTGATTTGACCTTTTGAAAATTTCATCTGAAAAAAAACCTATGATTTTTTTTTTTAGCTTAGGAAGAGCACGATTTGGAGTAATATTCCCCTTTTCTGCTATGGCTCTACTCTCTTTCCCCAGTCCTGATTTCTTTTCCCTTCTGATTTCAGCATCCTCTGTATAACATGTTCACAGAAAAAAAGTATTTCTCCAACTACCTAACAACATCTACTATCTCAGTAAAGCAGCCTTGGCAGCAGAGAGATACTTTCTGGCTCGGCAAGGTTAGTCTGGCTGCATGTCACCCGGCCTCTCCAACGACGGAAGTTTCTGCGAAAGTGCATGCTAGAAAATGAAACAGGGGAAGACAGATACACAGCTGATTTTCTTTCTGCTAGCCTAAGGACTTTAAAAGAAGCCTGAGTGCCTGGGGCTTTGAGCTGTAAACTTGCATACAGAAGACGTTTCTTGACCATTTTACTCAGGAGGGGCAGAGAGCTGTAGCCTCTGGGCTCCTCCCTTCTGAACGCCTCCCAAACAGTTTGATTCTAGTTACACTTAAAGGGTATGCCACAACATCATGCCTCATCAACAAAATGGTTATTTAAATTATTTTCCATCTCTTTTTTCATTCTGTACCTCTGGGTGTGCCATCCTCCTTGAATACTGACTCCCTGATGGAGAGGAATGAGCTGTCTGGCTGGCCAGAGGGCCTGTCTGACAGAGGGGGACGGTCCAGCTACCAGCGCCGCAGAGGCAGCTGCCCACCCTCCTTGCCCTGCTGCAGCACCACACACACTGCCAACACCCTCTTAGGGAGAGGCTAAGTTAAGCCAAACTTTACAACTGGGGTCACTAACAGCTGTGAAGTTTCCCTCCCTGCCCCTGAACAAGGTCAGGATGAAGCCTCATCCTCCCTGGAACCAGCAGCCGTCATTGGTGGGACCAGCATTTTGAGCCTCAGCCTCACCAGAAAGCACTCGGTAGGCCCATATTGTGCTCTCTCCCACAGGTAAAAAAAAAGGGCCTGGGTGCTTGTAGCGAAAGCAGGCAGCGTTTAGTTCCCCACTTGCTCTAACCTCCACCTTCCATACTGCACCTAACCTCAGGAGAAAAGCCAAGCAGTACAGGGACTAAATCAAAATTGCAATAAACTAGACTCAGTGATAGCATGGCTGATGAATTTCATAACGGGAATCAGTTGCCTAAACATATGCTCACACCATTTCAGAAACCCTGTGTTATCCCAGGCACCAGACTAGCAGGTACAGCAGCCCAGCACAAGACTCACAGATGACCTTCATCATTCTGGGATGCCACTGGGATAACCCACCTAAAAAAAGACACTACAGGTTTATCTTTGGGTAACTGAATCTCACGGCCTCACTCCCTCACTCCCTTCATATGCATGTTTCAGAACTGAGTGGTTTTTTTCTAGTCACTTGCAAGGAAAGAAACAAGTTCAGAATCCTACAGTTTTGTTTCCTCCAAAATAGCACCTTATGCTGTCGGGGAGAGGAGTAAGAAGAATTATTTAGAAGTTTTTTAATTCTCTGCCTGACCAAATTCCTCTATTCCAGATCAACGGCTGCATGGATATTCACCTGCAACAGCTTCACACGCAATCCTGATGTGCACTAAAGGCCTCCCAGGCTGCTCCAGCAATGTGTAAGGGCTGCAACCCTTTACGGCAAGGGGCTATAAAGAAGCTCTCACAGAACTCACAGTCCGGAATGATTTAAGGTTGGAATTAATGCCTAGCCGAAAAAAACCCAGCAGCACAGAGATGCTATCTCACATGTTGTTTTCTCCTTTACGACTAGTACTTTCCTCTATTACCTCTCCTGCTGCAGACAAAGCTTGAGAAGCAGAGGTGGTAGCTTCTTTAAAGGACGTTTTATCTGCTTTTGGTTGTAGGCAAGTTCTTTAACAAAGGCTCATGAAATTAATTCCTTTTCCATACGGTTTTGAATACATTGTATAACTCATAGTAGAAACAGAAAATTATTCTCTCCATGAGACTTAGAGCAGGGATCAGGACAGATAACCAGAATTACTTTCAGGTTGGTACACCTAAGGCAGGCAATCCATTTCCCTTTGTTTAATGTAGTGAGATTAATTCAGGAAGTGGATTTGGCTAGTTGAACCATGCTCTTATAAATCCATGCAGAAGTTTAGCTTGGTGCATATATGATGTGCAGAAGAGGCTTTCAGCATGCAGTGGTTTAAGAAAAGAAGTCCATGACAAACAGCATACTTTACCAGTTATCGGAAGGGCAGAAGATGGATGGACAGAGGAGACAACAGATACACTAGACAGACAGATAAGTTGGTGGAAAGAATTAGTTCGTCTAAGGACATCTGAGCTCCACTTTCAGAGATTCAGAGACGAACCCTATCTGACTCATGCTGTTATTCAACTTTAAGAAGTGAGATAACAACTGATGTTTGCCTTCATGGACCAGAAACAATTCAGTTTTTTTCCAAGTTTCTAAATCATTTATGCTCATTAAAAGTACAGTATACTTCCATGGAGACAGATACAGAACATCCACCTTTTTCCTACAGAATAATTAACCCATAAACACGTGGGAATAAAAACAAAACATGTATGACAGTCAGATGACTACAATGGGCATACAAACAAATATTTAGTTTCTGCTGACCTTCAACCGTGTCACAAAGTGTTTTGCGACAGTAAGCTCTGAGGCAGGATTCCCAAGGAGGATCTCAAAACGATACTGCAGACCTAACTTGTCTCTTACTTCTTGTAACCTCTCCTTGGCCAGCATGGCTAGCTGCACGGATGGCACCCTAATGACGAGCATGTGGCCGCAGCCATTCTTATCCTTTCCTGGAGAAGTGATAAGGTCATCCATTATGCTGAGTGTTTCAGGTGTGCTGTGATCTCTTAGTGAGGCCATGGTTGTGAGAGCCATCAGAGCCTGGGAATACTGCTGAATGAGAAGGTAGCAGCGAATCACCATGCTGTGCAGCCGGGGGTACCTTTGAGGAGATACAGTTCTGCGTTAGCACATGCAAAAATCACAGCAATGCCTGAAAATTAGCCAAAATCAAGGACTGTGTCGTAAAGAAGTGCCCATTTCTTTCTGTAGCCTTTGATTTTCGTGGACAATAATTTTGCACAAAATCTAACTGTGTTCTAGGTAAATAAATACAACATGATCCAAACGCAGAAGACAAAGAGTCAAGTCCTGTGCTCAAGTAACAGGAATTACAGACTTCTGTTATCTTCATTTGTGACAAAATTTCAGCTGAAGATCTGTAACTTGATGGAGATACAGGTCATCTCAAGTCCGTAGCACAGGCTAGTAAATCCTTTGCTGTCCACAAGCTTTTTTCTTCTGTGAACTTGGAGGACCATCACTGCTTCAGGTGGCTTGTGGGAGAAGTACTTCAGAATTTCACGTGTCTCACTCTCTCACCACAAAGTTAAACTTACCAATAGGCACTGCTGGCTCTCAGCCAAACCTGAACTTCCATTTTGCCTTTTAACTTACATAGCCAATGTTTCTTTCTCTCTCATTACAGCTACACGTGGCGACAACAGATATCAACGCACAAAGTAAAATGCTAAGAAAAAAAAAGATTAAAACCTACTCAAGCAAAAAAGCACTCCATTTCTAGACATCCCCCACAAGTTCACTGATCACCATAATACAGAAAAAACCCTAACTTACTATGCCTTGACTGCTACTCTTTCGCCACAGAGGTCCAAATGACTGAAACAACTAAAAGTTCCTAATGTCTCTGGTCTCTTTCTTCAGTAATTTAATAGACGATATGGGATCCATTTGAATAAAGTTTTGTGTCTCTCTTTAACCACTGGGTACAGTAGCTCACTCTGTATACCATAAGTCAGTCATTAAATAAATACAGTTTAAAAACATTTTTTACTCCTCTTCCCATAAAAATACCCACTGCATTTTTGCTACTAAAACAGACTCTTTCTTAGAATACCAAAATGTCTGCAATGTTTACAGACTTGTAAGCTTGTATGGCTCACCCATACAGATGGAATAACCCATTTTCTTGAAAACAGAGGCAAAATCTATAAACTGTGATGCAAAAGCATATCCTGGCTTCAAGGTACAGGTTCACCTCCTGACAATGTCTAGTCTTATCCTAACCTCGTATCAGGGGAGTACTTGCACATGCACTAATCCTCCTTCATCCTTTTCCGCATTCACACTTCAAAAACAGAAAGAGAGCAATAGTGGCCACTTTCTTCCATTGGACTTGGCCAGAAAGACTATGAGAACGAAGAATGAGCCTAAAGAACTGACCTATTAACTGACCTTATTATTATTTATCACATTCATTACTTAAGTATTTGTAGAGAATAATATTAATGACGTAGTTAATTATTAATTTATGTTGCTACTTTAACACACTTGATATTGTATTTTACTTAATAAATATAGATACGTTTATAATTATTATATTGACCTAAACAAAACAGGAAAAACAGTACTGAAGACAGAACAATCCTGTTCTAGTAAATAAGAAAATACAATGAGAACTACAGCTAGAACTGTTATAAGGGATTTGTCCTGCTGATACGCAGAACAGATTAACTCCACATTGTTGGAAATGACAGTATTGCCTTCATTCCTGTAATGCACACATTTAGTTATATTTTGGATATGTGTTATGAAAGTAGCTTGTTTGGGCAACTGCAGGGTACTAATAAGCCACTTCCAGGCTCTGAGCTGCAGGAACCAAAACCATAGCCAGCTAATGAAATATCAAATATGACATTTTTTAAATGATGTCACTCACCTGGGCCACCAATGAAAAATTTGTTGGCCGTCTCAGCAGAGACACACCAGAAGTGGTGAGGTATGAAACTTCTGGTGCCTTCTTAGCTTAGTGAGGGTTGAGGGAAAAGAAGAGAGCAGCACAGCTGAGCCTGGACTGCTGCTGAACAGGACTAATCTCTTCTACAAACAAATGAAAGATACCACCTCCTTCTTCAATTCTTCCTATTTGTTACAAAAATTAAAATTGTACATACTTCACAGATTCCAAGATCAACATCAAAGGTCATCTTGTCTTCATCCCCCAGTGATGGGGCTCATAAATATATCTGTAACCTTAAGATCCCAAATAAACAGAATCCCAAGCTCCCATGTTACTAATTACCTTTCTAAAAGTGTGTTGACCATTTTTTCAAAGGTTTCATCACATCTCAAAAGAGGACTTGTGACTCCCCATTGGAGGGATTTGCTGTATTCATTCAATCCAAAGTACAGCTTGTCTTCACTTGCTGTGTCATCCTGTTCCATAGACATAGCAAAACCATAAGTAAAACTGCAACCAATTTTAATTTCTTTCGTCATTTAAAAAATAAGTGGAAAGGATTTTCCAAAGCAAAGTATCCTTTCTTTTCACTCAATCTCTCTCCTCTCTCCTATTTGTTTGTTTCAAATAATACAATAAAATGTAAACTGCTTTTTACTTAACTTATTTTACAGCTATGAGACAGGTGCAGGTCCTTGGAAATTTTCAGCATATCTCCTACCTGTGAGATACAAAAGCCCCCTGCAGGGGGTCTCTAGAATCCTGCTAATTATTTTCTGACTCCCTGTCTCTGGCTTTATACCTACTGACAGATGTTATCGCATTTCTATTTAAAGCAGAACATGAGAACAGAAGGATTATTAATATCTAAAATTCTTGATCTTCAGATTCTACACATCTCTAATGACAATCAGAAACTGTTCATTTCTTTGCTGAAATGTAAATCTGCACACAGCAATTAGAAAGGCAGAATATTTTCTGCCTTAAATTTCATGAGGCCTTTGCTGAAAGCACATTTACATCACCAGTAATCACTAGGAATGTAATTAATCACATACAGTCTTCTCTTTTTTTATGTTTTTTTTTTAATCAGAAGACTAAAAGTTGTTGATTTTATACTTTTGGGAAATAAAAAATTTTCTAGACCATTTTACAGAAGGTCACCACAACTGCTTATATTAACAATCGACCAAAAAGCAATCTTTGAAGATTCATTCACTCCCTCATTTCCACTGCTCTTTTCATTTGATTTTAACTAGTTTTTACAGTTACCTCTTTAAGACACTTTACAGAAACCAATGGTCTACTCGACACAGTGAAGTCAAGCTTGATATACCAAACAAAGAATAGGAGAAAAGGCTATGTTTTAAGCGGGTTTAGCCAAAACATCCTCAGAATCAGCTGGCTGAAATGATGAAAAAAGCTAACGGTACAGAATATCCAACAGACCTTCATCTCTGCACAATGATGGCACCTACTACACCGTAACTTGTTAACCTAGCACACAACTTTTGTTAGTACCACAAAAGTAATAAACAGACTTGACAGACTATGTGACGTATAACTTACAATCGAAAGTCAGACTGCTGGAAAATGGAAAGCCAAGTCCAGAGCTTTATGGCATGTGTACGTAGCCGTGTCTGACCAGAGCACAGACAGTAATTTCTCATATTACATGACCGGAAGAAGAAAAATGTGTAGTTCCTGGGCCTAAATGTCAATGCTACCTCTACCATCAGCATCCCAGGGCTGTGTATCTGGAGTCTGAGAGAGCAAACTTCATCAGAGATAGAGCTCCTCTCCTAACATTTTCCGTCCTAACACACACATCTACTAGATTCTGTTAGGTGCGAGGTTCCCATTAAAATTTGTAAAATTAACAATTAAACACTTACCACAGTGTCAAATTGTATCCAATGTACCTCATTGCTAGAGCTGATCCTGGACTGCTGTGTTTGCAAGGCATAAGGAAAAGAGCTGACCTGAAGAACAAGGAGGTTGAATGCTTCGAGGACCTCCCTGCAATTAATAACTCTATCAGCCAGACCATGACTAGGCTCACCATGTGACAGGGAACTTGAAATGGCACTGCAGAAATAAGAATGCAAAGAATTGCCTTACTGACATCCTGAGATTCAATAGATTACTCTCTTCTTGAAGAAAAATCTCCAAATGATCACAGCACTGAGTATCACAGATCAAAAATCTCTTTGGAAGGATGGAAGATGTCAAAACCACTTAAGTGTTCTCTCTGGGTAGACTCAGGCAACAGGAGGAAAAAAACTAAATAAAGGACCAGAATCTGCTGATAGTGAGAAGGTGAATTAGTGTGCCTATTTAAAAGAGCATTGGATGGAGAAAACAAAAAATAAGCCAAAGCTGATGAAATCCCTCTCCCTAAGAAACACCGTTGCATGAGATGTGGTGTTAGGATATGGCAACAATTTTACAAAATCCAGTGGATTTTCCAGCCTGAAACAACATATTTCTAAAAGACTGAGGAACCTGATCGTCTCCTGGAGTCCTGATTTTCAGCGCCTGGAATGATTTTTGCCTCCGGGATATTCAGGAATTCCAATTCAGTGTACAGCAAAGGCAATAATAAAAATGTGATGGTGGGGATAAGGCAGGAAGAATGTTGCTTTTGTCTATTTTCAGCTCTCCTTCAAGGAAAGTATTTATTATAACTCTGATATTCAAATTAATCCCACAGCCTAATGCACCATGTCTAAATCACATTAAGACTTTTCTCCTCAGTTTGCTCATGGAACAAGAGCAGAATAATTAGCTTTAGTTATTTATTTCTTTTTATAGTAAAGTTGTGACTCAGTGTGAAGAAATGTTTCTGCACACGTGTCTATGTGTTGTTGTATTTAGATCTAACGCTGGCCAAATCCAACACAGACGTTTTTTAAATTCTTTTCTTACAGTAGCTCAGGCATTTTTCAGATGATGCAAAGCGTTAAATGTCTGTAAGTTCTTATATTAAAAACAACACTATCAGCAAGGATAAAAACATGAATTAAAACATGAGTGGCTTGTGAACATCGGAGAGATGTGGGTTCGAGTAGAGAAAAAAGGGCAGAATAGGAAAAAAACCAAGAGGAACAAAGAAAATTGCAAAATTCAGCCCTTTCTCCTGGACTCCATAGCACTTACTGCTACAAACAGTCTTGCTAGGGATCCAAAAATCTGAAACTAGTCACACCTAACTTTAACTGAATCAGAGTTAGTTAACAAATATCATGGGAAGCAAAAAAGATTATTTCTGGTTTTGAGGCACAAAATGCCTTAGGCCTAGAGAAAGCATTGGGTGTCTAAGATGGTAACTCTCTTGAAAAAGCTAACCCAAAGATACTGGAAGAGGATGGTTTTCCTTTGGTAGATTGAAGCAACTACCTTGTTAAATCCATGTGGGCATTGTCATGAACCAGCACGAACAGCGTATAGGGGTTTTGCTTCACTCGTCTCATGAAAACTTCAAATTTTGTTTGAATCTCATTGTCCAGCCGAACCACGTATTTCTCAGCTCTCTGATACGCTGTTCCATTGTCTTCTAGGCCCAAGTCCACAAGAACACCTGTCAGAAAGAATACAATAAAAATCTTTTCCTTTGAGTGCATCCAAAAATGAAGTGTCAACAGTATGTTGCCACTTGTTTGCCAATATCAGGACTTAGCCAAATCACTGATATGCCCTAGTTAGAAGATGAATATCTGAATGCATTTTCTCTCAACTGGGACCGAAATGTGCTTCTTGGCTTCTGGATTTCCTCCAAAACAAACAAGTCTCACGTTACCAAAAAGGAAAAAAAAAAAAAATCAGACCTCCATAAAATTTTCCTGAGAGCGCTCAGTTGGCTATGCTCCATGACCCTGGGCCAAACTTGCCCACATTTAGCTATTAACCTGCTTGAGTCAGAAAAAGATATCCTGACCCTTCCTTTGCAAAAATCAAATGTATATAAAATTGACTCTCGCTAAATTCTATCTTTTTTTTCATGCCCTGCTTCAACATTTGTGTCAATATAACTACTCTCTAGCAGTCTTTGTACTAATAGATTGCCATCGTACTCATAAAGTAGTCAGGATGGCTATCATAGTATACAGCTTTGAATGCCATTTGAATTAAAGAAGTAGCAACAAGCTACTGTGAAATGTAGGTCAACTATGTATTTCCCAGGGTCTTGATGATTTTAAAAAAAATTTTTAAAAGGAAACTAAAAACCATTCATTTAAAAAAATAAAATAAATCTGAAACTCTGTCAACAGATACCAGAAAACCTCTGGTTTAGTGTGTAGCAGCAAATTAAGTAAATACAATGTCTGAAGAAACAAGGAATTAAACAAAAAAACCCCATAAAGTTATGTTAGAGAGGAAAAGAAACCCATACATTCAAGTAATCTATTTTATTCTTTTCACTTAACTAGTAAAATAGTACAAAGCAGAGAAAAAAATAATACAGAGACGGACCACAATACTGAGCAACATTAGAGCATATCTGCACAATAAAAAAGTGTGGGACTCTCTAGTTCAGAGTAGAAAATAAGGGTAAAAAACCCAGCAGCTACCCAAAATCACTCATAGACACATTACACCAGAAGCATATATTCATGTTTTTCAAATGCAAATGCAAGGTATTATTAGATAAAGCTGAAGGCAGAAATAAAAATGGTCAGCTGATTAAAAAAAAATCCTAAATACACAACTACCCTAAGAACTTCATTACTCCCGGATATCAGAGATCAAGAGCTAAAAAGGACCAAACATTCACACAGATAGTCCTTAGTTCTATTAGACAGTAATTTTCTCAATGCATAAACTCCTATGCTTTTCTGGACACACGTCAGCCACTAAGAGTGGATAACAGAGGCCATTCTCAAAGGGGACATATTCCATAACCTATCCACTAAGGTTTTCTTGTTCCTTTTGAAGCATTTGGTCAGCCATGGTCAGACACAGAACCCCAGACAAGAACACTCATCATCTGAACCAGTACAGCAATTATTTTGCGCCAATGTGCATATACTACTCAGGCATTTATCTACCTAGTAAGAGAGCTTCCTGCACATACATCTGTGCTAACACGTATGAGAGCATATGCAAAAATGCGTACCTAGAACAAATGGCACTAACACCTCAGGGGGGTGAAAGATCTGAACAGTCGCATTTGCTCATCCCCTCCCTGTTTTGACAGGTGAATGCTTCTCCAGGTCACACATTCCTCAGACCTGCATGAATATGGCAATTTCTTTTGACACTTACATGGTACAGTTTGGGCCCAGTTTATGAAAGGATGATATTTAGAATTCAGCAATGATACCAGCTAATGGGGCTAATATTGGACATGCAAAACACGTTGGAGCAACTGACTTCTCCTTTTATACCAGATATGATTTAATAACACCACATACTCTGGTTTAACAGTCTCTTTTCCCTCCCCTCCCTTTTACCTGATTGTCGAATCCGTTGAAGGGTCTGCTGCACCAGGACTTCTGAACGGGGAACTATAACGATGAAGTCTACTTTGCTGAAGTGGCCCAGATCCAGGCTCTGATTGCCACTGTCTGCTATAGCACAAACCTGGGACAAGAGCTTTCTGGCAACTGTAAGCTGTGGCTGGTAAATTTGGAAGGTATCAACATCCAAATCTAGAGCGTGTTTGTTTGAAAAAGAAAACAAAACACAACAAGAAACATGTTTACTTTCCCACCCCCCCCCAATAAACATGACCCTCCAAACAGCCTACCCTCTATTATCAGAAAAAAAATCACTCAGCAGAATAAATCTGAACACCCTGGAGAGCTGGGTCCAGATCACAAGTGTCAACTTTCTTTTTTGACAAAAACGTGATTGATAATATATCAGATGACTTCAAGTACAGCACTGCCCATTTTTAAAATGTCCTAAGTGTTTTGAGGATTTTTAACAGTGCAACCCAAGGAAACCTCAAGGCCAACACAGTGACATGCATTCCATTAATTGAACCACCACCTACATAATATGCATGCATATATATATATATAAAATATGTGCACATGTACATATACAAAAAGCACATATATGTACACGCAGAGCTCTAATGTTCTCCTGGAACTTGCAGTACTCCTTCAGGAGCTTCCCTCCACCACTCCTGCTGGGAGAACCAGCCATGGGTGCTGAGGCTGCTGTGCTCAGGGCATGATGGGGTGAGAGTCAGCACACCTATTAACTTGAGGAAACCAAGCCTGCATTGATAATCCTGTCAAAAAGACTCTAACAGGACAGCAGGTCACTTGGGAGTTCATTTGTACAACATCTCTGCTCTGAAGTACTGAGTCGCACTCTAAGTCATGCCTGACCTATAGCCATATGTCTATATACTGACTGATAGTAATATAGGGAATGGAAGATGAGCAATACACCTAGGCAATAGATCTCAATCATTGGGGGCAGGGGAGGCATTTATTTCTTTCAAGTTTTCTTGATTTTAAACAAAATTTTAGTCTCAGATTTATTTGAACTTAATAAACGTCAATATAATATTAGCTGCAGAAAATTGGGGGACTGGAGCTTTGCTCTCTATAGACATGTACCAGAGCGTTCATATTTCCTCAAAGAAAAAGCATGTTCCTACTTTCCAGTATTTCCAGTAGGTAAATTCTATGCCCGACATTCCATGTTTCACTAGCTTCTGAATATTTCCAACTTGCAGATTACCAAATTAAATCCTATAATGCCATTACGGTTTTTGATTATGTAAGTTTTTCTACTACAGATTAAATTCTGATTAATCAATTGCTTATCATAAAATTACCTAGGGCAAATTTCTTAAAAAAAAACAAAGAAAAAATGCAAAACTAGTGCAAATTTAATACAGAAGAAGTATTGTTGCTTTTTAAGTAATAAGTCACTTCATAAAATCTTGCAATATACATGAAAATTGGAAGGTCTTCGGGGTGAAAATCTGGTATGTTAGTTTTATATATACATGTGTGTTTCTGTGCGCATGCTTATCTCCTGCTCAAACTTGCCTCAGTGTTCATTTCAGTAGATCTGCTATGGGAGAAAGGTCCCTCTCACTGCCTAGCAGACTTATCTCTCCTTTTTTTTATTCAGGCAGATTCCCATTAGCTTCAACCACTGTACAGCCGTACTTTAAAGACAAAACTAGCTCAGAATAATTGTTTGAGAAAACATGAAGGTTTAAAAAAGCACTGCTGCACATCATTACACAGTAAGGACAAAAAAATTAACAGAAACAAAAGATCTTTTTTCCTTCAAATTAATCCTGTGAGGAAGCTCAAGACTTGTCTGGCTGTGAGATACCAGAAAAAGTACCTCACAGCCTTCCTAACTGGATCTTCTGATCCATGTGGAGACTATAAATCACCTTGTTTTCCTTCAGGTTTAACACTGAGCTGATTAATTTAAGCTAACTAATGTGAATCAAGAGCATACCTTTCTTTCACACGGAAAAAGCTTTACTGGAGTTGAATTTGCTCTGATACTAGGCCTAAAGGAATTTCAGTATTCACACCAGCTCAGTGTATCTTTTACCACCAGTGTCACATGAAAAGGAAAGTATGGTTAAAATTCTGAATAATGAAAGAATTCCAAAATGCGAAAATTAAAATTAGCATTTTTAGACAGGCAATTGTAACTCATCTTTTGCACTGAAGTACCTCACCACATTACACTGAATAAGACACATTTCAAATAAGCAAATTATAGATTACACTTGCTTAGTACTTTCAGTCCAACACTTTCCCTAAAAGTTTAAGCCTCAGTGCACAAGTGTGTAGCACATAATATTACCATTTTACACGTGGAAAGTGAGGAATATCAAAAGTTAAGATACAGGAGGACACCTGGAGAGATCAGAACGAGAACACAGTTGCCCTCTGCCTTAAGCCCAAGGTTACATTCCTTTTCTAGGTGCAAAAGGGTGAGATGAGTCCACAGCATCAACGTTACAAAGGCGTATCTTCTCGGCTCGGCTTAGTGCAGAACAGAAGATCACATATTTTAGCTTAGGAATTATAAAACTAGGGGAAAAATTGTTGCTGAAGGTTACTACAGAGATTTGCTGTCTGAAAGACTGCTGTATTGCTACATTCAGCTGGCAGTATTAATATTTGAAACTTGGCACACTGACTGCACCTGAGGCACACGCACTGAGATGTTTAACTACTCACTTTCTTCACATCTTGTATGTAAAAAAAAATTACCTGGTTCTTGCGTAGAAACCATGGCAATTGCCTCCTGAGATGACACACACTCACTAACATCTCCATTAAAAGGAATAATGACACTTTCCCCTCGCTGCTGTAGCATTTTCTCCAGCAGCTTGTCCAAATCATCACCTAGGTAAGAATTAGCAACACAAAATTATCTGGAAGCCATTTCAGACAAACGATGCAGAGCATTACATTGCACACATGTTCTCGTGTAGCTGATGTCGAATCTGTGAAAGGGCAGGTGACTGGAGATACAGGGAAGAGAAGGAGGGAGAATATCTTTCTCTTTTATTTACTGAATTTCCAATTGAGTGAATTCCAAAAAAAGAAACCACAGCTGAATAATTTCAGCTCTGAGCCTTTACAGCTAGCGATGACATCTGATGATTACAAAGGAATGCACACTATAAAACAACCTCTAAAACATGTGCTAAGAGCAGAAACAAGAAAAGACTCATGCACTTATGGTTGCCCTGCCATCACATTCAGCAGTATAAACAGTGTTAGAAATGTTTTGCCACAGGATGAGTAACTTGCACGGCACGGGTGAAGGAGATGAGCACTCCTTTACACGCAGTGAATGGGTAAAAGGCAAGAATGCTTCTTCGTGGAAAGGGCAGAGCTGTATTCACGTGCTCCTTAACTGCTGAACAGGAGAGACATCAACCTTAAAGCAATGACTGTCTTGGCTGGAACTTCGTTGTTTAGGATCACTCACCTAAAGACGTATTTTTGAAATGCGATGCCAGGAAACTAACTTTCCCTGTGATGAGCTCATAACTGATCTCTTTTAAAAACTCACTGGTGGTCAGCATGCTTTCTGCAAGTGCCCTAGATTGATATTGACCTGGAGAAGAGAGGGGGAAAAGCAACAGCAATCTTTAATACAGTGCACACGACCTTTTCATCCTAGATGTGTGGGCCACCCTGATCTTCAGTCATGGCTCTCCACTGCTTCTACCCAGTAGACTGGGACAGCAGTCTCAAGTCTATTTTGTTAATGATGGGAGAATTAGTTACATCGGTTTAGCACATCCTTTGCAAGCTGTTGCACACATTTTGCACACTTGGGTGACAAACTAAATACAAAATAATTATTTGTATTTTAGACAGGATTCTGGGTAAGTATGACAAAGTAATTCTCTCTAGTGTGAAAAAAAGTTTAAAAAATTACATTACTGATTTATCTGCCTACAAAGGAAAGATGCCTAGTCCAAATTCAAATCCATGCAGACACGCAGTCATGCACACACAAACATCACAGCCAGTCACCAGTGTGAAATTTGAAAATCAACACCGTAAAAAGTATAGAAAGCATGTTCTGTTTTACAGTTGTCTGCAGAAGACTGTGGTCAATCCAGTATTGACACATGAAATAGCACAGCTGTTACTCAAAACAGAGACACACGAACCGACTGTTTTGTCACTGCGTCACTTCAAGGTATTTTCTAAGGTAGCCACACAAAGCATAAAGTTTCAGGCCTCTCGAGAAGCAGTAATGACTAGCATACAGCTATTTTTCTAGATCCTCATGGATATCAGTACTCCAAGTTTTGATGGAGGAATAGTAAACTGTAACATTGCAGTGTAACAATACAAAGGAGAATAAAAAGAACAAAAGGGATTTAAGAGCTGGAACAATGACTTGAGAAAATTAATTCAGCAAAATTGCACTGGTATTTGAAGCACACTGCAAATACACTCACCTAGGACTACTACGCAGAATTCATTTCCTCTTATCTTTGATGCACAAATGGCAACAACATAATCTGGTAGCTTTTGCTGATGTTTAATTTCATTGAGAGACCTCAAAGTCTCTGAGATGCCCTCTGCCAGTGAGTTTTGGGTAACAACCACGTGCACAAGGTCCCGGGACACACTAGCGATTAACCTAGCAAGCCAAGGGAGTTGACCTGGTGACACAGAGATGCACTGTGCACTCATTTGCAAGGATCGTTCTCTCAGAGTGAACTCCTGCATGGCTTTCAACATGATTTGCTCAAATTCTTCCCTTAAGGGTATCTGGTCAGGACCTACATTGAAAACAAACAAACAGAAGAACAGTATTTCATTCAGTTGTTATTGAACCAGGGATAATCACATGTCTGCCTGATCTGACAAGCTCCTTCACCATGTTTTTTACATTTACAAAACCCACTTGCAACGCAGGGGATGTCTACCCACATGGCATATTCTTACTTTTTCATATTAGAAGTCTCTCTCTCTCTCACCATCTTCCTATTTTTATGATTTTTTAACAATGAAGTATTCCATCTCACTCCTAGCTTTTCTACTTCTGAAACTAGTGGGACAAACAAGGGAGTGGGAAAACACATGCCTTTTGCCTGGAACAGAAGGATTAATCACATAGCCTCCGTATGTTTTTATAGCAGAAATCCCAAATGCTTATCCTTACAGTCTAATCACAGCCATGCAGTATGCCAAAGGCTGTCAAGTGGTCTTCAGTTTGCTTTTTCTCATCATGTACACTAGTAAACTAAGCATGGATGTAAATGAACATGTTTAACCTCTTATCTTTTTTTAGTTAAATTAGTTTAATTTAGCAAATCTTCAAACTTCTAACGTTACGATGTATATGCAACTTTAGAGCTACATGTCCCAGACTTTGTAAACTGTACTGTGAACTTGAACTGGAAAACAGAAATATAAGCTATCCTATCTTAGCATCAGTCCCCCAACTCAGCTTCAAATAACATTTTGCTCACTAAGATTTGTCTCATTGTCAAAAATACTCGGGAACAGATGAAAAAAGTGTAAAAAGTAACTGTAGTTTAAATTTCAAAGATCCCATGTGAGTGCCAAAAGAGACAACTTCATGCATCAGCAGCTTGTTTTTCCATGACAAAATCAGGAGACTTCCATACCAGAGATACGCAAAATGCTGGGACTTGGGTGTACGTTTTCTTTCAGGGCCAAAGAAAACAAGCAAAATGGGTAGTGAAAAAAAGGAAACAGAAAGGTTGCGTGAGAAGCAGGTCAGGGAGTGGGTAAATAACCTATAGTACATAATCTGTAAAGACTGCCGCCTGTTGTCATTTTGCCTTTTTGAGAAGCAACATATGGAGAGTGCCACCATCCAATTACCACAGGATGGCAGGACAACTATAGACTTGTAGATGCAAGATTGTTTTCATTTGTGATGGAAACCAAAAAGTTCTGGTAAGTCTAATTTAATGTAGTATGGGCATAATCTTCTCTTTATAGCTCTCTGTTTTGCAAATGCATTTTCTTTCCCCTTCAAAGACAGCATCATGTATCTTTGAAGATATTGAAACAGAAAAAAATAAGACATTTATTTATAAAGAGAGAAATCACCTTCTGCAGAAATAAACTCTATCTACAACATATCAATGAGAACAAAAAAGATGTTATACACTAAAAGAAATAAAAGCAAGCTTTTGATGGCTGAGGGACGTTACTTAAGAGACAGGTTCTAGACACAGGGATCATCATTAATCCAAGAAAATAAACAGTATTGCACAAATGGAAAAACTTCCGTATGACAACATACAGAATTTCATTCCAATTATTTCTAAGACAAAAACTTTAAAAAATAAGGTTAGTTATCAGAAAGGTACTGATGAGGAAGTATTCTGAATTAGTGAAGTGTTTAATACCACAGCTGGCTCATGGAAGTCTTTTTCCACAACAACTATCCAGAAAAACAATGGAACTAAGATCAGATGAGTTGGAAGACAAAATGATAGATACCGATTTTGATTGCAGACAGTTCCACAAATATACATACAGGAATCTGTCAAGGCTAAAGGAGAGTATTTCGAAGCTTCTCTACAGAAATGAGTAGGCAATGGATCATCTTGACTTCAGAAAATGAAGTGGCAAAACTAATAATATTATGTAAGATTCATAGCTCTGAAAGACCTTACTAACACAATTACACTTCCAAAAGCACATACAGTTTAAGACAACATATTCAAATGCCATCCATTTCTGGGTAGACACACTTCATGGTGCATCCCACAAAGAACTACTCTTCCAACCATCTGATATGGGGGAAATTGCTGGAATAACCTCTTGCTTTGGGTGTCTGAATATCCCTTCCACTGAAGACAGAGGCTTGTTCCTGCCTTGAGTTTCAATGTGCATTCAGATATGCAGGCTACAAAACATCTCTGGGTGTCACGGCATACACATAGTCAAAGTGATTTAAATGTACCACAACAAGTGAGAAGGGAGAATGATTTTATAATTCTAGACAGGTAGTTAACAAAGGGTCCAGAAATCTCCTCCAGCTGAAAAACCAAAACACAGACCTTAGCACTGTGTAGGATGAGCCTGTGTTTGTAGAAACGGTAGTGCAATAGTAAAAAGCAGATTATTAGAAATGACAGAATGTAACCCATACTGCAAATATGGGCATTGTGAGGTATAAAAACAAAGCCTGAGAATACTTCACTATGAATGCTGCCAAAGATAACAAATGTGAAATCTGAGTAAGTACAAGAGACAGACTGTAAAAAACGACTGAAATCAAACACACCTCTTGAACTTTTTTTACTTATTCCTTTATCACAGTCAGTGGAACGTATTTATAGCAGTGCTATGGCTCACAGTCACAGCTTTAACTGTGTAGAGTCTTCATAGAATCATAGAATTATAGAATTTTTTAGGTTGGAAAAGATCTTTAGGATCATTGAGTCCAACCATTAACCTAGCACTACCAGGTCCACCACTAAACCATGTCCCTGAGCACCACATCTACCTGTCTTTTAAATACCTCCAGGGACGGTGACTCCACCACTTCCTCAGGCAGCCTGTTCCAATGCTTGAAAACCCTTTCAGAGAAGAATTTTTTCCTAACATCCAAGCTAAACCTCCCTGTCCCAACTTGAGGCCGTTTCCTCTTGTCCTATCAGTTGTTACTTGGGAGAAGAGACCGACCCCCACCTCACTACAATCTGCTTTTGGGTAGTTGTAGATAGCGTTAAGCTCTCCCCTCAGCCTCCTTTTCTCCAGGCTAAACAACCCCAGTTCTCTCAGCCGCTCCTCATCAGACTTGTGCTCCAGACTCTTCACCAGCTTTGTTGCCCTTCTTTGGACACGCTCCAGCACCTCCATGTCTTTCTCGCAGTGAGGGCCCCAAAAATGCACACAGTATTCGAGGTGCAGCCTCACCAGTGCTGAGTAGAGCGGGACAATAGTAGGTTTAAAATGAAAGTGTCAGAAATGCACTTACTTTGTTTGCTTTGATTTGTAAACACAACAGCATGATTCTACAATTAGCAATGTCATAATCCTACAGGAAAACTGAAAGGAATTCTCAAATATAACTTTTTTCAAACAAGGAGCACTTTCATAAACAATATTCTTATGATCTGCGATCACAGTCATCTGCAAACATATTTCGTTCANGTATTTATAGCAGTGCTATGGCTCACAGTCACAGCTTTAACTGTGTAGAGTCTTCATAGAATCATAGAATTATAGAATTTTTTAGGTTGGAAAAGATCTTTAGGATCATTGAGTCCAACCATTAACCTAGCACTACCAGGTCCACCACTAAACCATGTCCCTGAGCACCACATCTACCTGTCTTTTAAATACCTCCAGGGACGGTGACTCCACCACTTCCTCAGGCAGCCTGTTCCAATGCTTGAAAACCCTTTCAGAGAAGAATTTTTTCCTAACATCCAAGCTAAACCTCCCTGTCCCAACTTGAGGCCGTTTCCTCTTGTCCTATCAGTTGTTACTTGGGAGAAGAGACCGACCCCCACCTCACTACAATCTGCTTTTGGGTAGTTGTAGATAGCGTTAAGCTCTCCCCTCAGCCTCCTTTTCTCCAGGCTAAACAACCCCAGTTCTCTCAGCCGCTCCTCATCAGACTTGTGCTCCAGACTCTTCACCAGCTTTGTTGCCCTTCTTTGGACACGCTCCAGCACCTCCATGTCTTTCTCGCAGTGAGGGCCCCAAAAATGCACACAGTATTCGAGGTGCAGCCTCACCAGTGCTGAGTAGAGCGGGACAATAGTAGGTTTAAAATGAAAGTGTCAGAAATGCACTTACTTTGTTTGCTTTGATTTGTAAACACAACAGCATGATTCTACAATTAGCAATGTCATAATCCTACAGGAAAACTGAAAGGAATTCTCAAATATAACTTTTTTCAAACAAGGAGCACTTTCATAAACAATATTCTTATGATCTGCGATCACAGTCATCTGCAAACATATTTCGTTCAAGTAGTGAGATCTGAAAAAAACAGGCAAGACTCAGTACCTATTTCATTCTTCTGTCTGCTTTTTTATCTTTGCCTTTATCTTACTCTTTCACAACACACTCTGGAAGAAAGAATAATTTTTTAGTCCTACTTTCTCAAGAAAAAAAGTGGCTCACATGAATAAACTCTTAATTTATGGGTATATTTGTCTCTTCTCCTCGTCAAATACTTTTGAAGTTGTCTGCCCTCCAACCATCTTTAACATGCTTTGATTTTACGAAATGGGATAAAGGCTACAGTTCAGTGCAACTGTCACAAATCCAACAGTTTTAAGTTTGTAGCAATAGTCAAACCAGCAACATGTTTTGAACTCCATGCTCTGCAGAATGTTTTTACTTTTCTCCTCATTAGGCTCTTTCATCTTACAGTGCTGGTGACCACCTCCACTTAAGGCCAAATGGAAAACTATTCAGCTTTGCACAGCTAAGAACAAAAGCTCTGCACAGCTAAGAACAAAAGCCAAACTAAACACTTGCTAATACGGGAACTTTTTTATCCTGAAAGCACGGTGCTTGCTAGAGGCAGCTCAGCTCCAGATGCTTCGCATGAAGCCTTCTCTAGCTTGCAGGATGTATAGACTTTCTGCATCCATCTGAGGTTGGATTAGCTTATGGAGTGTGGCACACTGACCCAAAACCTTTCAATAAATAATTCATTTTTAACTGGAAATGCCGTATCAGCTGGCTTTATGTTCCTCCAAAGGAAATTCACAAGGTTCCTCTATCAATCCAGAACTGTGTGAGGCAACTGGTTTTAACATGCAGACTCTACAAACTTTCCAATGAAGATAAAAACATCAAGTAACAAATTTAAGCCCACTGAGAGAAGGGCAACAGAAAAACATTCAGCCTGTAAAGAAAAAAAGAAACCCTTTGTCAGTTCAAACCTGGCATCCAATAGACTACCAAGGTAGAGAATGATAAATAAAGCAAACAGGTCACTCAGAGTCTTACAATACAGAAGATGGTCTCCTTCCTGTCTGTAACAGCACTGCATCAATGGAGAACAGCAAATTATAAGAACACATGGGTTAAACCTGCACAGAGTACATTTACTCCCCAAGTTATAAGGGTTATCACCAGCTGTGCTTCTTTTGAAGTGTTTGCACGTTTCATACCATTATGTTATTACAGATAGCCTAGTGGAAACCCCGTACAGGAAAAGCAGTGTGCTCTTCACAAAAGTCGTTTCACACTTCTCTATGATAAGCAGCATCTTTCCAAATACAGAAGTTAAGACTGAGACTACTCTGAGAAGTTTCCCGACACTATCCTACATTATTCTTTAACTTCTAAAACCTTACTGTTAAGACTGCTGCTTTTTACTCTAAGGTAAGGAAAAATGTCTGGACCTGCAATAAGAGAAAGAAAATGTGGTTTGCTGGTTTGCTCTCAAACTTGCAAATACATTTACAAGAATGAGATACTCACTGAAAAACTTGCCTTAGTCTGAATAACAAATGTGATTTTCATGTAAATGGTGCTGTCATCAAAACAATGATGACCATCACACATCTGCCAGTATTTGCCACAAAACTGAATAAAACAGATCGAGTGTCCTTGGAAGGAGCTGTGATAACTGATGGTTTGATACCCTAAGCAAATGAGCTATCTGCATTGCAAATCCATTTTCACTAAGGTGACCTGGCCAATCCCCATATGGAGAGCAAAAGTGGTATCAGCCTTCAAATACACTTCTTCAGTCTGATGGACAAAGTAGCAAAGTCACACACACTAGATGGAGCCACTTACCTCTTTCAGGCACAAAAAAGAGCCAGAAAATTGGCTCTGAAATGAACATAAAGAGGGTGGGGAGAAAAACAGACAGTCACAAATAAAAACAAGTGCTTATGACAAATTGCTTACCTAGTTGGACGAGATACTGAATAGTTAAAAGTATCATATTCTCCACACTTAGCAGCTGACTGCTGGACAAACCCAAGAGATCCAAGTCCTTGGTTTCTAGCTGCGGAATCTTGTAGCAATTCACCAGCAACGGACTTACAACAATATCACCAACATTTCCATAGAAATAAGGTAAAGTGCCATAACCTTTGGTAAAAGAAACAAAAAAACCCCCAGAAATTCACAAAATATGCCACTACATGAAATCTTCCACAACATATACACTTCTAAATTTCTCCTTAATGTTATCTTGCAAAATATACTGCATCAGTGACTGTTCTTGGCATTATAATTGCTTACAAAATAAATGAGATAGGCTAGTGACATTTTGCTATATTGTGCACAAGTGATCACATAGATTTGCAAAAACTAAGAATAAGTGCATACCAGCAGGGTAATAATTATTGTTATCCAAATACAAATGAGAATATTATCTGTTTTGGTCTTACCCTGACCTTTAAATACAGATTCTCCATAATACAGTGTACAAAAAAGAAAAATCAATGGAAGCAAAAGTACATTGATCTTAACGTTATAAAAGCAGCATAAGTCACATTAGCATTGATTCAGCCACTGTGGTATTGCTGTGATTGATTTCACTTTTTTGCCACGTTTCCATTCTGCTTGCATAAAATAGGTTAAATAAACATCAGTAACTAAACATGCTGTTCTGTAAGGTAAAGCACACGAGCACAGGCTAACTACTCTTTTCCTTGAGAATGTTTTCCTTTAAAAAAAATTTCCACGCAGATTTTGCCAAACCCATCCATTTTGGTACATCTGGTTCTGTACTATTAATAGGACACTGTTTCGCAGGGCCACTAACATTTAGCCTAACTGAGGACTTCACTGGCAACTCTCCAGGAGCCTAAGGGCTCCATTCAATTTGCACTTAAACTGTTGACTGTAGGTACCCTCATCTTTAATAAGGAAGTGTTTCTCTGAAAACTGTTCGAGCACCATGCTAGAGCTTTAGAATAGGCTTCCAGAAAACAACACTGAGCAAAACAAACCAGAAGAAGAGTAACCCTATCCTTGGTGGTTTTACTAGTACACGGCCCTGTTAATTCTCTGGGAATTCTGTGTATTAGGATTATCTGTGCAAGTGAGGACTTGGAGAACAACTCCATTTCTCCAGGAATGACAAATAATTCCATGAATTGTATTCGTAAGCATGTTCTGTTAACAAGGAATCTTTTTTATACAACCATCTATATGATGATGGACTGAAAAAGAGGTTAAAGAGTGAAAAAAATCACTCATCAAAATCTTGGCAGTACTAGCCGACCCATCTTTGTTATATAGTATGCCCAAGTAGCTCAGCTTGAAAGGATATTCGGATTATGAGTCATACTTCTAAAGTAAAAGCAATGCCTTTCTAAGGGTTAACAATGTATGTTATACAGCTAACGTATTTTAAAAGTCTGATCTGTTATCTCAGTTGCTTACAAGAACTATGGACTACAAAAGATGAAAAGTTAGTACGATTCACTTCTGATTACTCAGTTCAAATAAATTTTCTGGTTCTCATGCAGAATCCCTGGGCTTCAAGATCTGGACTACAAATGCTGCAGGAACTACGTGGTTGGTTTGTAAGTTCTTTATACTGGAAAGCTATTTTAATTACCATTTCTAATCCTGGATTTTACAAAAATCTTATTTGTACAAAACTTCAATGTGGCCAGAGGTTTTGTTTTATAGATTTGACCTAGTCATGACCCGTTTGCAAATCAGATTCTCCAGAAATCGCCTAACTTCCAATTTAAATGTTGAGCAACTATATCCGTGACAAACTGACTTTGTATTGTACTAAATGCCAGAACCAACAAAAAGAAATCAAAAAACCCTTTCTCCTAGGGGAGCACGCATTTGTTCAAAATGCAGCATTTGATTTCCCAGTGTAAGACTTACCTATCAGAATCACTGGTCTGACTCCCGAGTTATTCAGCAGGTTTTCAGGAACTATTACAGTCTCCCCTGCTGGGATGGGTTGAGGTTGTAAAATTCCAGTTAACATGGATTGAGGAACTGGGACTGACAAAAGAGGCTCTATAAAATAAAGAAAAGAGAAGTTTCCATTACTAAAAGGCTCATACTGTGATTTGGCCGTATGAACAAATAAAAAAAATTACTGCAGATCACTAACTGTAATAAAATTCAAAAGGTCTCTGCATTTCCTGCTATAGTTTTAAGTAATTTAAATTAAGAGCCTATATCCTCCTGTAGCCTCACCCCTAAAATAAAACTTTTTCTTACCACTGTATTGTTGGAGGGAATGAGAGAGAGGAAAACCCAGTTTTGAATATGCATCTTTAAACAAAGCCAAGTACTAAGCCAAAAGGCCGACTCTAAGATGGAGGCTACCTCTCAATACAACAGAAGAGACTGCTCTGACTTCTGTCCTAGAATATAAGTAGATAAGAAAAACAAATACAGGCCAAAATCTCAAAGCTGTCCTTAGACAGTTGCTACAAGGATAAAAATTAGGCACTACCCGTGAAAGAGCAAAAGCAGCTTTCACACATAAAAAGAAACAAACTGCATGCATTTTGTAATCTGTAATCAGGTTTCAGCATGAGGTCTGCTTCAGAAGTTTCTCAGGCTTCATTTGGTGGTTTGTAACAGATTTTTCAAACAATGCCATCAACAGAAAAACATCAAAGGCAACATGAATGAATGCATATGTTTTAGCAGTGGAAATTGTTTATCCAATAGAACAAAACACTATGAAAGATTCATGGAAAATGGGAGTACACAGCAGAGGTAGCACATTGGTGGAGACAAACTCAACAAAAAGGGGGAGATTGCCTTATACTACGTAACTTCAGCAGGTCTCTGAAGCAGGAACCTCCAAAAGCTGTGATTGATTCGAGGTGCTCAAGTAGGCAGGCCTGCACTACCATGTAACCTTTCTTCCTATGATGACTATCTCTGAAAATTAATTCCAAAATATCTCAAAGCCAAGCCCTCCAAAGCAGAGTTAAAAATACATCGTGCATGTTGACAACTGCTTTTTTAATTCCTTGTATGTTTATTCTCTCACTCTATAGAGACAGGCATAAGTAATTGTTTATTCTCCGTTACAAAGCATGCTGAATCCCACAACTGAGAAGTGCTTAAATAGCAAATGGTTTTATTAATAGTTATGTATAAAGAGGTACCTACATGGGTATTGATGAGTATTAACACATACTCGTAAATCAATCCTACTTCATATCATGAAGTCACATATGCCTTCTACAGCTTTTCCATGCACCACAGAGATTTGTTCTCACAAATTTTATGCCTATAACTAAACATTACCTAGTGGACATGAGTGTCCTTTGTTAGGCCAAAATTATATAAAGACATTTTTCCTGTGCAGAAACAGAGTGTACAGTTTCTGTAGCGTGCCACGCCAGACTGAGACACCACATTCAAGGTGAAGGCTAACGAAAATCCTTCAAATATGTTAATATATCCATACACCTGCACAATTTTAGAAGAAGTGAGTTACATTTGGGGGACGCAGATAACTTTGGATTTTCATTATTCACATCTTCCTTTCCTCTCTCTCCCTCCCAATACTTTCACTTTCCCTGTGTCCCATCTTACATTATGGCACCAAAAACCAGGCAATCATGTCTGCTTTTCTGGGGCATCTGAAAAGCTCTCCATGGTGTCCTTAACTACTTCAGCAAGCTCAGTTACGTTTTCTGTGCTGTACTTAAGAGAAGCAGCACAAGGCTACTGGTCTGGCTGAGCACCACCTTTTTACAAATGACATCTCTGTATTACTCAAGTTTTACCTGTTCTTGCCGAAGGCCGAATTGTAGGAACAGTTACCGCTACACCAGGAGGAGGGACTGGGGACCCGGGAGACCATCCTCGGTGACGTTTCTTTGGTGGTCCAGAACTGGACATTGATGCTGAGAATGAAAGTAAAAACTAATTCTAAACCCAGTCCTCCCAAATGGCCAGAATCCAGCCCACATTTCCATTTCACATTGGTGTTGAGCTCGTATCATGCCACTCACTGCCAGAGGTTTACACCTAGATTTACACAAAGCCAGACTATGACATGAAAAACGTTGTTAACTGTGTTAAAAATTACAGCATTATCATTAACGATCATGCTAAAACCCAAATGGCTCTGTAAAGATTGAACTGCAGAAACAGCTATGATGGGAAGAAAAACAAAATCATGAAAAACAAAATAGTGAATTTCAGACTCAACAGCCAGTGCTGTTGCTTCTTTACCTTGGTCTCCAGCTGCACAGCCAGGGCTTGGAGATGTCGAGTGAGGCACTGGCCGTGAGACTGTAGAACTCAATACATTATTTCTTCCTCCATTAGTGTTTCCATTAGCAACATCAGTGGCACGCAGTGAAAGAGGAGCTGAATATAATAAAATACAGAGTGTGTGGCTTGAGACAATCTTGAAAACAAACAAACAAAACAACATGGCCGCATGCAGACACAAAAGAACAGGGCAAGATGCATGACTGAAAGAAAAATACTCCAGGGGAAGCATGAATTGTACTTGGTAGAGAATAATTTGGGCACAGGCTGCAAAATCCTAACCTTGAAATGGAGTCTCCAGATTTCAGGGTGGGGAGGATTGGTGGAAATAAAAAATCCAAACCAAACCCCACCAAAATAAAATTGAAAATTACACACACAAAAATATATTGAGAAGATTGTGACAGATTTTTTTAGACACTGAAAATTTTAAAAAATGCACGTCATTAATTCAGTTTGTAAAGATTTCTAAGCCACTTTGGTGCATCTATATAATTTTACCCCAGTCACCCATGTGCCATACACAGTAATTCACTACAGGGTTCTCATCTAAAGCCTTCACAAAGGAGACTGGGCAGGGAATAGAAGGCAGTTTGCTGTAAGGTGTGCATGCTCTGGTCATTACTGAGGCAACCCATGCTTAATTTTGCTACCTCTGCCTAAGACAATCCTCCAGCCCCAGCAAGCCTGACACCCTGGCAGGACTCAGATCACGAAACGGAAACTACGACAACAGAGGATCACAAGAAGTTATCCTCGCACATCTTAGCTCCTTCTTATTCTTTTTTGCAGTAGAAAAAATTGGCATAAACTGCATAGAGGAGACATGGAGCCCAATGGGGACTACAGCTCCTTGCCCTATCTGCCAGCTCCACAAGGATTTAGCTCCCAGGGACACATTCCAGGAGCAGCGGCAGGAGATGGTGCAGCAGCTTGCTGATGTCACTTGCAACAGAAAGAGTTTGAGATGTGGGCATTTGGCTTAAAACAATGTAACGTGGAATTCTCCAGCTGCAGTCATCCAAATAAATTCAGGCTCAAGATGCTCAGGTTGCCAATTAGCAAAATTTGAATAACTTGACCCGCCCATTGTAAGCTCCCCAATTCATACTCCGAGTCAATGCTTTGGTACGGACAGATATGGTGGATGTGGGTCAGTTACAGAAGGGGTTGAAATGGTGGGAAGTAATTTTAGTGCACTATAAATTCTTTCCTACACAAGTACGGAGGGGGAAAGGATATTTTACACAAAGAACTGTTAATGATTCATTAGATAAAACATAATAATGTTATGTATTTATAACAATATATATTGTATAAAACAGCAGATATAATACATCAGGTATAAAATGTAACGCTCATGTGCATATATAAACCAAATAAATTTATATTTCTTCTTATTCAAGCATATTTCCCTGTAGTAAGTGTGATAATTGTTTTTTTCATTGCTTAGAGGACTAACCAGCTAAATTAATAAACAATCAGAATATCACAACAGAGTACCAGTGAGGGATTTGGATGCCACAACTGAGGGTTCTAATTTATTGAACACACAATACAGAAATAAATAATTAAAACAGCACAGATATTAAAACTCCTTTAAAATAGACTAAATTGCATTAAAAGTATCTGGAGGAACTATACCTGTTAGAAATGCAGAACAATACACAGCTCTCAGTTACTGAGGCAAGAATCAAGTGTCATATCAAGAGGTGACTTTTATGCTCTCTTAGATATCTTAGAAAGTGCAAAGAGGGATACGACATGTACTTTTACCAGAACGTCAAATCTGAAAGCCAAGCTGTGGCTCAGTTTGGGGACAGTAATGGCCATGGAAATTTTCTGTGCAGAACACTGCAAGAATATGAGAGTTTTGGAGAATGCTTTCCTTTCCTTCTTCCACCAAAAAATGACTCCTTTACTTCTTGGCTGTTAAGCTGGTAATTTCCTTGGCTCTCAGCTGTCCTGGAAAGCAAAGCCATACCTGCGGCAAATGCCTTTCCTACGAGCTGTACTGACAGACTCAGAGGTTTCACAATGTTCTTGTTCCGAGATGGGTCTTGAGTTCCGCTTAAGTTAACAGCGGAAGATGATTTTGCCGGACTGAATACTGAAGAATCTAAGAAAAGAAGTTGTTTAATTAAGTAATGATTAAAAACTATATATATGTATATATGTCATATAGAATTTGTATTATATATACATGAACAGTCATACACATTTATTTAAACTCATCTCTGCATATAATGCAAACAATTTTTTTACACTCCTAAGAAACAGTCATGTACTGATACCTTTTAGGAGATGTAGCAAACACTTAACTGGGCATTTCTAAAGAATCTCATAATCTGCTGACCAATCTTTTTCACAATATTTTGTATTCACATACACATGAAGTATTTTAACTGTAGAAAGGGCTATCTCATTGCTCCTCAAAACAATCCTGTGGGATAGGCAAGTAAACACAAGTATCCCATGTTACAGATGAGAAATCTAAGGCTTACAAGACTTGGCCCCAGCAAGCACAGGGAATAAGCACTGGAATAAGTTGCCTAAAAAGGTTGTGGAATCTCCATCACCTGCGATTTTCAAGAACAAGTTATCAAACCTCTGTCAGAAACAGCTGAGCTTGACTTAGGGCAGAAAAAAGATTATCAGATAGATACAGCACCTTATAGCACTACTGTCTATAAGGCGACGAAAAGTTTATGTCCATTTACAAATCAGGGTAAGAAATGAAGGGTATCTGAGCCCAAAGTCTTTGCATGAATTAACAAACAGCAACTCCTTAGAGCACTTTACCAAGGCTGAAAAATATTAGCCCTATTTTATAGATGGATAAACCTAAGAACAAACGAATTCTAATACCTTCCCCAGTATAAAACTGTAAATCAGAACTGATTTCAAACCCCTCAGCATGTAGGCCCCTACTTGTAAAATCAGGCATTTAATATCTGCAATTTACTTCAAGAAAAATTTGACATTCAGATGCTGATACACTGACAAATCCGAATTCTTATAACTAGGCTGAAAGAATATTAACTCAGTGTCTGTCCCGAATGTAATTTGCAACAAGTAGGCAAAGTAGGCTAAGTTCACCTACAGACGTCCTAGTAAAACAGCAGAGAAAGAAAACAGAAGGCAAAGACCAACTTGATCTGCCAAATGCATTCACCCTCAGGCCACACACCATTTGGTGAAGGTGGGTGGGGAGGAGAGTCTGCTTTGCCAGACTGAGATGGGGAATGAACACAGAAGCCTCTGCTGCTGCTCCACCAGAAAACCTTGTCCACATTCAAAGGAAATATGCTGAATGGCTAACAAAACAGACCACCAGGTCAGGGGCTTTGGAAGAAAACAAAGGTCTCTCATTAAATATGATGTAGCACACATGCAGTGTTAAAGCTTCCCTCAAAGTAAACTGCCCAGTAGCTTTGGGGTTTTTTTCCCTTCTCTCTAGTACTAATATATTTTCTTGGAATTTTATCTATGAACGCAGATGCAGCTGGTATACATTTAAACATCACACCAATACCTAAGCAGAACTTGCCGTATTATCAGTTACTAAAATTGTTCATCTTTCTATTATAAAATTCTGTTTCCAGTTGCTTAACAACCTTTTAAGACCTGAATTCAAGTTCTCCCTCTCGGGTGGCTGCCTAAAACCAAAATTTTGGTTCTGTTCAAGGTTTCAGCCATTTTTGCACTGCCGGTCGCCTCATCTGCAATGGAATGCATCTTCCCACACCGTTTTGAAAGGGGTGTCCGACACATTTCACTGGAAGGTCATGGCCACACCATGACCACTGTCAGCTTTAACTATGGTATTTCAAAATTCTCTTGTGCTCTAATTTCTGTCATGAAATTACCATTTCAACACAGTACTCTGAGTGTGCCTGTAACTGTCTACCAACAGGTGTCTTCTAGAACTTGGGAGACCTAACTCTCACTCACAAGGGCAGAGAACAGAAATATTTACACAACTTCAAAAGGTAAAAATGGATACAAGTTGGCAACAAATGGAAGGTACTTTCAGAAAGTAACTTGCTAGTAAGTACTCCTGTTTTAAAACAACTGAGAATTCAACTCAAAGGACAACTATGGAGAGCCTAGGAGAGAAAAAATCAGACCTCCATCATAGGCAACACATGTCAGAATTCACGCCACCAAAACAAGGTGCCCTCCCCCCTTCTCCCAGTCACAGGGGATTCATATGTATGCATGTGGCATTATCTTCACTAGGAGATAACAGCAGAAGGAGATGAAAAGGTTTTGACAGCCGTGACCCAGGAGTACAAACAGTGACCCACAGAAACACCAAGCAGACTGAGAATCGCAGTGGCTGATAAGGAGAAAGCAGTATATAAAAGGTGTATCTATTAACTTGGCAGGTACAATGGACAACGAAGCTGTGTAAATATTGGATAACTTGTTGTTTCAAATAAATAGGCTCTCATGCATCTGCACAGCTCTCATGCCAGGATCTGGAAGCACAGGGATCATGCAATGAAATGCAGATGTTTAAACAACACCCTGATTTCATTTTCACCAAAGCCTAAAGCATACAGCTTCCTAAGCAGAGACAGGGCTGACCACCTGAGGAAAGTGCCTCTGAACATACTGATCAGTGATTACAATTTCATAAGAATGCATATCCTCAGCTTTTGTTTGTTGCTCCTTTTTAACATACTTTGTACGTGGAAGAAGTATTCCAACAATCTTGGTTTTTCATCTGCATTTCACACTCCTCTAGAGAAATACATGTTCTGGTACACTCACATGAAACAATTACAACAACTAACAGAAAACTTTCTCCTGTTTTTAATTTCTCAAGAAATAGCACAAGCAGACACAAAACCAGCATAGATGAAGCCGCAATAAAGCAATGAGAAAAAAAGCTCAAAGAAAAACACTTTGGCTATTTGCAATAAACAAATAAATGAATGAAATTAAGATGCTGCTTCTTTGTCAGCCAATGTCCGTTAGATTTTTATAGCTTCTCCTTGTTTAAGTATGTCATTAATAGGTTTCTGGAATAGTTATGTGATGCATGCTAGCTCACATAACACAAAACCACTGTATGTGTATGGGGAAATCGCTATTCTAAGCACAGCTTTGTGTGAAATAAAATTTAAATAAATAAATAAATAAGCAAGCAAATAAATAAAAGCTGCCCCCCTAACCCTAAAAGGAGGTTATTTTCCTTTTCAAGACAAATAACATAGTCTATATACTAATTAAACACCTCCCTAGAAATGCGTAATTCAAGTTTTTTGAGATCCACAAAAAATTAAATGAAACAAACACAGGGAGACACAGAATCAAATAAATGAATCAAAAGATCCTTTAACACTTTTTGATTGACTATTCTTATGAGGATTAAGCTAACCTTTAGCCTCACCTGGGTCTTAATCTTTCACAAAGCAAACCTTGCAAGGCATCCTCCCTGCTGTAATCTCTACATGGCTTGAAGTAAATACCCAGTTGTTTACAGCATCCCTGAACCAACAATATCTGAGGTAACTTACCACCCCCAATGGTTATCTTTATAGCACTTTCAGCTCCTACCTGTCTGAGTGAACCCTGATTTGTATCCATTAGTTGATCCACCCTCTGGGGTCGTGGACGGTGACATTGAAGAATTTGGTTTAGCAGAGAGGCTAGCAGCAGATGATTGCCTGGTTCTACATTCTGCAAACGAAGCAGCTACAGTACATATTAAGAAGGCTTGCCTTCCAGTAGCGAAAGTTCAGCAACATGGTGGCGAAAGGTGACAAAATGTTAAAGGCACACATACAAGCACGTACAACAAACAGTGGCAAATGGCAGCATTCAATGAAAATACAGCTCATGCAGTTTAGTCAACTTTGTCTTCTAATTAAGAAAACCTCCCTGGGGGCCACTCAAGAGGGCCAGGCAAATACAGACCAGATGCTGCAAAAGGGCAAGAGCCCTCAGTTCGCAGCTTCCAAGAGATTTGAAGGTATTGGACACATCTCAGGAAGCACTCAGCAACTCTGTGGCACAACCTTTATACAAACCATCATGTGTTGCCCTTTAAAAGGAGAAATTGTGCTGAAACCCAGATTCTTATTATGCCTCCACAAAACCTTCAGGGAGATCTCAGCGCTATGAGTGTCTGTTTGGATGAAAACTGAGTTGAGAGAGGAGAAAGTCACCTTAAAAATCACACTTTAATCCATTTTTTAACCGAGATCTAACCAGGCTTTGTTTGAACAGAAGAGGTGTTTAAGAGCATGTCTCTTCTTCTAATTAGATCTTTAATGTAAGTAAAGGGTGAAGTGTTACCAGATGGATGGTATCAATATGGGGATAGAGCCTACCAAAACACTATCTGTCAGGTCAGTTCTTGGTTGATTTTCTAAATTTTCATGGGTGCTCAAAACACTTGCATTCAGCATATAACCAAAAGTGACTCCATTATCTGCATCTTCCACACCTCTACATCTGTGATCGGAAGAATCACAGAATCACAGAATGGTAAGGGCTGGAAGGGACCTCTGGAGATCATCTAGTCCAACCCCGCTGCTAAAGCAGGTTCACCTAGAAGGTTTTAAATAGTTTTTCATGTCTGTTACCCCTGACAGCATTTACCAGGACAGACACCAACCCCAACTGCACAAGCATCAGAGAGGGGCTTCAGGAAAAAGTTTCCAAAATTAAAATAAAGTTTCCTTTTTCTGTATTTGGAACTTTAAAAAGTGACTGCCAAATTAAATCTTTCTGTAAGTTTCGTGAAAAATTCAGCTGAAAAACACATCCGCTCTAAAGCAGTAGTTAATTACACTCGTAACTGAAAAAAGCAGCTGAAACCAGGATCCCTTTGAACCACAAACTGATACAGCACTACAATCATTCATACAGCTTGGTGATAACCATCTCCCTCTGATGTCATGCTGCCATTCACATGAGGATGTGACTCTTCAGATGCATGTCAGTCCTCCTGTGGAGCTTCTCCTCTGCTCACATATCCTCTTTGGAACAACAGGCACCAGATTGAACTCTGTCTTTACTGAGTGAGACAACAGCTGAGGAAGACAGGCAGTCTGCATATACACCAACTTAATAGACAGCAAGTAGGTAAATCATTCTCAAGGATGCTTGAGTCTTTGCATGGCTCTAGCTCGAAAAACCTGCCCCTTTCAATAACAAATCTCATGGCTACCTTGCCTTGGGGTCACAAATGTCATCTCTTTAGCACATAACAATATTGCACAGGCTGTTCCAGTAGACGGTAAGCTCAAGCGTAACACATACCGCAAGTGGCAAAAGTATGCAAGATTTCCCCCTGTTCCCTGAGATCACCGACCTGAGCTTAATCTTACGGTGTGCTAGCTATCCTCAGGCATTGGACAGATTGAATTGCACCTGCTTAGATGAATATCAGTGGAAAGCCAGTGTTGGAGCCCTGGCTGTGAGTCATCTCGCTTCAGGCACAGAAAAGAATCATCAGACTGAGCAACCTTATTTCTTCTACCAAGATGGCTGCACAACCTAAGAAGGGCAGATTTACGGCTCCCGGTGAAAGTATGGGGAGATGCAGAAGATCATTTATGATTGCAATGTTACTATTAAGACTTAAATAAACTTCTTTGGCAAAATCCAGACTTCAGTGATGTCAGTGGGAATCCTTCCTTCAAGCGGCAAAGAAAGTAATCTTCTACAGTTTCTTTTGAAATCATACATTTTCAACAGCAACTTTCAATTTTTCAGTCAACATCACACTAATATAATAAAAACCCCCTAAGTAAGTGAATGGGCACCTTCATTACCTTTCCAGCAAATAAGGGGTCCCTTTGATAGTACACCTTGGGAGCTTCTTACTAGGTAGTACTTTAAGTGCTTCTGCTTCTTTGGCTGAGTGGTTAATTTCAGGTTGATATGATTGGAAAATTCTGTGAAATACCGAAATCCTCGTTCTCCACAGCCTATACAATTCCCAGAAAATCCTGGAAGAATGAAGCAGAAGATACACGTACAGATTAAACGACTTGTGCTATCTCCTAGGAATAAGGCCATTTTAACTCACCTGCACATTCAGTTCAGAGCAACTGGAGGCCTCCAGAAAGACAGCTTCTGCAGATGCCCTGCTCTGTACACACGTGTCAGGCAACAGCCAAACACAGGCAGATTTTAGCCTTAGCTTTTCCCAAACTCTTCCGTCTGTCTAGGTCATACTAACTTACGCCAAAATCCTACCACCAATTCTCCACTCTACACAGTGCAGAGAGGAGTAAGTACCTGGTGGGGGGAGAGTTATGATGCCAGGTTAGGAAATCTCCATAAGGAAAAAAAAAAATCAATTTTTTCTACATTAAAAAACAACGGGTTTCAAGCTGCATGCATCTCTCTGTCAAAACAGTGGCTAATCCATCATTGCCACTGCAACTTCATGTGACTAAAATTAACCTTAATATCTAATAAATTTTCTCTGACACTCCTTATACAAAACACTTTCCAAGTGTTTGGACCTTACAGCTTATCAAAGTGTTAAAAGCAATCATCTGATGTCAAATTTTCATGGCGAAACTTAGCAGTGCTTCAGAATGTTTTTAGAAACCTACAATCTCTCATAAAATTAACAGATTTAGGAACAAAGGCAGAAGACTGCTTTTCTGCAATGTTTCCAACATGGTTTCACAGAAGGGGGTGAAATTTTGAATTGAGGCCTGAAGGACAGGGTCCAGACTGAGGATTATAAGCACTCTTGATTTCCAGTGCCATTCACAACCATGTTAATGGGAACGCTGCATATAGATGTCACCAGTCTAACATCTCCCAGAACAAAGCACGGGGCATGTTCTGAAATGGGCCTCCCTTAAAATCCTTGTTGTTTGAATAAGCCCTCTATTAATGAATGCTGAACAATTAAAGTCCTCTGGTTTACTTGCCACTCCCCTCATCTCTGAATCGCTTTCAACCCTTAATGAAGAAACATTTTATATTCTTTCTGGAACATCACTAATGATTTATAACAGTGCTGGGCAGAATAATACCTAGTAGAAATGCCTTTTTTTTTCCATTTACTAATCAGTTCACATCTGTAACAGAACAAATTTTTCATCCTCTTTCTTATCATTGTTTTCCATAATGCCAAGCACCTTGGCAAACACTGGTTCCTACATTCACCCATCAGCCAAATTTGTAGTTTTATGAAAAAGATATTCAGTCTTTTTGACAAAATGCATTTTCCATAAAACTCTTATCAATTAGGTCATTGTCTTTAGCCTTACTTTGCCTCATTATCATCTTTTACCATCACGTTGCTGAGGATGCCAAGAAGCAGATTTCTTCATCTTGTTTCTCCTGGGACTGAATCAGCCCTTCCCTTCTCCTTTGCGACCCACAGGAACTATTGGTGCATCTCTATAGTTGTCAGAAATGGTCATCAGGGTCTCACAGAGCTACTGAGTCAATTCTTTGCTCATAGGTGCCAGTTACACAGGCCTAGAGGCATTTAAATATGTAACATCAGCAATGCCAGAGCACAGTTGTGAGTCACTAGGCTCATTGACACTCATGACATGGGGCAACGGGCACAAACTGGAGCACAGGAGGTTCCACCTGAACATGAGGAGGAACTTCTTTACTGTGAGGGTAACAGCACTGGCACAGGCTGCCCACAGAGGTTGTGGAGTCTCCTTCTCTGGAGAGATTCAAAACCCGCCTGGACGCATTCCTGCGCAACCTGCTCTAGGCTAACCTGCTTTAGCAGGGGGGTTGGACTAGATGATCTCTAGAGGTCCCTTCCAACCCCTACCATTCTATGATTCTATGATCCTATGATTATCAAATGATACCAGAGATGATAGATGGAGACAAAGCTGGGGGGAGGGGGGGGAAGGCTTACAAACAAGGACAAGTAACACCACATTTAATCAGACTAAACACCATCTGTCGGTCTATCAGATAGTTTTTATTGATCAATTCTTGACACTTCTTCCTCTGCTCAGTGCAGGAGCAGCTCCTCTGAAGATGGCAGCATACACCACAGTACCCCATGGTCCCACATCCCCAGCTGTACCCAGCAAGGGTGCATGACAACCACAGCTCCCATCTAACTCAGGCCAGTGGGATTTCTGCCTTAGGTCCAAAGGTTTACAGGGTGTAGTAGCATATTAAATGGGTTTAAGGGAGAAATAACCTTAAAGCGCAAAAGTACAAAACCAAGGTATTTTCAATAGTTATGCAAAACATTGGTGACCTGGACCAGAACGCGAGCAGTGTGGTTAAATCAGGGGTTTTATGCTTTATTGTAATTTCTTCCCTGTTGAAAGGTCTTTTTGAATATATTCTAGGCAGCACAATGACCGGAGGGAGAAATGAGAGAGCAAATTCAAAACAGGCTAGAGGAGCCAACATACATTAAATCACTTTTACGAGCCTGTTAAAATATATACCAGTCACGAGGCAGGCAGGAAATCTAGATGCACATACATCTGTCTTCAATCACCAAGAAGCATTCTTGTATTAAAATTTTAAAGTTCATAAATGTAACCAATTGTGACGTAAATTTTTTTTTCCCCTCTACGTATTAAATTATGAGAAGCAAACTGCCCTCAGAGTTCCTATTGAGAACAATGCTCCTGGTAGAGCCAAGGGCAGAATCCGTCCCTTAATCCACAGAAAAATAGATAGCTCATCTTCTACAGTTGCATGAGCATATTTCTTCTTAAATGAAAATGCTGTAAGCATCAGTAGAGATACTTATGTGTGGATATTTGTGGATAGTTCACATTTAGAATGCCAGGGCTGCAATTGACTTCTACCCACACAGAAATCACCAAGCTTCCATTGTGGTGAATTGTGGAATCAGAGGCTTGCTTGAAAATGGGCTTTTAAGGCAGGTTCAGCTACGGATTTAATTTAATTAAAACAAGCCTCTCCTCAGCGTATTTCTAATAGAAGGTCATTAGCTGAAATTACTTTAGATAATTTTGAACTGATCCTTTTCTCTAAATTATTATGGCACAAAGGAAAAAAAAATCTCTTACCTAAAAGTGCATTTTTTCCGTGATCATCTGGCAAAAACCGCTTGTCAACAGCGCAGACTAGAATGTGCTCAGGAAGGTTGGGAGATTTGGCTCCGACTAACAGGAAGCCTGCTGGGATATCAATTTGCTCCATGCACAGAGATACTAACCGTAAATCCTTGCCTGCTTGACAAAAACCTAAAAAACAACCCAAAACATACGATAAATCTTCAAAAGATTTCATTTAATTTTCTTCTTTTTATCAGTTACAAAAGCAAATAGGGCTTCACGACTTGATGCTGTAACTGGGGGTTTTAATATATCCTTTTCAAGGGAAGTAGAGGAAATAGTGATAGCATCTCATCAGATCCACTAGCTCAGGCTTTCAGAGACAACAGATAAACATTATTTTAAAGAGATTCCGAACACATTCTGGCAGAGAAGAGATGTAAGTCTCTAAAAAATAGACATGAAATGGCTCAGAAACTTAGTTTTTTAAAAACATTCAGAATAAGGAAAGTTTGCCATTTTGTAACAGAAAACAGTCCTTAAAACATGCCAAAGAATATTTTTTTTTGACAAATTTAATTTACAGTCTTTTCAAGAGAACCAATTTTGTCTTTGTTGCTTATAACGGGCTGGCATTCGTACATAAGCATCGCTAAGTACTACACCAGAATGATAAAAATTGATGACTGAAGTTTAGTACTGACTACTAAAGAAAAAATATTTTTAAATCTAATTTTTAACTTGTCTATACATTTTAGGAATTCCAACAAGTAAAAGATTAATTCACCGGTTTTAGAGATGTACACTGTTTTCTATAAGTCTCCAACTGAGTCTCTTGAAGTCTCAGTGGACTGCATGACTTGAAGTCTTCGACTATTCCTTTTCCCACCCGAATACCATATGCGCACAAAATAAGAACTTAACATTGCTTCTTGTGCTACTGGTCATTGTAGGGCTACAGCCAGCAGCAGAAGTATGTAAAACTGGGGACTGGGGTGAGTTTCTGCCATTCCACGTCCTGCAACGAGCAGGTGGTAGGCTGGGACACACAACAAAGCACGGCAGGGCAGCCCAGAGCTGTGGCTGGGCACCAGCAACAGGGCCCTTGGGAGCTCAGGACTCAGGGTGAGTGTCGCAGTCATGCACCAAGTGGCCATGGTGGAGATTTTCAAAAGGTTGGATGGGACAGCTTAGAGGAATTATGGGACCTCTGGAGGTCCAGCTGGTCCAATCTTTTGCTCAAACCAAAGTCAACTTCAAAGTTAGATTCTTTTGACTAAGTAAATTAACAACAACATTCAAAGACTCTTCCATTAGCTTCAGTACTGGACTTACAGGAATCAAAATAATCTGTCACTTTTTTGGGCAGCTCCATTGTATGATTTTTATCAACTTCTACTTTCATGCAAGGAAACGACGGGTGTGAGAGAAAGCAACAGTCACGTGCCTTGGTCCACAGAGAAGAATATGATCACCCTGGGCTTTCCAATTTCCCTTAGGCAGAAGTCAATAAAAGCACTACCAGGTTTTATGAAGAACAAGGCTCTTACGTTGTGTTCCCCCACAATTCTCACTTCTCCAGCTGCAAGATCAGTGCTACAGTCTGGCCTCACACCTCTCCCAGCAGCAGCTGGCAGAACTCCCCCTTATTTCAGGATGTCCACAGACATCACACATTCATGCACTGATGTCCACCTCTCTTTCGCTACAACCATAGAAATATCACAACATAGCCAAGACATCCATGCATCTGCATGAATCAGCATTTAAAAATAAATTATAATAATAATGTGTTGTTTTAGTATCCTTGTTAAAAACAAACACATTAAACTAAATTTGAAATTACTGTAATATCTAGTAAGACTTCTGCTATTAATGTATATTACCTACACTTAATTTAAAATATTATTCAAGTAGTCCATAGTCGTTACAGAAATTGCAAGAATAAATCAAACCACTGGAGACGGACACTGACTAAGCCTCTGGAAACAGAATGTGATCACAGCTTAACCAAGTGTCCCCACAACCATTATTACAATCTGTGTCTGCACTCTTACCTACTGTGCTAAAACCCACAGTTTAAAACTTCAGTAAAGATGGTGAAAGCTAATGTTGTTTTCTGCTTTTATCTCAAAACCGTAACATGCAAAGAGCATGCACAAAGTGGAATGCACAGAGTCAGCTAGCATGAACTTCCCGGCAAGCAGCAGCTTGCTGAAAACAGGGTCCGATACAGGTTCAGTCTTGTGCCTACACCCACAATCTGCTGAACCAGTTCTTGGCTGAATAGTTTCTTCAGTTATTCAATCAGCTCAGTTCCAGTAGTAGCTCATTTGAGCTGAAAGCTAGCTTGGACTCGCCCCTCACACATACCTTCTTCCAGCCAACGAATTAAAAGGAAGTGCCTGAAGTTTTTATTTACAAATCAATGGATTATAACAATAATTTACCAATAAGAAGTTATATATGTTTTAGGAGAAAAGCATTAAAACTGCATAGTTAAAGCAAAATTTATTCTTTTCTGATTAGATGCAATTTGATTTTAGTATGTTAAACGCTTTTTAAGGCATATTCCTTAGAAACATATTGATCTTAATCAAATGGAAGCTAGGTACCAGGACAAGTATTATCTAGACTGTTCCATGTAATTTAGAAAGAAACAGTTGCAGATAAATTTAGGAACAGAACTCCCTTACATTCAAAATAGATTTGCTTATTCAAATGTTTATGCCTTTTGGGTACTATGTCCAGAATTTTCAAAACTAGCCTTAAATATTTAGGCATTCAGCAAAATCTGAGTAGCTGACATGCTTAGAAAATACCACCCTATGTCTAGATTTAACATAGAAAAATTACCCACTGCTGACAATGTGGGCAAACAGGAAATCTGTAGATAAAGATTATGAAACAGCAAGTGCTGTTAAGATTTCAAGACAGATTTAAACCTGTGCTTTTATACAACTACTCTTTAGCCTTGTCTCTATCTATTTTCAGGAAATGCTCAGAAGCACAAACAGTGACTAAAAAGAGGCTCTTGAATGAATTGCTAGCAATAGCAATACTAGAACACCAAAGAAAGCAGGGTTTTGGTTGTCTGTGTTGTTAAGTTTCAGTATAGATTGCTTTCATAAAGAGCACACAACACTGAGAGGGCTGAATATCATACGAGAAACTAAGACCCTCTTCGGATGCTTGAGGGTTTTGATGTCCCAGTGAGGTGAAGCAATGCTCCAGCACTCCACAACATCCAAGACAGAAGCAAAGACTCTGCCATCATCCAGGCTAGGAGCAAAACAACTTCAGCTACACTGTGAGCAGCTGCATATCACCATTCTGCAGGAGTCCCCAGGGGAGGTAGGGCAGGCAAACCTTAAGAAACCCATCACAACATCTTAACAAGTTTGTAAGCATTACTCGGTAACATCTTAGCAGTACCCATTGAAACAAACTCATGTATCTCAGTCTGCTATCACAGGCAACAGCAGGCTCTTACCTGAGAGACTGCTGATGTGAATATATTTAATATTTCCCACTATTTAGGATATGTAGGGCTGTACTGTAGAAATGCTGCATCCTGCCTAATCTGCAAACAGTACCTAGGGTTTAACCCCTGTATTGTCTCCAACTCCACCCAAAGTGCTCTCAAATCCCTTCCATGTTCCCCTTCTTCCTCCTTGCACAGTCTCCTCCGGCATCCTCGTCTGCTGTGGCTGGCAACATCTCTGGATCAGAGGTATGTATGTGCAGACTGGCTGGCCAGCACATGCCTTCGTAATTTTCAGGCTGTGTAAGAGCAGAGCTATAATTACTTTTCTGCCCCAGGCAACACTAGTTTTGGGATACCGATGTCATCCAACCAGCTCCTGAACTTCACAGGTCTTGCTGAGATTTAGTACCTTTATGATCTCTACCTCTCTGCCAGAAGTGGCAGAAAGCAGCTACCAGCTTCCTGACAGACAGGCAACAGAGCTCATAGGCAACTGCTGAAACCTCGTTTTCTGAGGGAGCGAGACAAGCTTCAGGGCTGACATCAAAAGCAGTTTCCTCTGGCTCCCCTTCTGCAGAGGGGAAAGGGATCTCCATGGGCGAGCAGCAAGAGGGGGCAGCACAGACAGATCCTCAGAGCCTCCAAGGGCTCTTCTCTCCTTTGCTCAACAGCTGTAACAAGAGAGTCAGGGAGGGCTGAGGAGCTTGGCCAGGTACGGCTGGGGCTCACTTCCATCAGGAGATATGGAGAGAATGCAAATCTGCTTCTGTGTAGTGTAAGTAAGTCTTGAATTTTCCTTCAAAGACAAGCAGATGGCATCTTCAAGAGCCCTTCATTTATCCTTCTTTGCCTTGGCTTCTGGGGTTGTAAAGCACTCCCTGAGTTTTAAGTTCCTGCTGCTTTTTTAAACTGAATGAGAAAATTCCACGTAAGAAACATTAATTTGAAAGCAAGTAGCTGACTGTGGGGAGAGGAGGGAGGGATTAACTCCTTTCTCTGCTATATATATATAAAATTGTATTTTTCTAACTAGCAAGCAACACAGAGACCCCAAACTTTTTTTTTTCTGTTTTGCATGATTTTGCATTGATATTTAATTATCTGTGAGAGATAACCATTTCCACATTAGGAAAGACAAGACGTAATGTCTCTGTATAAGCAGAACTTGTGCTGCCCCAGTTTATTTAGAACATGCAAAAATTATTTACATTTCATAGCTACTAATTTATAATTGAGTTTGCACCTAGATTTCTATGTCAAGCAGCACTAACACATATAACTCTTAAGAAAAAAGAATGGCACTTCAGTGCCACATTTACCTGTGTACCTTTTACACACATCTAAGTATGAAGAGGAGGAAACCCATGAGCCACTAAAACAAACCAGCTTCTCTTTATGAAACTGTTTATCAATGTGTAATTATAAAAAGTAAAAGCACACAGCTTAGCTGTTCCATTAAAAGTATCATCTTCCCACAGGATCTCAGCTCTGTTTTAAATAAAGAACAGGCATTTATATTCTGATTGGAGATTTCCAAATACCAAGAGCAGTCACAAAAAAAAAAAGAATAATGAGTAGCTTTTACAGACATCATCTGCATTTCTTTGAAAGAAAATTCATTAGTGTTTGCTTCTGAGAAGCACATTTGCATTCTCCAACATCACTTCATTTAAATTAATCCAGTCCCATCTTGCTGAAACTGAAAATGTATCCCCACAGCACCTAGAAGCGCTGCAATCGTCTTAAAAATGAAATTTGTATATATTTTTCCTTTCCCCACCAGTAACAAGAAGTAGTTTCAATGTGGGGCACCAGCCCCCTGTTGTATTGCAATAAATGGGGTATTTGCATAAGGAATTACCTTCCAAGAATTACATATGAATTACCGGTCACTGTCACTTGCTATTGTAACTTCACAGTAACTGATCAGGTGTTAAGTACCTGCTTGCCTAATTGCTTCTGAAACTACTTTGGCCCTTCTTTAAGCATCAGGTAAATTGAGGATTTACTAACAAAAGAAAGGTGCTACTATTGTGTTTCCCACAGCTTGCATAAAATGCTATTCCACAAATTAGAAACAGCCTCTTTTAAAGCTACAGCAAACAAGTGGTTCAGAACAGTTTCTTGTATTATTTTGTTGCATATTTGAGGTACCTGTATGAAAACAAAGACCTTATTTTCACGGAACAGGTAAGTTATTTATGAAAGTTTGTGCTGAGCAGAAAAAAAAAGCCCCTGAAAATAAGTGAATCCCCCAAATACCATTATTCTTCTTGATTACAAAGTCTTTACCGTTATGACTAATAGTAAGGATCAACGGCAAATGCATTTGCTCTTTCCAATGGGCTAACAGGAGAGTTAAGGGATCTAATTTTACGGCCAGCTAAGAAGGAACATCCAACAAACTGTCACTTGTGAGGCACTTTTTTTTTTTTTAACTGATGAATAAAGGCATTAAGATCTACTTTCTGCATCCACATGACTGACAACTCAGCCACCTGAATAAAAGAACAAGCCACACAGAAAATGATATGATGGTCATGGCATAAATCCTGAATTCAGGAAAAGTAAACAGCACCAATATGTTAAAAGGGAAACAGGTTTCACCCCATCTGTGCTAAAATGTGGAAGACGGGTTTTACAGCAAGTGGAGCTATGAACTGCAGGCTCTAGTACCAGTATTTTGCTCTTGGATAAGCAATTAAATACATGCTTAGTTTAAAGCATCCAAACACTTACAGTGACTTCAATTAGCCTATCAGTATTATTTAACATTTTCCTAATGTTATTTATCTTTGTAATTAAATAACTAAGATAAGGGATGTAAACAATGGCAGCGATCCTGTCTCACATCTCTGCAAGGGCATATTCATGAGATGAAAGATGAGCTATCAGATTATTATCATGCTGAGATACGGTCTGCAGCATGAATGTTTGGGAACCTGGGTGTTTTAAACACTTATGTAAAACTGTCCTAACAGATCATAAGCAGTATTTAAAAAAAAAGTCTCCTCCTTTCCTTTTCCAGATACAAAACCACTGCTCTCCTAAATTAGCTCCTTGAAAACAACATTGAAGAGTGAGACAGATTTTGTAAATTCAGAACGGTAAACTTGGCAAAGACTAATGAGCAATCCTAAAACTCTGCGGATGTAACACAGGAAACTTTCTTCCAGGGTGCTCTGATCATAAAAGACATCTAGATAAAAATCAAAACACAGAACTGTCCCTGGAAGGTCATCTTTTTCCAGGACATACTACAAAGCACAATATTACATATATGCATATATATGAGCATATAATTACATATATTATGTAACTATGGCATAACTAGGCATAACCTTATGGCATGCACTATGCAGCCACAGCATAGAGGTCCGCATTGCAGTGAGGGCTTGACAGCCGCGCACCTTCTTGCAGTGCCACGTCAGCAGCCCCGAACAGAGGTGGCAAAGGCACTGGCAAACATGGAACTATGTGCACATGGATGAAAGGTGACCTTTCAAATAAAGACAAGGACGTTTAACTGGAAGCTCAGAAATAACATGTTTGCCTGGGTGTGCAAGCACAACCAGGGATCACCAGAACGTGGGAGTGAGATTGAAAGACACCTCTTGATGTCATATAAAAAGCTCTTTCATAATTGAATGAATGGTGGCCTTGGAGCCAGGTAAGGTTTCGAGCCCTACTCCTGCTACGGGCAGACTGGTTCAGAACTGTGTCACCAGTAGTTAAAGAATCCTAATCCTTTAACCTGAATGCATTCACAACCATTCTATGCATATATTACACTTTCGCAGGGCCCTGTTGGCATGGCCGGCTCTTTCCCCTCCTCAGCACTTTATCCTTGATATAATTAGAAGGTGTAAGCATGCTCCACCTCAGCTTTTGTCCTGGTGGGTAAAGTAGAACTCCTTCCTCTTACTATCCTGTTGGTTCTCCTCTGCATGCCACACAGTTTATTTTACAATTCTTTAACAGAAGCGATCAAAACTTTTCCTGCTTTCCACAGGAGATTTTGCAGCCTTTACTGATACCTGTCCTCAATTGAGAATACCTTTCCAGGAATACATCGCTTTATACTTTCTCCTTCTCTGCTCCTACCAATTTACGAGCTTCCAAAAGATAGCAAACACAATTCCGTGTGAAGAACAAATTCTCCTAAGAATATTCCCCATCTTCCCATAGCAGCCAGACTTTCTATTCTTTGTATTACAGGGAACTGGAGGTACATTGTTATGGAGAGTAAACATGATTATATAAGCTGCACTCAGAAGGGGTAAAGACAAAAACATCAACGTTTGCCACCAATTACCCCGCCCTAAAAAATGTCAAAGGATTACCAGTCACTAGTGCTTACTTCTACCACTGTATATAACCATACACTACAATAAGGTACAAAATCATTCTAGAAATTACAACTTTTTATGACCTCTGCACAAGAAAGCCCATAATTCAGGAAGATACTGAATAAAATGTCGAAAAGGGGTTTTTAGGCTGGTGGGAAGGGCTGTCTGTTTCCAAGGGTTTGAGGGGGGTGGGAGTTGTTTTTAAGAGAAGCATATCTAATAAATATGAATAGATCTTCCTTCTTTAAGGAAGTTAAATCTTCAGAATAGCACGATTATGAGATAAGATGAACTAATTACATCAGTTTTACTTGGTCCAATAGGTATATTCATAGTGATCTGACCCCTTCTTTAACACATTTTAAAAACAAACAAAAATAGTACTGTCAACAACTTTTGCTTATCTAGAACAACAATCAGGACAGCTCAGGGTAAACTAGCAATGGCCAGGTGGCAAAGACAAACCTGACAAGCTTCCACTACCATCCCTCTTACCCCCTTGACAACAGAAGGAACACCAAGTCTCTTCTCGATTTTCTCTCTCCAAACTCTTTCTTCTGCCCATGGAAGCAACTAAATCTATCTCTGCCAGTGTTTCTGAGAATAATTTAGGGATAGACTGAAAACCAGACATACTGATGCTGACTTCTGCAACTTCTTTGAGGACAGTAAACCAATGATGACCAAAGAAAATCAGGGGCTGTCAGAAACTAATAAAGTGCCACAGCGAGTCTTAGACCCTGCCAATGACATAAGATCTCTTATTCCACATTTTCTCAGATTTAAGGCTTTGACTATAAACTGTACTCTCAGACTTTCTACCTCAAGAGTTTCTAACTGTAGAAACCATGCATTATACTGAGAATTAGTTTTAAAGATCACACATGTAAAAGAATGGACACCAACCATCAGTAGTGCAAGACCCTTCTGGGGCAGGTTTCTGTGAATACGGGATTGGTGGACTACTTGAATCTGACATGTCTTCATCCTCCTCTTCATCTTCCATTTCATTAACACTTTGGTTGGTAGAAAAGTCCAGGTTTCCATTTTGTGAATAGCGATGTACTAACTCCTTGTCCAACTCTTCTACCTTTGGCTTCACATCTGAGCAAGAATAAAAAATTAAATAAACTTTTCATCAGTACTGACATTTAGCTCCTTTTAAAATAACCAGCATGCCATTCTTTCTAACGATGAGGCCCAAGATTCAGATTTTATGTCACACAATGAACTGCTGTGTGGGTTTTTGGGGTTTTTTTAATGAAACATATCCCACCCTTTTCTCACACAGAAAAACAACAATTGAAATGTGCCATACTTTCATGGTTACCTTCCGGCAAGAAAGGAGGCTGGTCAGGATCCAGGTACAGCTGTGAAAAGATTGGCCGTGGGACAACGCTGCTACATCTCAGAGAAGCTTCTATAGAGTTATGAAGAGCTTCTTCAAAACGGGCAGATTTTAGTTGCCCTGCATATGAATTCCCCATGATCTAAAAACACAAAGAAAACACCTGATAAGGGGGTGGGAAAATGCATACACAGACCATTTACAAATGAAGAGTCAGGTCTTATTAACATCCACCGTGACAGTGATATAAAGTTACTACGAAAGTATGCTATTAAAATAACACCTCTAACTAGTACTACGTGTTCACATTTCCCTCTCAGTCTGGTAGGCTGTGTCCTCTTGTTTCAATAACAGCTTTTAGCACATTTCCAACATGCTGCTTTCTGTCTTCTGTATACACGGCCTCTCATCAGCCTCAAGAACCTGCCTAGTGTAGAATTTAATGAAGGGTACATAAAATCATTATTACTGTATTTTTTTTAGGATTTTCAGGGTAGATTACAGAAGTGTATGCAACACAGAAAATTAAAAACATCAGGTTTGGCTTCATCACTAGTTGTCTAATTGTGTTAACGTAATTTTACTTGTCAACATGCCATAAATTGCAGAGAAATAATACATAAAGACATCCAATAACTTGAATTTTTGCTTTTGCTAATATTAACTGAAATTACATAAAAGGTCAGTTCTCTGTCTTTTCAGGGTCTTCACCTCTTATTTTCCTTGTAACACTATGATTTACATATAGTCTGATCCATATAATTCAAGTTGTCTAATCATAATCTTACAATAGACGATGCAAGTTAAAAAAGAGAGAAATAAAAAACATCCAAACCATACACAGCAAACGTTATGAAATGTTTTTATTTTAAACTATGCTGTACACCAGTATAGCGATAAAAATAACTTAAATATCTGCTTTGACAATTAACATTTATGTTTATAACAATGATGAATTTATGAACTTCAAGAAATATTCAAGCACAGACAGACCATTACTTCTCCTTGGGTGACATTATACAGTTCACAGCCTGTTATATTTGGGCCCCCCACACTAGGATACAGACTCTCAAATGTAAACATTTAGTAGCAGGATGGCCATGGAAGTTTTACAATGATCTGAGGGAGACTCACTGAAACAAGAAATATTTCACTTTGCTGGATTATACCATATGACATTTGTTCCTAAGAAACAGCAATCTAACATTTTCCAATATTCTGAATACAAGACTGCATTTTCAGAGAATTTTATTTCAACAGAGATAACTCTTCCCCAGTTAAATCAACACACAGGGAAGTACAAAACCTTATAAAGTTATCTTTGTACTTCCCTTCACTACATGTCACCTAGCCCTATGACCAGGAACTTGGCCAAGAAGATAAGTTGGCATTCAGAAAACCTACAGTTCCACTCCTGATTTATCACCGGGTTGCTCAAGGTCCTCAAGGCCACCTGTAAAAGAGTAGCAATGATGACAGCCACTTACAGCAGCATTTGAGATCTGCTGGCACAAATATTTAAGAGCTAAATATTACTATACTACTGAAATACATAGGCATGAAGCATATCTAATTACTCACTGCCAACGTGGGAGAGATGCTTAGTTCCCCGTTCAATTAGAGACTTTATACAACTTCGGGCAAAGAATTCCGTATTTCTGACTTAGACCCACTTTTAACAAATTTTGGGGCCACAGCATTTCTGTACCCCAACCAGAGACAATATAAACACAATTTCTTAAGGTGACACATTCAGATATTTCAGCAATAAAATACTTAAGGAAGTAGATTTTTCTTCTTCATTCTGTAAGTTTTCATTAAATTTGGAATGGCAGGGAGCATGTACAAACACACAACTACAAAGTGAGTTAGGGAAAAAGTTGCGCTGTAGCAGGATTAAGGTTGCAGTACACTAAATCCTGTCAAGGGGCTTTGAAAAAAGAATTGATGAAAAACAGCTAAAAGTGACTGAAATCCTGGTTTTACTGAAATCGGTGATGGTATTTCCATAAATGTCAGTGAAATCATGACAAACTATTATATCATTAAATTGCATACCATCAGATTTCATTTCTGTGCTGTGAAATTTTATGTCAGGTATGATATGCTTAAGGTAGGACTTCAGGAATGTATTCAAATGAAAAGACTTTAGTTAAAATACCATAATAAAAATGAATCAATCTTTGAGAATCAGAAGATTTGCAATTCCCACAGCACATCATCTGCCTGAAGTCTGCTCATCCTCCATGTTTTCTACACTCTATACGTTGTATACAATCTACGCCAACTATTTTTCATTTTGATGTGAAACTATTAATAAAATACAGCATGCACCCAGCAAAAATGCTGGCAAGCCAAGCCTATTTAATTTGCCTCCCTGGAATCTATACAAAGACACTTGCTTGTATATGGCAATAGTCGTGGATTTACCTTAGAAGGTTGGTTAATATTACGGGAGGACATTTCTAGCTTGCCAAGAGAAAACAAGATTGCAATTGGAAACACCAAGTAAAGGAAAGCTTAAGAATCGCAACTTGCGTGAGCACTGGTCTCTGCAGCATGAAGTGGAGCAGGAGGAAGGTCTGTCAGGGATACGTTTGTGCAAGACGGGCAAGCAGAGGTATGAGAGGGACGAGTAGCCGGGGGTCCTGCTGGGCTGCAGTAGGGGAAGCCTGAAGACCCGGAGACGAGCGCCAGAGTCAGCACTGGGCAGCTGATTCCCTAACACTGCCCGAGGCCATTAGGACAGCTGGGCCTCAATGGAGTTCAAGGGAGCTGGGGGGGAGAGCAGGAGGCTCTCCCTTTGCAGGGCAGAGGAGCTGGCGAGACCCTCCGACAGCACAGCGAGCTGCTGGCCGGTTACAGGTTGTGCCATCCTGATCCAGCCCGCTCAAAAGCCAGGCGCACCAATTCAAGGTATTAGTGCCTTAGTGTTTCTGCTTTGGATCTACCCCGAAACGCTTGCTGCAATTAGGATGCGCTTTTTTTCCTCCTTCCGGTGTAAATGGGAGGCAGCTCACAGTGAGCGCACCAGAGCGGCAGCAGAGGCAGCAGCAGGAGCAGTAGGTGCTTTAAATGTGCTCGTGTGTGCAGAGAGGGGTTGAAGAGGCAGCCAAGAGTCTGGAGGAAAAATAAACTGGTGGTATTTGAAGGGAAGGAAAAAAAAAAAAGAGGAAAAAACATTTCTGTTATTAAGACTTGTATCGGCTATATCTGCATTTAAATGTGACCAAACTCAATGATTTAATGTATCTAAATTAACGCTCATTATTAAAAAAAATCATCCAAATAATATGTCTATCCTACATTCCCATATGACGCCATTTGGCAAAAATAAAACAAACAAACAGAAAAAACCCTGTTGCTTTATAGAGTGAAATTAAGACAAGTTTTCCCTAAAATTCTGCACCTCTGATGATGTATTGTCAGCGGGCTCCGGGGGATGTGGGAAAGATGGTCCCAGGTTGAGTGCAGTTGAGATTATCTAGCATAGCGTCTGAGAGAAAATGGAGCTGGACTTGACTGAGGAGCTGTTTCCCAATCTCACATGCCTGTTTTTTTCCTGTCAGCCCTGACATATCAGTGCTCACCCTCACACGCACTGTCCTGTATCCAGCCATACTGCACCAAACTATGGCAGAGTCTGCTTGGGTGCACTGAGAGGTTTCTAATGGGCAGGAAGTTTGATTTGAGGGTAAATAATTATTTCCATATCTACATATGCACTAATTGCAGCTAGCTCAGCACAGAGCTGGTTAGATTCCCAGCGACGAACAATTTGCACATCTGTAACACAGTATTCCAATCCTCATCCTTCCTTTTACCTGCACCACTGGATACTTGTGTAATTCAAACTTGCCTATTTCTCTTGGCAAACTTTTGAGCTCTGTTTTGGATTGGATTCTGCAGGATGTTAATCTGTGCATTATGACAGAGTACATATGTACCATAACATTTGCTGATATATGTTCTCCTCCCTGCCACCTTGCCAAGGAAGAAGGATCAGTTTGACAACAGCCACTCTCCAGGTTTTCCCTCTTTGCCTTACCAACTTTGCCACTCGGGCAGAATTTTTATTTCATGTCCTTAAAACGTAGTATAGAGAGACCAGAAGACACAATTAAAATTGAATAATTTCAAAATGAAATCTGCAGCAAAACATGAAATAAGAGGAGAATTTCCTAACGTTCAGATCACCTGCACCTCCAAGCTCTATCACTTTCAGGGTACTTCTCTGCAAAGATCCAGATACTACAACATCATGATTACTACCCGACGCAACTCCACTGCTGCTGTGCTTCTTCAAAGCAGATTTCCTAAGCCTGCTTCGAGTCTTCTTTGCAGTGGCCCATCACTGAACTGGTGGATTAACTGTGAGATTTGCTGGAGTTTGAGAGCTGCCTTAACAATAGAGCTGGAAGGCAGCCTTCACATCTCAGTCTGGGTCCTTACAAAGAGACATGAATAAGGCAATCAAAATTTCACTAGCCTGACCACAAGTGAAGAAGTATTAATGCTACAGTTTTTAATAAAAAACTAAATATGGACACTCGTTATGGAAAACAAAACTACAATTGCTGCGAGCTTCCATCAAGGCAGACGGAAATGGAAGTAATATAAAGTCAAATTTTAAAGATGATTGATTTTAGCACTGTATCGCTTAACTGTGTGGCGAAGGACCCAGGGAAATTCTGATGACTCTTTCAACTCCAGAAGCTGAACTTAGAAGAAAGTCTTGTCGGTTCAATAAAATAATCTTGTCCTATGCTGTCATCCAGGTTTCAAAAGATCTGTGCAGAAACATGACACTGGATGTTCAAGAAGAACCAGAGCCCAGCTTCTTCATGGCTCCACAAGACTTGTAGTGTGTAAGTACAGTAAACACTACCCACTTTTAGTTAGAAAAATAGGTGACTACAGTTCTTCACATAAAAAAAAACCAAACCTCTGGAAAGTGGATTGTTACCTAATAGCTCTTTGGAGTAGAACTGCACATTGAGTTGAAGGCACTCTCAGTAAAAATACAATCAGATCATTCAGTACACCAGATACCACATATTTGGCCTCCAGGTGGGTCATGACCCCAGAGACTTTAAAGGAGAGGAACTGAACTGGAGGATGAGGGAGGGGGTGAGTGTTGTTGTTATGGCTTAAAGCAATTTCACAATTACCTGATAGCGAATGATGAATCTGATGTAAACACCCTCCATTAAGTCGGCTCTATCAAGTCCTTACTTTGTGTTTAACCTAATGATGTAATTGTGTTCTCCAAAACACATAATCTGGCTTCTGATCTGGCCTAGCCACAGGAAAGTTTCTCTTCAAAGGAAAAGAAAGCAAGTTCCTTCACAAAGGCACTGCCAGGCCCAGAGCAGCTTCTGTATCTCAGAGGGTTATCTTAGTCAAAGAGAAACCAGGCATCTATTTATGCTGCAGAATTGTTTGGGAACCAGTAGTTTCAGGTACAGCTAGCATTTTCTATTATTTACATCAGTCTTACTGATGTTCTGGGAGTACTGGTTTTTTCCCATTAGAGCATTATCAGGATGTATCATGAACACACACACAGCAGAATGGATGACAGTTAATAACAATAATAACAAATATATATGCTAATTAAAAGTGTAGACTTCAAAGGCAAAAGTATATACCCAGCATTAACTGTAGCATTCAGTGAGGAAAGACATTATGTGTGAGTCAATACAAGAGTGCAAGGCAGAGCAGAATGTTGCAGAAGTCAATGCCAGTTAAGGTCAAGTCAAGATTTACAAAATTGTCGTTCAGTAATTTTAAGCTACAAGTTCAGGACTTGTGTTTATGGCCTAACATCCTGCATTTTCCTTCATCTTTCAAATGTTTTGATAAAACTGTCGTAGAATCTTTAGATGCAATCTTTTGTAAGTCTGAAGTTTTACAATACTGTTTCAGAGTTAAGTTTGTGTACTTAGAATCAAACTACATAAACCTGACAACAATAAGTTGTTATCCCCAAACTGGAGCTGCAAGTCATTTTGCAAGATTTCTGCACGTGAAGCTTTGCGGCAGGAACTGTACAGACCTTGCACTGGCTTTACTCTTCTCCAGGTTATGGCTCCCACTCACAAAAGAAATGTTGTGCTCCAGGTAGGCTGAATTCCTATGGCACAGCGAGAGGAAAACTGGTGCAGTCAGTCACTTGGGATGATGAACCATTCCTCTAGTGAGGACTGAGATGATTTAAGAATTAAGCATGTACCAAATGTCATTTGATGCCATTTCCTCAGTAAAAACACACAACAAGCAGATGAAAGAAAGTATCTGACCTCACTGCTTAATTTATGTGAACTCACCGATAGTGACTACACAATATGCAAAAAATACAAAGGACTAGTTTCTGTGAACAAGTGATGGTACACTAGACGCATTCAAGGCAATACATGCCTACCTGAATATAGAAAACTACATGAAAAATCACTATAAAGAGACTTGAACACTAACGGAGCACTACAGTAGCTGATACCATTTGGCAGGGTACTTGGAATCAAGGAACATCTTTTGATGGCTGTTGTAAATGCACAGCTCATCTTCATGAGCAAAGACTGTCTTATGCACGCAAATGCTCATATACAAATAGGCACAAATATGTTCTGTCACCACTTGCATGCACCGATACATTTTACCGTCTCTTTTACAGTCTCATACACCCACACACATCTGTTGACACAATCCTCGTCCCCCTCCCATGCTTTTGCAAGTATACCATTTCCCTAATTATTCCTCCTCTGCATTCCTACTGTAGAAAAAGGAACTTAATCAGAAATCATAAATAAACCCTATTTTGTGTTTATAGTATTAAAAAAACATACATCCATTTTAGTCTTCTCCCATCACACCCCCTGGTGTTTCACGGAAAGGTCGATGATACGGGGTAGTGGATAACGACAAGAAGTCAGATGACAACAAATTTGATCATAAAGGCTATAAAAGAGTAGAAGAATTAATACAAATTCAGTTGCCAGTAATAGAAAAAGAAATGCTCAGTAGTACATAACCAAGAATGAGAAGATTTTATAGTGGAGTATGAACCTTACACGAATACGCCTATATCCTTCATGACACAGAAGCTTTCAGAAGGTCATTATGTTGATTGAACCTATTCTGACTGCAAGGCTTTAGAGCCCTTTTAAATGATGTTATGAAATTAGCAGACAAGGTACTGTGAAGGTTTTCTAGGGGTTTCAAAATTAATTTGTAGAAGATGGAGCAAATCCTTTTATGCTACTGGGATCTTTTACAATGTACACAGAGAATGGAACATAAGTATGCACCTTCAAGGGAGAGGTACATTTTCCCTTTTCTTTCAACAGAAAAACCTTCAGGTGAAAAAAAAAAAAAAGGTTCTCACCCTACAAACCTAGCTTTTACTTTCAAAGTTTTGGTAATGTTAAAAGACTTCATTATTTTAAAAGGAGTATGTGCTCACACTTGGATGCTCACACACTCATGGCAGAGGCAGCACAAGTAAATCATTAAGGAGCACTTTTGAAAATCTCAGACTGCTGCCTTAAAACAAGCACGCTCATACACAGCCTTCCCCATTTGTGTGCTCTGCCCTAAATCAACAGGACTATTAACCACATTATTAATACCAGTGCAATACAACCAAATCAGTAACGGTGCTTAATCCCAGCTCTAGGATCCAGGCATGTTTCTGCTGTGTAATTTTGATTTTGCAATTAGTTGCAGACATGAATTATGATTTATTCTCCTAACAATTTAGCGTGTTAGCATAGTCAGAAAAGTTACACGTTTTAACCCTTTCAGCTACCACTGCTAATAACACCGCAGATGAAACTGATGTAGTATCTAAGTAATTAACGTAACAACTATTCAAGTAACTGTAACAGAGTTTAGCATTTTGATGCTTAGTGAAATGTTTTTCTGAGCCCAAATTTGTTTGTTCTCCAAATCACATATTCAAAAGTAGTACCTGTTCCCAAACCTAACAGATCTTTATTGAAACTTTGTTATATTTATATACTTTTCATATATAGAAGTGGACAGTCATTTACTGACAACATGTATTCTGCTAGTAAACACAGAACTTATTGCAAGTCATTTGCTAATAACTATATTTATTAATTACTAATTAAAACAAACTATTATATTTATTAATTACTAATTAAAACTATTCAGAACT